>JASVEL010013106.1:0-403037 GCA_032618575.1 Nicotiana noctiflora
CAGTCTGGCAGTACTCATTTTACTCCCTGCACCTTGTGTGCAGATCCAGGTACCTCTCAGCAGTGATCCAGTAGCTGTGCGAGGCGACATCTGTGGGATATACGAGGTAGCTGCAGAGTCCGCAGGACCCGATATTCCTTCTTACTGTCTTTTGATTCTGTATCGACTTTTCTTTCCGCACTTGGTATCTTGTAAACCTTTATACACTTATGTTCAGTAGAGGCTCATGACTCTTGACCTTTCGGTCTATGGGAGTTGTTATATTTTGGGACTTGGTTCCACGTTTTCGTTATATGTATCGCTGTTGCTTCGTGATTAGATATGCTTTAATGGGATAAAGCGAGCTTCTAGCTCCGTTCTTGTTATTGATTGGTCAGGCTGGCTTAGCAATGTGCTGGGCGCCATCACGACCGGATTGGGGTCGTGACAAGTTGGTATCAGAGCCTAGGTTTACTAGGCCTCGTGAGTCTTGAGCCAGTTAGTAGAGTCTTGTGGATCGGTACGGGGACGCCTGTACTTATCCTCGGGAGGCTGTGAACCTTTAGGAAAACTTCACTTTTCTTGAACTCCGTCGTGCGATCTTGTTGTTCCGAGAACAGAACTTCTATATTCTATTCTCTCGCAGATGGCGAGAACGCGAGCATCAGGACGAGGTGGACGACCTCCATTGCCACCTGTTAGAGGCCGCGGGCGCGGTCGTGCTAGAGGTAGAGGTAGGGCGGCTGAGGCAGTGCCAGCTGACCCGCCCGTTGTACCAGTTCATGAGCAGCCCCCAGTGGTTGATGCTCCACCAGCCCCAGTTCAGGGCCAGACAGTATCTACTGCTATTCCTGGTCTTCAGGAGACTCTTGCTCAGATATTATCGGTGTGTTCCGGTTTAGCTCAGGTAGTCTCAGCTACTGCCACTGCAGCGATATCTCAGACAGGGGGTGGTCAGTAGACCCCTGCAGCTCGCACACCTGACCCGGTTGTTCAGGGACTTCAGACGCCAGAGGCAGTCCCCGCTCAGGTGGTTGCACCGGTTATTCCTCCAGTTGCACCAGCTCCAGCTCCAGAGCATATGGTTCAGGTTATGCCCGATGACGAGCAGCGTCGTCTTGAGAGATTTGGCAGACTTCAGCCACCTACATTCACTGGTACTGAGGGCGGGGATGCCCAGGGATACTTGGACAAGTGTTAGAGGATGTTGCGTACAGCGAGGATTCTTGAGTCCAGTGGTGTTTCTCTTACTACATTCCAGTTTTCAGGTCCAGCATTCATTTGGTGGGAGGAGTTTGAGAGGCGTAGGCCTGTAGGGGCAGCACCCCTTACTTGGCAGTAGTTTTCCACTCTCTTTTTAAGAGAACTATGTGCCATAGTCCCGTAGAGAGGAGTTGCGTCGCCAGTTTGAGTGGCTAGTGCAGGGTGATATAACAGTGACTCAGTACGAGTTGAGGTATACTCAGTTGGCCAGACATTCTATTTGGATGATCCCGACAGATCAGGAGATGATCAGAATGTTCATTGATGGCCTCAACTATTCTATTCGTATCTTGATGACCATGAAGAAAGTAGTGGCAGCGTCTTTTGAGGAGGTTGTGGATATGGCACGCCATATTGAGGCAGATTGTCGCCGTGAGCGAAAGGAAAGGGAGGCCAAGAGGCCTCGAGGTTCTGGCAGTTATAGTGGTGCTCCATCTAGGGGCCAGTTTCATCAGGGTAGAGGTCGTTCATCTAGACCTCCTCAGTCATGTCGCCAGAGCATAGTGGAGCTTCTTCCAGCCGTGGCCGTCAGGGTTTTCAGAAGGGCCAGTCTTCACTCAGCGCCCTCTCATCTCAGAGTTCAGCACCTTCTTCTTTAGCCCAAGGTTCATCAATAGAGAGGGGTTCCCTTCAGTCCCCTTCTCCAGCGCCAGGCAGTGGTTTTGAGTGTGGCAAGTTTGGCCACATTAGGAGGCAGTGTCCTCGACTTCACGGAGGTAGGTCTCAGCAGAGGGATCAGCCCTCCTCTTCAAATCTATCTACTTCAGCACCATCCCAGGCTAGTAGGGGTAGAGGTCAGTCTTCTAGAGGTCGCCTCAAGAGTGAGAGATCTGGTGGAGGCCAGGCATGGTTCTATGCTCTTCCTGACAGGCGTGATGCAGTTGCCTCTGATGGAGATGCCTCTGTTCTATTTGATCCAGGGTCCACATATTCTTACGTGTCCTCTTATTTTGCACATTATTTGGGTGCGACTCGTGGTAGTCTTGATTTACCTGTTCATGTATCCACCCCCGTGGGTGATACGATTGTTGTGGATCATGTCTATAGATCCTGTGTTATATCTATCGGGGGTCTGGAGACCCAGGCAGATTTGTTATTGTTGGGTATGGTGGACTTTGATGTTATATTGGGTATGGACTGGTTGTCTCCGTACCATGCTATATTGGACTGTCATGCTAAGACAGTTACGTTGGCCATTCCTGGTATTTCTCATATCGAGTGGCGGGGTTCGACCGATTTCGTCCCTAGCCGTGTTATTTCGTTCTTAAAAGCTCAGAAGATGGTTGAAAAAGGGTGTTTATCGTACTTAGCTTTTGTGAGAGACGTGGGAGCTCAGTCTCCTAGCATTGATTCTGTACCTGTTGTGTGGGACTTCCTAGATGTATTCCCCTCAGACCTGCCGGGCATGCCGCCGGACAGGGATATTGATTTTGGCATTGACTTGGTGCCGGCACTCAGCCCATATCCATTCCTCCTTATCGGATGGCACCAGCTGAGTTGAAAGAACTGAAAGAGAAGCTTCAAGAGCTTCTGGATAAGGGTTTCATCCGCCCTAGTGTGTCTCCGTGGGGTGCACGGTATTATTTGTTAAAAAGAAAGATGGTTCCATGCGAATGTGTATTGATTATAGGCAATCGAACAAAGTGACAGTGAAGAACAAGTACCCTCTACCGCGCATAGATGATTTGTTTGATCAGTTATAGGGTGCGAGGGTGTTTTCTAAGATCGATCTTCGTTCGGGCTATCATCAGCTGAAGATCAGGGACTCGGATATTATGAAGACTGCATTCATGACCCGATATGGCCACTATGAGTTCCTTGTGATGTCTTTTGGGCTGACCAACACCCCAGCATCATTCATGCATCTGATTAACAGTGTGTTCATGCCATATTTGGATTCATTTGTGATCGTGTTCATCGATGACATTCTAGTCTACTCCCGTAGTCAGGAGGAGCATGCTCAGCATTTGAGCATCGTGTTGCAGAGATTGAGGGAGGAGAAGCTGTATGCTAAATTCTCCAAGTGCGAGTTTTGGCTCGAGTCAGTAGAATTTCTTGGTCATGTGGTGTCTCATGATGGTATTCAATTTGATCCAAAGAAGATAGAGGCGGTGCAGAGTTGGCCTAGACCGTCCTTAGCTACAGAGATCAGGAGCTTTCTTGGCTTGGCGGGATATTATCGCCGGTTTGTTCAGGGATTTTCATCCATTTCTTCTTCATCGACTAAATTGACCCAGAAACGGTGCACCATTCGCGTGGTCTGACGAGTGCGAGGAGAGCTTTCGAAAGCTCAAGACAGCCTTTGACCACAGCCTCCGTTGTTAGTATTGCCATCAGCCTTAGGTTCATATACCGTTTATTGTGATGCCTCGAGAGTGGGGATAGGTTGTGTGTTGATGCAGGAAGGAAAGGTAATTGCTTATGCTTCTCGGCAGTTGAAGCCGCATGAGAAGAACTATCCTGTTCATGATTTGGAGCTAGCCGCCATTGTTCATGCCTTGAAGATTTGGAGGCACTATTTGTACGGTGTGTCTTGCGAGGTGTATACCGACCATCGTAGTCTCCAGCACTTGTTCAAACAGAAAGACCTTAATTTGAGACAACGGAGATGGCTTGAGTTGCTTAAGGATTATGACATTACTATATTGTATCATCCGGGGAAGGCCAATGTGGTGGCCGATGCTTTGAGCCAGAAGGCGGTCAGTATGGGGAGCTTGGCATATATTTCAGCCGAGGAGAGGCCATTTGCTTATGATGTTCAGGTGCTAGCCAATCGGCTAGTGAGGTTAGACATTTCGGAGCCCAGCAGGGTATTGGCTTGTGTTGTATCTCGGTCATCTCTATATGATCGTATTCGTGAGCGCCAGCATGATGATCCACATTTGGTTGTCCTTAGGGACAGAGTTCAGCATGATGATGCTAGAGATGTCACCATTGATAGTGACGGCGTATTGAGGATGCAGGGCCGGATATGTGTGCCCAATGTTGATGGCCTTCGCGAGTTGATTCTGGAAGAGGCCCATAGCTCGCGGTATTCTATCCATCCAGGAGCCGCTAAGATGTATCAAGATTTGAAACAGCACTATTGGTGGAGAAAGATGAAAATGGACATTGTCAGACATGTAGCACGGTGCCTCAACTGCCAGCAGGTCAAGTATGAGCATCAGAGACCGGGCGGTGCTCTTCAGCATATTGTTATTCCCCGAGTGGAAACGGGAGAGGATTACCATGGATTATGTGACTGGCTCCCTCGGACTTCGAGGAAATTCGATTCAGTGTGGGTGATTATTGATCGGCTGACCAAATCTACATATTTCATTCCAGTATGTACTACTTACTCATCGGAGCGGTTAGCGGTGATCTTTATTTGGGAGATTGTCAGGTCACATGGGGTCCCAGTGACCATCATATCTAACAGAGGCACTCAATTCACTTATCAGTTCTGGAGAGCATTTCAGCGGGAGCTGGGTACGCGGGTTGAGTTGAGCACCGCATTTCATACGCAGCCAGATGGAGAGTCTGAGCGCACTATTCAGATCCTGGAGGATATGTTACGTGCATGTGTGATTGATTTTGGAGGTTCATGGGATGAGTTCTTTCCACTTGTAGAGTTTGCCTACAAGAACAGTTATCAGTCGAGTATTCAGATGGCCCCGTATGAGGCGTTGTATAGAAGACGGTGTAGATCTCCCGTGGGATGGTTTGAGCCTGGTGAGGATAGATTGATAGGGACTGAGTTAGTTCAGGATACTTTGGATAGAGTGAAGTTGATTCAAGAGAGGCTTCGCACAGCACAGTCACGCCAGAAGAGTTATGCAGACCGTAGGGTTCGAGAGTTGTCTTTCATGGTTGGTGATAGAGTATTGCTGAAGGTTTCACCCATGAAAGGTGTTATGCGGTTTGGGAAGAAGGGGAAATTGAGTCCCAGGTTCATTGGTCCTTTTGAGATACTGAGGAGGATTGGAGAGCGTGGCATATGAGCTGGCCTTGCCGCCCAGCCTTATCCGGCGTTCATCCGTATTCCATGTGTCTATGCTCCGAAGTACATCGGAGATCCGTCTCATGTATTAGATTTCAACACCATTCAGCTTTGATGGTGATCTATCCTACGATGTGGAGCCTATTGCCATTTTGGGACGTCAGTGAGAAAATTGAGGTCTAAGGAGATTGCATCAGCTAAGGTTCAGCGGAGAGGTCGACCCGTGGAGGAGGCCACTTGGGAGATCGAGCGGGAGATGCGGAGCAGATATCCTCACTTGTTTGAGACTTCGGGTATGTTTCTTGACCCGCTCGAGGACGAGCGTTTGCTTAAGAAGGGGAGAATGTGACGACCCGGCCCGTCGTCACGGGAATTACCACCCCGTTATGTTGTAAATACATGTTTTATGATTTTATATCAGTGTTAGAGTCTATCGGGTGAGTTAGGAGTGAATTGGATTGAAAATGAGGCATATAGCCTTTGTGAAGGAAACTTGAATAAGGAAAGTCAACCCGGAGTTGACTATTTGGTTAGAGGGCTCGGAATCGAATTCTGATGATTCGGTTAGTTCCGGAAGGTGATTTGTGACTTAGGGGAGCGATCGGAATTGAATTTGGAGGCCCGTGTAGAAATAGGCTTGAATTGGCTAAGGTTGAATTTTGGCGAAATCCGAACGGTAGGTGAGATTTTGATCCGGGGGTCGGAATGGAATTCCGACAGTTGCAGTAGCTTCGTTAGGTGATTTTGGATGTGCCTCCAAAATTTCAGGTCATTCGGACGTCGTTTGGCGTCGGGTTTTTGATCGAATGTGTAATTTGGAATGTTTTAAGGAATTTAGGCTTGAATTCGATGCGAATTATGGGTTTTGATGTTGTTAGACGTGTTTTGAGGATCGGAGCAAGTTCGAATAAGGTATTAAGATGTGTTGGTATGTTTGGATGAGGTCCCGGGGCCTCGGGTGTTTTCGATGGTTAAACGAGAGAAAATTGTGGAAAATTGCAGTGTCGGCATCCTGCTTCGTCGTTTCCGCTCCTCGCGGAATTGTGGACGCAGGAGCGAGTCCGCGGATCGGACGAGGTGCGCAGGAGCGCTGGTTACGCGAGTCGGAAGCCATTCCGCCGAGCGCGGTCGCCGGTGCGAGCTGCGATCGCATGTCGACGAGCGGAAATGGGCACGGTCCGCGTGTCGGACGTTCGACCGCTGAGCGAGACCGCGTGCCGGTCGACTGATGCGCAGGCGGACGTGTCCGCAGTGCCGAGCGTCTTCGCGTAAGTCGGACGCGCGTGAGCGGCCCTTGCTCGCGAGCGCGAAATGGCCGGCCAGGCCTCGAACCGCTGAATCGACCCTTTGGTCGCGGATACGGACGCGTAGAAGCGGAAAATGTTCCGCAGAAGCGAAAATCGCCTGTAAGTAAGTGT
This sequence comes from Nicotiana noctiflora, assembly GCA_032618575.1. Taxonomy (NCBI): domain Eukaryota; kingdom Viridiplantae; phylum Streptophyta; class Magnoliopsida; order Solanales; family Solanaceae; genus Nicotiana; species Nicotiana noctiflora. The sequence continues at coordinate 6,640 of JASVEL010013106.1, forward strand.
ATCCGAAGTTAGAAAAATTTCAGAACATTTCACACATTTGGGTCTCGGCTTTAGAGGCGATTTGGGCGATTTTGAAGAGAAATTCAAGGGAAATCATCATGTAATCATCTATGGACTTAAACTATGATTAGTATTGGTAATATTATGCAATTATATCATGAAAATGGAGGAATTTGGGGTAATTTATGGAGGATTTAGCCCTAGGCTTGAACTTTAGAAAATCAAGGTTTTGAATGGGCAAACGGAGTCCGAATTTGGTAAAATTGATATGCTTAGACTCGTATCGAGACGAGGGTTCCGAATATGTGACTTTCGTGATTTTTTGAGAAGTGTACCGAAAGTCGGGTTTTGACAACTTTGGGAATTTTGATGTAAATTGAGTTGTTTTGATTGGGTGTCGTCCCATTGGCCTAATTTGTTGTATTTCTACCGTATTTGATCAGATTCTACGCGTGCGGAGCTTGATTCTCGTGGCAAGGGCATTGCGGAATAGTCGTCGCGCCGTATTGAGGTGAGTAATAGATGTGGGTGATGACCAGCGGGTTCGAAACCCCGGTATACCACTTTGTGACGCCGTATAGCGGCGAGACACGCACACTCTTGAGAGTGCGGGGTCGATCATGAACTGGAGACTATATATTAGTCCGACCTGTTGATACTGTATTATTGGCTATTCTAGAGCCGTCGAACCTCCTTCTCGGATGGTTGCATATATATATATATTGTGATAATGGCCACTTTGAGCCGAGGAACCCCCTTCTTGGGCGGTTGAGTATACATGTGGGCCGTGAGCCAGTTATTGGATCCCGCGAGGATCGTTATCATTGTCTTATCATATAGACATGCTAGTTTACTACTAGTCCGCAACTATTTTTGTTATTATGCTAATTCCAATCTCTGGAACTTGATATTACTGTTTTCCAACCGAAAAATGATAAAAGAGTTTTCAAAAACTACTTTTGAGCCTCGCGAGGCCGTATCCGCATATTAGCCGACTAGTAGTGGATCGGCCGCACGCCGCAGCGAGATATATGTCGGATCGGACCGCACGCCGCAGGATATCTCTATGAGACGTGCTTGGGCCGTAGGAGCCCCTCCGAGTCCGAACCCCCACAGACGAGCACCGGCACCCAAAATCGGAGTCGGGCCACGCGCCGTAGCGGTCATATCATGCATTGCATTGCATTTAGCTACATCTCGCTAGCCGTTATGCTATTTATTGGTATTTGTTGGCACAGGTACAATGAATATTGATTCTATGACAGGGTAGCTGATTATAGCTTTACATAGTGCTTTATCGCGGATTTCTTATCCGCGCTCGTCTTACCCTTGTTTATTACCACCGAGTCCGGCAGTCTTATTTTACTCCCCGCACCTTGTGTGCGCATCCGTGTACCTCTCGCAGGGATCCAGTAGCCGTGCGAGGCGACGTCTGTGGATATTCGAGGTAGCTGCAGAGTCCGCAGGACCCGATATTCCTTCCTACCGTCTTTTGATTTTGTATTGACATTTCTTTCCGCACTTGGTATCTTGTAAACCTTTATACACTCATGTTCGGTAGAGGCTCATGACTCTTGACCCTTCGGTCTATGGGAGTTAGTATATTTTGGGACTTGGTTTCCCCGCTGTTGGTATAAGTATTATTATTGTTTCATATATTAATATGCTTAAATGGGCTAAAGAGAGCTTCTAGCTCCACAGTTGTATTTCTCTTTTAGTCTGTGTTACCGTGGGGTTCCGGATCTTGGTAGTGTTTTATTCATTGTGTGACGGATGTATGTGCCAAGCGGCACGGATTACATATCTTTTATGCTATTTTTCCGTTGTTTCTTATTTAAGTATTTATAACTTGTATATTCCGCAACGTGTTAGGTTTACCTAGTCGCGGGGATTGGGTGCCATCACGACATGTTCACAATTGGTGAACTAGGGTCGTGACACATATGTTATAATTAATGATATACTTTTGAATTAATTATTTATCTCTTTGCTAGTCTATTTAATATTGGCCTAAATTTCAAAATCTAATCTGAAAATCTCCACCAAACTTACTCAAAATTTAGCCATAGCCTTCAAACATATTGTGATATAGTAACGATATACTGATGGGTAATTATGTTTTTATATAAATTTATGTTGAAATTGTAGATTATTATAGTATATCGTTCTGGTATATATGTATACTATTATAGTATACTATTGCAGTATAACTGTATGCTCTTATAGTATATTTTGATACTGTGGCGATATACTGTTAGGTAAATATGTTTTTATTCAAGTTTCAGTTGAAATATTTCATATATTACAATATATCATTTTGTTAGCTCTTTTATTAATTAAAAGAATCTTATTTTATTTTATTTTTTCTTTGTCATTAGATTGTGTACCATATAATAAGTCATAGTAATAATAATCTTCAGAGTTATAATCGTAGTATGTGGTCAAGGGCGGATATAGCCTTTCAGATACGAGTTGAATTGAATATATAACTTCCGATACAATGTATGAATTTATTGTAAGAACCTAATAAAATCTCAACAAGCACTTGATTTGAACCCATAATTTTAATACTATAACGAGTTCAATGTTAAAATTAAAAGTTGAACCACTAAATTTAAATCATGAATCCGCCTCTATATGTGGTTGAAGAGTTAAATTATCAATGGAGTTCATTAACGAAACATTTGGGATTAGGGGGTCTTGATCTATGAATGCATGAAAAATAGTACAAAGATGCTCCTGAAGCCTTCAACGTTCAAACAAAAGCACATATACTGAAAGCGATGAATAATCTGTGTAGGAATAAACAGGAAAGGAAAAACCCAAAAAGATATAAAGTAATCAGCGGAAGAGAGGAAAAGTCAAAGAAAAGTTATGATAAATAAAAAGAAAAAAACAAAAAAGAGAAAGTACAAAAAGACAAAAAGTAACTAATGGGAAAAGATGAATGTCAAGGAAAAGTACGGGTTAATATTTTTGATTGCATGACTATATTATGTAAAAAGTTTGAAGGGGGTAATTAATTTCTCCCAAATGAGTATTTTGAGTAAATTTCTCTAAAATAAGCTCATTCAAACGGGTTCAAACTATAATTGATTTTCTTCTTTAACTTTTGTGAGGATTGAAGAGACATGATATTATAATTATTTAACAACGTGTATTTTGTACGTCTTCATCAATAAAGAGAGACATTGCTTTTTCAAACCTCTTCCAACTTTGAATAACTTATCGACCATAATAAATTTCTTATTCTCCTGTTTTGGACTATTAAAAAAAACCTTTTTTTTTTGTGATTCTCATCGAGGGAGAAAAAAAATTAATGAACAACAGTGCAAATAATGATCTCAATTTATTTATTGAAACACAAATTATTCACAGATTATTGAGTCTAATGAGATTTATGGATGCTGCGAGAATTGAACGGTCAATAGCCATAAGTGGCTAATTATGAATGAAATGGATGAAAAAAGTTATTCAAATTTTTTCAATCTGCCTTAACAGTAGTAGTTGAGTTATTCGATGTTTACTGGTAAAGGTAACAAATATAGAATAAAATACTCGAGTTTTACACAAGTTATCCAGAACACCACTGCTATTAAAAAGGGAAAATGGCAATTAGAGAAAGACCGATGCATTCGTATCAATCAATTCCAAGTCTTGCCAAGTAAATGTTAGATGGGTCTATTTTCCAAGTCCGTTGCATAGTCTTTGCTATAGAAACATTAAGTGAACGTATTCTTTACTCCATTACCAAGTCACTCATTCAAGCCTTTTTCTACTGTTTTGAACTATAAAATAGACCCTCTTTTTTAGGTGTTGCTCCCAAAAGAAAAAAAAAATATTTCCTCCGTTTTAATTTATGTGAATTTATTTACTTTTTAGTCTGTACCAAAAAGAATAATCTCTTTCTCTATTTGGAAATAATTTACCTTTATGTAATGATTTATAGCCACACAAAATATATGTGCTTCATTTACATCACAAGTTTAAAAGTCTTTTCTCTTTTCTTAAACTCCGTATCCAGTCAAATGGGTTCACATAAATTGAAACGAGGGGAATAATAAAAAGAATGTTTATCTACATTAGGTGATAGTGTAAGTGATGACATTGAAGCACAAATTATTCATAATATATGTATAGGATTAAACTGATGAACGACAGGTGGATGCTCGACGAGTTGACACATGAAAGTAAAGACAAGAAATATATGAGTCAGCAAATAGTTGGTACCAATTACGAACATGTTACTGGTACTGAATAAGTTCCGAAGGCGTTTAAACCGAGGGCAAAGATTCAAAAGGAATATATCATTTGAAAAAGATAGCACTCAATGAGTATCCATTATAAAGAATTTGTGCATTAATGCACAACCGATACACATCCATTAGGGGTGGGTTTGTTCATATCAAAGAAGACCTTGATTGAGAAATCTTGTCTCCTTGAATTGAGCTATAAATAGGAGATTGTATCCATTATAGACACAAAATCATCCGTTCAAAAAAGCCAAAATCAGTTCTTATTCTATTAAACAACTTTCTCTCCTTTTGTTCTTTATATTGCTTTTATTATTGTTACCGAAGAAGTTGAGCCAACAGTGAGGCTTGTACTTTCTTCAAGTTCGTTTACTGAATTTATTTCTATTCTAAGCTATTTTATATTCTTGGATCAAAATAATTCACATGTTTATAAACCCCATTACAAATTTAGTTATACCGTTTTACGGGTAAATAGTTTGGTGGCTCCCACCGTGGGGCATAAATAATTATTTTATTACTTTGATCCATCCATCTTTTAATAAAGTATTTTGATACCTTTTTAGTCAAAGAAAAATCATACATGGCATCTAATGATGAGAACAACTTTTTCAATGTTGGAACAAACAACGAGCATGAAATGAGTTCCAGCATGATGATTCAACTAGTGAAACTCACAATAAAGGAGATGAAAAACTCTAGTTTGCGAACAACGAAATCCTCGGCATGTGTGAAGTCCAACTCCTAGTGATATGGACGATGAACGTTATGTTGAAACAGTCAAAGTATTGAGAGCACAACAAAAGGAAATTATGAATCATCTCTTAAGACAAGACCAAGCAATAACTGAGTTGAAGTACGCAGTTTCGGCTGCTTCAAGTAATTCTGATGGAGGAGTCCCTCTCGGTGCACCTACAAATCAAACAATGCAGAGAACTGAAACAATGCTTTGAGGAGAAATTTGGATTTAGTGAAAATGAAATAAGTGGTGCAGGTAGTGGATCGACAAACAACAACGACGCTAATGATACTTTTAAAACTAAGCTCTTGAGATTCATGAGAAAATGATTGATTGCATGGATCAAAATGCTAAAGAACTCCATGCCAAGATTGATCAAATCCTAGGAGCAGTACCGGTATTGAAGGGACCGGATTCAAGAAAATATACGCAGTTGCCATTAAAACCAAGTGCGACCCCGAAATTGATTCTGAAGGTATTCAAGATGCTCGATATTCCGAAGTATGATGGAACTTTGAATTCACAAGAGCATTTAATAACTTACACTAAGGTTGTTAAGTGAAATTATTTTGCACTGCGAGATTGAATCTGTCATGCAAAAAATATTCGGCCGAATGAAGGGTGCTCTAATATGATACTATCTTTTACCTGAGCATTCAATTGATTCTTTTGAAATGCTTGCAGATTCCTTTATTAAAGCTCATGACATGGAAAAGAATGTCCAAGCTAAGAGAGCTAACATATTCAAAATCTCTCAAGGAGAATCTGAATTGTTGTGAGAATTCGTCATCCATGTTCAAAAGGAGAGGATGTTGCTACCGATGCTACCAGATGAGTGGGCAGTTGAAGCATTCACCAAAGGTATTGATCCTTTATGTTCTGATACCTCAGGGACATTAAAGGAAAGTTTGTTAGAGTTTCAGGCAACCACATGGGTAGACGTCCATAATTGCTATGAATAAAAAATTAGAATCGAAGATGATCAATTATGTTCCTCGATGTCTTTGAAAGGACACAATCATGATCGAAATTAGGAAAAATTCAAAAGTGATTATGATGCAGACCGGAGGTCTTCAAAGAGTCGTTTTCAACCTTATGAAAGGACTGATGGGCGTGGAAATAAAGGTTTTCAATCATCATACATGTTTGTATCGGATAGAAGAGTGAATTATGGTCAAAGTAGCAGAGCTTTACATGAGAAGAAACTGTCGGGGTTCCAAAATTTAGCATACCCCGGTTATCCGATTATAACTTCAAATCAGTTTTGTAAATTTGGTTTCGGCTATGAGAAACATAAAAAAGGCAAGATTTCTGAAAACAATTCGGTCAGATTCTAGTCAAAGGGATCCTAATCTATGGTGTGAATTCCATGGAATGCATGGCCACAAGACTGGGGACTGTCGGCATCTTCGTGAAGAGGTTGCAGCATTTTTAAAGAACGATCGTCTTAGAGAATTTTTGTGTGATCGGGCCAATAACGATCGGGCCAATAACAATTATGGGAAGAAACGAGATGCTATTAAACCAGCCAAATCGGCTGCAGGGTTTCCTCGCCTAACAATAAACATGATCTTTGGTGGTGTTTAAGTCAATGGAGCGACATTTTCAGCAGCAAAGAAGACAAAGATCTTGATAACTCATGGCTAGAGGAACCAAAAAGCATAAGAAGATGATGAAATCGCATTCACGGTAGAAGACATTGATGACCTTATTTTACCACACAACGATGTCACACCTCCTTTCGGTGCTACCGCACCCTGCGAAGGGCATGGTAAAAGGAGTTTTTCCAATTAAAGGACAACCAAAATGGGATTCATTTATTAAGAGATTCAGAGTAGCCACTTGGGAGATTTATCGTGTTCCAAGTCACCGGTTTGAATCCAGAATTGAGGAAAAGGTTTGACTCTATTAAACAGTCCTTGAACCAGAAATTCGGATAAGGAATTCTGTTAACCCGGGAGAAGGTGTTAGGCATTCCCGAGTTCTGTGGTTCTAGCACGGTCGCTCAACTATCATATTTGGCTTAATTATCTGATTTTTATAATATGCTTTTAACTTATGTGCAAATTAAGATTCTTTTACCACTTTTATTATTACTATTTTACAAGAACTGCAACATCGTGAAAATGCATTTCGGACCACACCAGTACGCGTGTGGCCTTTAACACATTTCGGCTTCATTGAGATTTGGATTTGGGTCACATAAATGTACACCCGAGTTTAGGAAGGTAATGTTATTAAGATACGCACTTAAAGATTCTAACGCATTATTATTTTGGGGAAGGTCGTGCAATTTACTAAACGGCACATCCCGAAATCTAAATATTTTTTATATACATTTATGAGGGCCCCGCAATTTTGTGCGTTTTATTTGGTGAGGCTCGTCTCATTTTTATTATTTAAAAGGGTAAACCAAAGACAAGTACGATTTTCTATTTTTATTTGTCTCTAATAAAGAGAAGTTCTAATTTATTCATTGAGATTATCTAGAGTCATTATAATCGTGTTACGTAAAATGCACTGCCAAATTTTTAGGCACAGTAACTATGTCCCAGGAACAGTAACCATAATCGCGATGATGATTTAACTGCGTGTCTAAAGCGGGCTATGAAAATCATTTACAACTCCTCAGTTTAATACTACGCAGCAGACCGATAATTAATCATTTACGACATTTTGCATAACCAAACCAAAATAACTATCCAAGCATCTTATATTCCATAAATGAGTTTATATAATCTATTATTATCACTGTTTATCAACTACAATAACAAGGAAATTAGTTTGAGAAAACAAGTGTTACTGTCCATAGATAAGTTACGAGAAAATTATGACTATTTTAAACAAAATCATATTGAGAGCATGAATTCAATAGGATGAAACATGGGAAAGCTTAACATGAATTTTCTTTTAAAACAACAAACATGATATCAATAACATGGTCAACAAAAGTTTGATTTAAAATAATATAACTACATTGAAGAAAACAGTACCTTAACGGTAAATAATGCCTCAAACAAATCTGAAAAAAAAACTAACCGCAAGGCAGCGTTATTGTCAATACCCAAACCCTGGTCGTGATGGCGCCCAACACAATGCTAGGCAAGCCCGACCATATTATCTCTTAACAGGCCATTTATTAATTCCAGTTAATCAAATTAAACTTAAACAGCAAGTGTTCATATCAAAATGATAAACGTAATAGTAGAAACATACAAAATACGGTCCCAACCAAATCGTGGTGTCACGAGTCTGAGCCTCTACAAATGAGATCTACTACACAATCAAGTCTAAGCAGAATGGAGATAACAAAATGATAAAAAGGAAGGGGTCAGGTACTGCGGACGTCGGTAGCTACCTCGAAGTCTCCACAGAATGGGGATAATAAAGCAGTTGCGATAGCTCAACTGCCCACCTGAACCTGTATATCTGCACAAAAAATGCAGAGGAGTGGGGTGAGTATATTTCAACTCAGTGAGTAATAATAATAAATAATAACTGAAAATAAGAACTCTTGTACTATCACTAAAATGTTCTAAGGCAAACCCCCACGGGTAAGTCATCGCTACAGTGAGTACTCTGATCTCCAATCCACATATATCTCAACAGGGTCCCACATTGACTTCATCCTCACTCGTACCCCTACGGTGTACAACCATCTCAATGTATGAGGATAATAACATATGTCTATAATGTATAAGTATTTAAGTATGTATAAGTATATGAATAAGTAAAATGTTGTGGCGTGCATCCCGCTCCAATACATATATCGCTGCGGCGTGCAGCCCGCTCCATTTAACGTCGACGGCGCTCACTGGGGGTGTATACATACTTCGGAGGGGCTCCCTAGGCCCAAGCGCTCTGATACTGCGACGTGCAGCCCAATCCACACATACATTACTACGGCGTGCAGTCCGATCCAAATATATATATACATATATAACTATACTGCTGGGGCGTGCAGCCCGACCCCATAATATACACTAGCGCTCACTGAGAATGTGTGCAGACTCAGATTCCGAAGGGGCTTCTACAGCCCAAGCGCAATAATACTACGGCGTGCAGTCCGTCCCACATGTATATTACATGTATATTACATGTATATTACTGCGGCGTGCAGTCCGATCCTATATATATACTGCTGCGGCGTGCAGCCCGATCCAATATAAGTATATATATATAATACCTCATAACGGGTCCTCGACCCTATCCCAGTCAGTATATACTTGGCTTCTCAGGCCCATTATAATATATCACAGTGGGTCCTTGACCCTATCTCAGTCAATATAGACTTGGCCTCTCAGGCCCAATATAACAACTCATCGTGGGTCCTTGACCCTATCTCAGTCAGTATAGACTTGGCCTCTCCGGCCCACTCAGCTAGAACAAGGAATTTCACCCTAGATAGTCTCTCCCAAGATACATATCTAGTACGGGCTCATGATATGCTATACAGCTATAACTACGGCTGAGTGTATGTATCCAGCAAGATATAAAGGTCGCTTAGCTCTACTGGCTCCCCTAATACTTTACAGATTGGCACAAGGCCCCAAACATGGCTACTAGCCCAATTACACAGTTATAAGCTCATTCACAGTCATAATACATAATAAACTATTAGTCGGGAAGGACCAAGTCCAATCCCCCAATCACAATGTCATCACGTGTGACGACCCGGCCCGTCGTCAACATAGCACTGTAAAGTGCAAGTACGGGGTTTCAAACCCTCAGTACATTATTTACTACCACTACTCACCTCGATCCGATAGAAGCCTTAGTCCGCCTTACGTTTGCATTGCAATTCAATCACCTCGAATGTCGAATCTGCTCAAAATCAATGAGAATACATCAATATAGGCTAATTAGACACAACCCATTCGAAATAACTCAATTTGCACCAAAACCCACAAAGTTGTGAAAACCCAACTTTTGGTACGCTTTTCAAAAAATTACGAAAGTTACATATTCGGAATCCTTGTCTCAATAGAGTCTGTGAATATAAACTTTACCAAAATCGGACTCCGTTTGCCCATTCAAATCATTGATTTTCCATAATTTAGGCCTAGGGCTAAAATCCCACATTAATTCTTCCAATTTCAGTGAAATATAGAAGGATTCTAAAATAAAAACACATATTTGAACCATAAAACTTACCTCCGATGATAACCCGGTGAAATTCCAGCAATTTTCCTTCACTTTTGCTCTCCAAGACTCAACAATGGAGGTTTTCAATTAATGAGCCGCGGATAAATGCCAATTAAAAACCTTCTGTCCAGATTTTTTTAACAAAATACTGTTCACCCGTGTTACTGTTCACCCGCATTACTGTTCACAAGGTACTGTTCACGAGGTACTGTTCACGATCACTATTCACGGGTACTATTCGTTCACCATTTTAGTACTGTTCACGGGTACTATTCATTGCAGCAGCTATTTTTCAAAATTGCAGCACAGCCATTTTTTACTAAAATGGCTCTAACTCCATCATACGAACTCGAAATTAGACGATTCTTTTTCCTATAGCTCTGTAATTTTGATACAGATCTAGTGGTTCAAACAAAACTGAATTTGGAACTCATTTGCACATTTAAATACCAATTTTGCTCGTTAAACAATTAACTCACATATCGCGTTAAAACCTCAATCGCGACTTGATGAAATTAAACTAAAATTTCCAGATCAGTTCTATAATTCATGATTTAAATTCTCGAAGTCTCGAAATCAAATTTGGATCTCTAGAACTAAAAATAGACCTTTGGATCATTACATTTATGCTCAAAACGGCAAAAATCTTCCAAAAATGACCCGTTGGACATCCGAAACACACCCGAGACCCTCGAGACCTCAACCAAATATACAGACATGATCTATTACCTCATTCCAACTTGCTCAAATCATAAAATCACTATCGTTAACATCAGAATCGTCCGTTTTCAGCAAATTCAAGCTTAAGTTTAATTATAACTTTCAAAATTCTTATTCGATCAAAAACCCGACCAAACGACGTCTGAATGACCTGAAATTTTGCAGACATATCCAAATTCACCGAACGGAGCTACTGCAACTATTGTAATTCCATTCTGACTCCCGAATCATAATCTCACCTACCATTCGGATTTTGCCAAAATTCAACCTTAGCCAATTCAAACCTATTTCTTCACAGGACCTCCAAATTCCATTTTGATCGCTCTCCTAAGCCACAAATGACCTCCCGGAGCTGACCAAATCATCAGAATTTGATTCCGAGCTCTCTAACTCACAAGTCAACATCCGGTTGACTTTTCCCATCTATTCCTTCTTCTAAGAGACTATTTGTCTCAATTCCAACCAAACTTAAACCAAATTGACTCAAACTCACCAAACATACATATTGAAACATGAACAAGAATATAACGGGAAAAACGGGATGATAACTTGCATGATAACGGGCTGGGTCATCACATTCTCCCCAACTTAAGCAAACGCTCGTCCTCGAGCGGACCAAGGGGTTTACTAGAAGTAACCCAATAGCTGAATGACCTTATGTAACGACCCGGCCCGTCGTTACGGGAATTTACCACCTCGTCCTGTTGCAATTACATGTTTTATGCTTTTATATCAGTGTTAGAGCCTATCGGGTGAGTTAGGAGTGAATTGAATTGAAAATGAAGCAAATAGCATGTTTGAAGGAAGTTTGAATATGGAAAGTCAACCTAGAGTTGACTATCGAGTTAGATTGCTCGGAATCGGATTCCTGATGATTCGACTAGTTTCGAGGGATCATTTAAGACTAAGGAGAGCAATCGGAATTGAATTTGGAGATCCGGTGTAGAAATAGGCTTGAATTGGCTAAGGTTGAATTTTGGCGAAATCCGATCGATAGGTGAGATTTTGACCCGAGAGTCGGAATGGAATTCTGACAGTTGCAGTAGCTCCGTTAGGTGATTTTGGATATGCCTGCAAAATTTCAGGTCATTCGGACGTCGTTTGATCGGGTTTTGGATTGAATGTTAGTTTTGAAAGTTTTGAAGAAACTTAGGCTTGAATCCGTGTGTAATTGGTGATTTTGATGTTTAGGATGGTGTTTTTATGATTGGAACAAGTTCGTATCGTTTTTGGAGTATGTTGGTGGTTTTCGTTGGAGTCCCGGGGGCCTCGGGGTGAATCCGGACCATCATCCGGCATTTTGAACTTGGCAAAATATGTTGAAAATTGCAGATCACTGTGCAGAAGGCTAAGCCTTCGCGTTCGCGAGGGCAAGGCCCGGGTTCGCGTAGGCTGGGGCACTTTGGTCATCGCGTTCGCGAGGAGGGCGGCCGCGATCGCGTAGAAGGAATCTGGGAAGCATCGCATTCGCGATGGGTTAGTCGCGATCGCGTTAGAGGAAATAGTGAAACATCGCGTTCGCGTGGATGGAGGTCGCGTTCGCGTAGAAGGACCTCCGGATGGCTGAAGAAATGTGCTTCGCGAACGCGTGGGGGCATGTCGCGTTCGCGAAGGGAAAATGGATCAGTACATCGTGGACGCGTGATAGGTAATGCGAACATGAAGAGTAAAATGATGCTGGGCATCGCGAACGCGTGGGAGCTCACGCGAACGCGAAGAGCAAATTTGTCTGGCAGTGAAATTAAAACCAGAAACATTTCCCTTACGGGTTCATATACCCAAAACACCATTTTTGAGCCCTAGAGAGAAGAAATCACGGGAAAACGCTGGGAAATCATCGGGTATTCATCTGAGGTAAGTTTCTTGACTAAAAAACATCATTTTATGGTAGAATTAACATCAATCTTCGTGAATTTGGGTAGAAATTGTGAAGGATTGTGGCCTAGATATTGAAAACGAAAATTGGGTTTTGAAAGGCCAATCGAACTCCGATTTTGGTAAATTTTATATGTACGGACTCGTGGCGAGACGAAGGTTCTGGAAATATGAGTTTCAAATTTTTTCGAGATGTGGGCCCGGGGCTCGGGTTTTTCAAATTTCGTAATTTTTGATATTTTTCGAGTTCTTTCGATTGAGTTATGTTCCATTAGCCTATTTTGATATATTTGTGCTGATTTGTGCTAGTTTTGACGTGCGTGGATGCCGGTTCGAGGAGCTAAGGCGTCACGGGCATGAGCTTTCGTCGGTTCGAGGTGGGTAATACTTGTAAATGATGTCCCGAGGGTTAATAAACCCCGGACTTGCACATCTTAGTGCTGTGTTGAGGTGACTTGCACGCCGGATAACGGGCGTGGGGTAGAGCACCATTGGGGATCGTGACTTGATCCGTCCCGCGTAATAAATAATAACACCTAATTGTTAAAATGAATTGGACTAATTATCACGTTTGGGCTTCGTGCCAATTATTTGAATCCTTCAAGGATTGGTATCACTGTTTTGATAACACTGAGCATATTTTATTCTAAATTTAAGGTTTAAAATGGAATTATTGCTATTCATCATTTTCATAAGGTTATGAAAAACTTGAACAAGGTCTTAATAATATTTTTTGCTGTGAGCTAATATGATATTGTTGCCGTAGGGCTTTCTTGATTATTTGTTAGACCGATTGGGGCCGAGGGCCATATGTTAGGGCATGACATTCATGTGAGCATATGCATACACATGCATGGATCGGACTGCACGCCGCAGTGGTATATGGATCGGGCTGCGCGCCGCAACAGGTGTGATATTGATATTGTGCTTGGGCTGTAGGAGCCCCTCCGGAGTCTGGACACCCCCAGTGAGCACGGGTACCCAAAAGGATCGGGCTACACGCCGTAGCGATCATATGCATTGCATGGCATACATACATTGGTTTACGTGTACTACGTGGCATAACATTTTAGCACTCATACTTTACTGGCACATGTGCATTTGGTGCTTTATTGACCAGATCTCCTGGTATAAATTGTTAAGGAGTGCCTGAGCCCGAGAGGCTGATTTGAGTGCTGACTTGCACTGCTTGAGATTCTCCCCGGTATTGGTATGTTATAATGAAAGAAAGTAGCTAAAAATTGAGATTTCTAAATAATCTACTCACATATGCTGAAAAGGAATAAAATGATAGTGTTTTGAAGTTTTATGATAGTTCTGTATTGTGTAGCAAGAGATAGTGCCTTGCATGGTTTTCTTCCCTTCAGCATTATTTACTTTTATTACCGCTGAGTTGGAAGTACTCACACCCGACTCCCTGCACCTTGTGTGCAGATCCAGGTACATTACAGCAGAGCTGATTCCATTGCGGCTCGGGAGTGCTTTTGGACAGTCGAGGTAGCTGCCAGCGTTCGCAGGACCTGATTCTCCAGTTTGTCTATATTTTGTTCCGATCATCCCACACTTGTGCACAGTTATATTCACTATTTACACTTGTATATTCCGTAGAGGCTCATGACTCTTGACCCTTCGGTCTATGGGAGTTGGCACGTGTTGGGACTTGGTTCCCTGTTTTTAATATGTATCTATCACTCTTGAATTATTTCCGTATGCTTAAATTGGATAAAGTGAGCTTATGGCTCCGTGATTGTTGTTAATTGGTCAGGCTGGCCTAGCAGTGTGTTGGGCGCCATCACGACCGGATTTGGGGTCGTGACAAGTTGGTATCATAGCCTAGGTTTACTAGGCCTCATGAGTCTTGAGCCGGTTAGTAGAGTCTTGTGGATCGGTACGGGGACGCCTGTACTTATCCTCGGGAGGCTGCGAACCTTTAGGAAACTCTTCACATTTCTTGGAATTCTTATCGTGCGTACTTGATTCAACTTGAGACATGCTTTTGAAATTCCTTCCGCACGTCTGTGTACGCATCGAGTGCTTAGTAATATAAGTGCCTTATGTGTAGTGGAACGAGTTCAAACTCAGGAAGACTAAAATGATTATGCTATGTGTATCCTGGTGGAAGGTATTGTGCCGAAATGCTAAATTGAGGCGAGATAGGTGGATTGGTTCTCATGTGTAATTGAAAGGTAGTTGATATGTGTTATGATTCGAGCAGGTACAACACATGTTCACGTACCAAATATGATAATATGATTTGTGTAGTATTGAGACTAATGTTGTCGATATGCATTGTGATGTCTTGTCGAGTTGTGAATGTATTGCTAGGATGGTTTTGGTGATTCTCTGGCAAGTGGATAGGCCAATTTACAAAGGGAACTCTGCCGAAATTTTTGGAAAATTTGGGACTTAGAAAAGATTTTGCCACCTAAAGAGGGGGCGTAACTGTTGTGTGTGAATGAATGCAAGAATTGCAAAAGAGTTAATATTTCTGATGATTCGAATCTCCGTCGAAGCTTGTAAATGACTTGAGTTTAATCTAACTAGAACTTTGTGGCATCATTTGAGTAAGAATGCTATGAGTAGCTAGAAGTGCCTTGATGTATGGCTCCGATCTAAGTTGGGGAGGTTGCTATTGATTAACTGATTGCACTATTGTGTGCTATATTGATTCTGTCTCTAAGTATGTTGGGAAATTCGGGTAAAGGTTATGGTGCTTCGTAGATCTGATGAAGTACTAGGGTGTTTTGAACTGCTGTTGGTAAAGAATATTCACCGTATAGAAAAGAAACTTGGTAAATGGAACAACTTGTTAATAAACCGGAATGGTATAAAAAGGGATACAATTGATTCCTAGTATGTGGTTGAAGTAATGAGTCTTGCAGACATTGCAGCAAAGCTCTTGAGTGCTGGCAGTTGTGTAACTCGATATGGATATAAGGACTCAGTCCTGGCAGTTTAACTTGTGCAATGTAATTGGGAGAAAGAGTTTATGATGTGTTCTACCATGGTTTGAAAATGAGTGTATTTTTCCTGTAGGCATGTAAGGTCTGGAATGTGCAATGAGTTTTCTCTATATGGGATCATGAAAGTCCTTGACTAGTTGAGTGCGTCTATGTTAAGGCGGAGGAAAGGGATATGAATTTCCATGTTGTCTTAGTGTGATATGGTATACACGATGTGTTATGGAAAGTTGATAATGGTATATTCTAGATTTTGAGATCAGTGCATAATATATGGGAAGTCAATAAAGATTATTGAGCAGCGCGGACAACTGCAGGTGAATTAACAATCGATCTTTCTGATGATTTAAGAAAATGGTACTGCTATTCTATTAACTTGGTAGGGAATATGGTCCAAAAAGGACAAGGTAATGTAAACTGATAATATCTAATGGCATGGTGGTATTCTCTTGTTGGATCGACTGTAATAATTGAGTCGTTGATGGCATAGTGAAATTCTTGGATGGCTTTCGTGGAACGAATGGGCGCTTGATGTGCGTTATGTATTCGTACGGCGGAGTGTGGAACCAGGTATAGCGATTCATGTGTTACATATGTGTTGGAGACTAGAAGTTCTCGTAATCCGCCTATGCAGTGGTTGTATATCGCGTGTATCGGCACCGTTTTGTGATTATTGGAAATCGGAAGCCTTAGTGGCTCTCTCTTAGCTTGATATGATGAATTTGGGTTATGATACCTTATTTCAGACTGGTTGACATAAGTCAGGTCGTCTAGACAAATGTGATATAGACTATGTCGGAAAATGGCACAAATTGCGTAGCAGAGAGCATCAGAGTATGCTCCAACAGAGTAGTTGTACACAGGACCAGCGGACGGCTGGTAGGCATTGCTTTGTCGGTTGGACCTTAGTGGCGGATGTCAGTGTAGAGGTATCTACCATTGATTCAGTTCCAGTATTGAGAAACGTTGTCAGATGTGTTTCGTGTGGCCGAGCTTGAGGCTATATATATATATATATATATATATGTTTGTTGTAATCTTGAGGCTATATATATATATATATATATATATATATATATATATATGTTTGTTGTAATGAGAAAATTCGACTCGATATGCATTTCCTTTTTGCGAGATTTATGCATGGATCGGGTGGCACGCCGCCACGGGTTATTTGGATCGGGTGGCACGCCGCCACGGGTATGTCATTGGAGCGGGTTGCACGCCGCAATAGGTATGTCATTGGAGCGGGTTGCATGCCGCAATAGAATATTGTGAAAATATAGTTAGTTATATGCTACTGGGTATACAATACTTCCCCACTTTTGAGGAAAAAAATCCGTTTTGAGTATCGCTTGGCAAATGGCACGTCGGTTGTGTCCTTTCAGGATTTGATAGCATACGTTAATTGTTTCACCGTGGGTGAGGTTGATTGCGTGGGTTCAAGACCTAGATCCGTGCGTGGCTAACCGTTTTGAGCTTAGTGGCTTGAGGTACTTCATGAACAATAATGTTGGGATGGAATCACGAATCGTGGCAAGGCCACGTGATGTTATGACCTCTCGAGGAGGATTCAGGTACTCTATTTCTATGATACGAGACGCGATCTCAGATCTATGTTATGATGGCACAGAGGAATTGAATTGCAGCTCTTTTGCTGGAGACAGTGATCATGATTTGAGCTGTCATTATTCGAGTGTGTTCAGGCGTTTCTATTGGAGCCTATGTTGTGCTCATCGCGGCTTAGGCCGGTGGTTGAGATGTCATGTCACCAGTGCGGTGTGTCATAATCGAAATGACCGTTGGAGTCATTAATGAATACGAGCATATTAGATCTTACCTATTGTGGTATCAGTTTTTAAAGGGGAAACAGATTCACGAATGGTTAACCTGAGAGATGGGTTCGGTATATCGCGTGCTTCCGCTGCCGTGGGCATGATATGGAGGTGTTGGAATAAGACTCTGTCTAATGAAAGAGGTTTTCAGCTAGTATTATGTTATTATGGCCAGTTGTTGTGACTAGAGACTATCGTCTCGAGTGATTGGGTTGTCGATACATCATATGATCTCACCCGGAGTAGTGAATATGTGTTATTGCAGTGGATTCGAGTGTATCCTGAGTATAGGCATGGGATTTGCATTTGGCATATGATTTCAGAAAGTGCAATGTGATTTATGGTTCAGATGGTCTGTGAAATTTTGACTATATGGTGTTTTCGGACTTATGTGAGATAGGGTGACGTATGATCGCCCGAATATATGCTGGGTAAGGTCATTCAGCTATTGAGTTGCTTCTAGTACCACTCTGGTACGCTCGAGGACGAGCGTTTGTTTAAGTTGGGGAGAATGTAACGACCCGGCCCGTCGTTACGGGAATTTACCACCCCGTCATGTTGCAATTACATGTTTTATGCTTTTATATCAGTGTTAGAGCCTATCGGGTGAGTTAGGAGTGAATTGAATTGAAAATGAAGCAAATAGCATGTTTGAAGGAAGTTTGAATATGGAAAGTCAACCTAGAGTTGACTATCAAGTTAGAGTGCTCGCAATCGGATTCTGATGATTCGACTAGTTTCGAGGGATCATTTATGACTTAGGAGAGCAATCGGAATTGAATTTGGAGATCCGGTGTAGAAATAGGCTTGAATTGGCTAAGGTTGAATTTTGGCGAAATCCGATCGATAGGTGAGATTTTGACCCGAGAGTCGAAATGGAATTCCGACAGTTGCAGTAGCTCCGTTAGGTGATTTTGGATATGCCTGCAAAATTTCAGGTCGTTCGGACGTCGTTTGATCGGGTTTTGGATTGAATGTTAGTTTTGAAAGTTTTGAAGAAACTTAGGCTTGAATCCGTGTGTAATTGGTGATTTTGATGTTTAGGATGGTGTTTTTATGATTGGAACAAGTTCGTATCGTGTTTTGGAGTATGTTGGTGGTTTTCGTTGGGGTCCCGGGGCCTCGGGGTGAATCCGGACCATCATCCGGCATTTTGAACTTGGCAAAATATGTTGAAAATTGCAGATCACTGTGCAGAAGGCTAAGCCTTCGCGTTCGCGAGGGCAAGGCCCGGGTTCGCGTAGGCTGGGGCACTTTGGTCATCGCGTTCGCGAGGAGGGCGGCCGCGATCGCGTAGAAGGAATCTGGGAAGCATCGCATTCGCGATGGGTTAGTCGCGATCGCGTAAGAGGAAATAGTGAAACATCGCGTTCGCGTGGATGGAGGTCGCGTTCGCGTAGAAGGACCTCCAAATGGCTGAAGAAATGTGCATCGCGAACGCGTGGGGGCATGTCGCGTTCGCGAAGGGAAAATGGATCAGTGCATCGCGGACGTGTGATAGGTAACGCGAACGTGAAGAGTAAAATGATGCCGGGCATCGCGAACGCGTGGGAGCTCACGCGAACGCGAAGAGCAAATTTGTCTGGCAGTGAAATTAAAACCAGAAACATTTCACTTACGGGTTCATATACCCAAAACACCATTTTTGAGCCCTAGAGAGAAGAAATCACGGGAAAACGCCGGGAAATCATCGGGTATTCATCGTGAGGTAAGTTTCTTGACTGAAAAACATCATTTTATGGTAGAATTAACATCAATCTTCATGAATTTGGGTAGAAATTGTGAAGGATTGTGGCCTAGATATTGAAAACGAAAATTGGGTTTTGAAAGGCCAATCGAACTCCGATTTTGGTAAATTTTATATGTACGGACTCGTGGCGAGACGAGGGTTCTGGAAATATGAGTTTCGAAATTTTTCGAGATGTGGGCCCGGGGCTCGGGTTTTGCAAATTTCGTGATTTTTGATATTTTTTGAGTTCTTTCGATTGAGTTATGTTCCATTAGCCTATTTTGATATATTTGTGCTGATTTGTGCTAGTTTTGACGTGCGTGGATGCCGGTTCGAGGAGCTAAGGCGTCGCGGGCATGAGCTTTCGTCGGTTCGAAGTGGGTAATACTTATAAATGATGTCCTGAGGGTTAGTAAACCCCGGACTTGCACATCTTAGTGCTGTGTTGAGGTGACTTGCACGCCGGATAACGGGCGTGGGGTAGAGCACCATTAGGGATCGTGACTTGGTCCGTCCCGCGTAATAATTAATAACACCTAATTATTAAAATGAATCGGACTAATTATCACGTTTGGGCTTCGTGCCAATTATTTGAATCCTTCAAGGATTGGTATCACTGTTTTGATAACACTGAGCATATTTTATTCTAAATTTAAGGTTTAAAATGGAATTATTGCTATTCAACATTTTTATAAGGTTATGAAAAACTTGAACAAGGTCTTAATAATATTTTTTGCTGTGAGCTAATATGATATTGTTGCCGTAGGGCTTTCTTGATTATTTGTTAGACTGATTGGGGCCGAGGGCCATATGTTAGGGCATGACATTCATGTGAGCATATGCATACACATGCATGGATCGGACTGCACGCCGCAGTGGTATACGGATCGGGCTGCACGCCGCAGTGGTTGTGATATTAATATTGTGCTTGGGCCGTAAGAGCCCCTCCGGAGTCTGGACACCCCCAGTGAGCACGGGTACCCAAAAGGATCGGGCTACACGCCGTAGAGATCATATGCATTGCATGGCATACATACATTGGTTTACGTGTACTACGTGGCATAACATTTTAGCACTCATACTTTACTGGCACATGTGCATTAGTTGCTTTATTGACCAGATCTCCTGGAATAAATTGTTAAGGAGTGCTGAGCCCGAGAGGCTGATTTGAGTGCTGACTTGCACTGCTTGAGATTCTCCCTGGTATTGGTATGTTATAATGAAAGAAAGTAGCTAAAAATTGAGATTTCTAAATAATCTACTCACATATGCTAAAAAGGAATAAAATGATAGTGTTTTGAAGTTTTATGATAGTTCCGTATTGTGTAGCAAGAGATAGTGCCTTGCGTGGTTTTCTTCCCTTCAGCATTATTTACTTTTATTACCGCCTGAGTTGGAAGTACTCACACCCGACTCCCTGCACCTTGTGTGCAGATCCAGGTACATTACAGCAGAGCTGATTCCATTGCGGCTCGGGAGTGCTTTTGGACGGTCGAGGTAGCTGCCAGCGTTCGCAGGACCTGATTCTCCAGTTTGTCTATATTTTGTTCTGATCACCCCACACTTGTGCACAGTTATATTCACTATTTACACTTGTATATTCCGTAGAGGCTCATGACTCTTGACCCTTCGGTCTATGGGAGTTGGCACGTGTTGGGACTTGGTTCCCTATTTTTAATATGTATCTATCACCGTTGAATTATTTCCGTATGCTTAAATTGGATAAAGTGAGCTTATGGCTCCGTGATTGTTGTTAATTGGTCAGGCTGGCCTAGCAGTGTGCTGGGCGCCATCACGACCGTATTTGGGGTCGTGACACCTTACCAAGCATATATATATTTGGGGTGATCCCATGTCACCCTATCTCAAATAAGTCCGATACACACTATAGCTAGAATTTCACAGTCCATCCAAACCATAGACCACATTGCACTTTCCGAAATCACATACCAATCTTTATCTCATGCCTATACTCAGAATACACACGATCCAATTGTAATAGCCCATACTAGCCACTCCGGATGAGATCACATGATGTATCAAACAACCCAATCGCTCGAGACGATGGTCTCTAATCACAACAATTGGCCACAATAACCAAATACTAGCGGAAAAACCATTCTCATTAGATATAGTCTTATTCCAACACTTTCATATCATGCCCACGGCAACCGAACATGCGATATATCGATCTCATCTCTCAGGTCAACCATCCATGAATCTATTTCCCTTTTAACTGATACCACAACAGATTTCGCAGCCAAATCTCGATATTACCTTTCTAACCAACTGAAATCACATATGCTCGCACTCATTAATGACTCAAATGATCATTTCGGTTATAACACACCACACTGGTGATATGACACTTCAACACCGGCCTAAGTCGCGACGAGCACAACACAGGCTCCAATAAGAAACGTCTGATCATACTCAAATCCTAACAACTAACTCAAACAAAAGAGCCGTAGCTCAATTCCTCTATACCATCATAACATAAAATTGAGATCTCGTCTCACATCATAGGAATAAAGTACCTAACTCCTTCTCGAAAGGTCATAACATCACGTGGCCTTGCAACGACTCATGATTCTATCCAAACACTATTACTCATGGAGCACCTCAAGTCACCATGCTCAAAACGGTCAGCCACACACATATTTAGGTCTGAACTCAAGCAATCAATCACACCTGCGGTGATACAATTAATATACGCTATCAAATCCTGAAAAGACACAACTGATGTGCTATTCCCCGAGCGATACCCAATACGGACTATTCCTCGCAAGCTAGGTAGTATTGTATACAAGGTAACATATAGGAAACTATATTTTCCACAACACACTGTTGCGGCGTGCAACCCGTTCCAATAACATACCCGTGGCGGCGTGCCACCCGATCCAGATACCATACCCGTGGTGGCGTGCCACCCGATCCTGATACCATACATGTGGCGGCGTGCCACCCGATCCAAATACTATACCTGTGGCGGCGTGCCACCTGATCCACGCATAAATCTAGCAAAAGGGAATGCACATCGAGTCAAGTTGCTCATTGAAATAACGTATATATAGCCTCTAGCTCGGCCACATGAAACGCATCCGACAAAGTTCCTCAATACCAGAACTGAATCAATAGTAGATACCTCTACACTGACATCCGCCACGAAGGCCCAACTGATAAAGCAGTACCTATCAGCCGTCCGCTGGCACTAGGGTACATTTACCCTACTGGAGCATGATCTGATGCACTCTGCCACGCAGTTTGTGACATTTTTTTGACATAGTCCATATCACATTAGTCTAGACAACCTGGCTTATGACAACCAGTCTACAATCATATATCATTCAAATTCATCATATCAGGTAACAAAATAGCCACTAGGACTTCCAATTTCCAATAATCATTAAACGGTGCCGATACAAACGATATACCACCACTGCATAGGCAGATCACGAGAACTTCTAGTCTCCAACACATATATAACACATGAATCACTATGCCTGATTCCACACTCCACCGTACGAATACATAACACACATCAAACATCCATTCATACCACGTAAGCCATTCAGAAATTTTCCTATGCCATCAACAACTCAATCATCACTGTCAATCCAATAGGAGGATACCACACACCACTAGATATTATCAGTTTATATTACCTGGCCCTTTTTGACCATATACTCTGCCGAATTACTAGAATGGCAGTACCATTTTCCTTAATCACCACGAAGATTAATTCTCAGATTATCTGCAGCTGCCCACGCTACTTGGGGGATTTTAATGACTTCCCATATAATATGAACTGGTCTTAAAACATTGAACATGCCATTATCATCTTTCCATAACACATCGCATATACCATACTGTACCAAGATACTCGGAGAATTTCTATCCCTCTCCTACGCCGCAAACATCGACGCACTCAACTAGTCAAGGACCTTCATGATCCCTTATAGGGGAAAAAGTCATTACACATTCAATGCTTCGCATACCGATATGAATATACTCATTTTCAAACCATGATAAAACACATCACAACTCTTTCCTCCCATTTATTGCATAAGGTTAACTGCCAGGACTGAGTCCTTTTACCCACATTGAGCTATGCAACTGCCAGCACTCAAGAGTCTTGTTGCACCATATCTGCAAGACTCATTATTTCGAACACATATCAGGAGCTACTCGTGCCCTTCTTCATACTACTCCAGTTTATTGGCTTTTTTAATTGAATATTCTCCTTCACCGGAGGATCACAATACCTCAACTCATGTTACCACACAGAACTCGTACAAAAGCCCACACGGTCTAATACCCAGAGGTCATTGAATACTCTCTCAATGTATCCCAGAAGTACCACAATCTACAACACTTCACGTTGAAGAACATCCTACGATTTTGAATCCGTTATCATTACTCCCCAACACAGATACATAGAATCCCCTCATTCACATAACATACACAAGTCTTGATTCCTTCTAATGAAACCACCGTCTTTAGCCATATACACAATCTTAAAACACCTTACCGTTACAAGCAAACTCTTGAACACTGCCCCGTAAAAAATTTTGTGCATAAAACCTAGTAGCTGTGGTGTCATGGTCCGAATAATGTGTTAGGAATGCGTAGAATTCTTCGCGGCGAGCTTGCTCGCCGCGGTTCGAACCCTTGGTAGTGATTTAAGTTTCAAAAATGTAGAGAATTAATTTTTTCCGAAAAGTGTCCAATATGCGGTCAAGAATGCGATCGCAAACCTGACATGCGGACCGCATTCTTGCCGCAAAACGTTCCAGAGAGTTTCCCAAAAATCGTGCAAAAGTGCGGTCGATATGCGATCGCATGTCAAATCTGCGGTGCACTTTGCGACCGCGGATCAAGCATGCGGACCGCATTCTGGCCGCATTCCTTAACAGAACCTGTGTAAAATTTGGGGCAATTCTGCGGTCACTATGCGGACCGCATGTTGATTCTGCGGTCGCATAGTGCACCGCATAATTGACCCCGGCCCAGATTTTTGTAACATTTTGACCCGATCTCTTCTTTAATATAACACACTTCTTCTTCATTTTATCATATCATCTTACCAAAATTAGAGAGAGAAGAGAGGGTTTTTAGAGAGAGAAATCTTTCATCTTCAAAGATTGTTCCAACCATCTTAATTCCAAGGGATCTTAGGGCAAGGATTCAACTTCCCCAATCTTTTCAAGGTAAAAACCCTAACTATTTTCTTTGATTTTCAGTTTTAATTGGGTAAAGAGAGTTTTGCATATAATAGCTTTTAAAAATAGAATTTTTACACTCATGCATGATTATTGAACTTGATTTTTAGTAAAAAGAAGTGAGTAGAAGTAAGAGTCTTCAAGAACAAGGTTGGCAAGAGTAAGATAGCGTGGGTAAGCATAAGTAGGAAGTTAACGGAAGAAAACTCATCACCAGGTATGTATGGCTAATTTTGATTCTTGTAAAATCGCCCAAATGTGTGCGAATTGTTTTGGCATGTGTCAAATTGAGAAATTTTACGTAATTCTTTGATTTCCTTGTTGAGCATTTGATTGATGTTGAACTACGTGTGGGGTGGTATGAAATATGAATTGAAAGATAAAAAAAGTAATCGAGATTGGTAAAGAATTGGGAACAACCATTGTGATGGCATATTTGGCTTATTGTGGAAGGAATTTGAAACACCTTAATTGTGGTAAATTGTTGAACATGATTATGTGGGCATTTTCGATTTTGGAATACTTGTAACTTGGTTTTGATATTGGCTTGAGAAAAAAATTGAGAACATGAACCAATGTGTAAGTTGCTTATTTGAACTTGTTGAAATTGTGTGTAGTACCTTATCTGCTGTTTGAAATTGTTGTGTTTTTAACTGTAAGGCAGGGTCGTGTTGCGCGCCGCAACGTGGGGAAATAAGGTGTGGGTTGGGGTGATAAGGGTCGCCGAGGTAATAAGGGTGGTCAGGGGCAATAAGGATGGAAAGCGATCGAAATCGCTATTGAAAATTGATACAAAAATCAATAATGTGAAATTGTGAAAGGAGACAGCAGGAGAGTTTGCAACCTGTGGGGCACTGATTGCCCCTTTGTTTGACTACTTGTGCTTTACGTGATTAATTGGTTATTGTTAAATTGGTTGATCGTAGAAAGTGCTTTGTGTGAGAATTATTTGAAATGAGGAAAATGTGGAAACATGGTTGGTTGGCTTAATTAATTGTTGATGTAATTTAATGGCTTGAGTTTACTTGGGACAAAGTTTGTCCATACATACCAATACAATTCAAGTGTACTGACGTCCCTTTTGCCGGGGACGCTACATTCGTGTTATGATTGTAGGTGGATCAGTAGCAGGCACTTCAACTCATCGGCAGTAGTATCCTTCTCCTTCCACCGCCCGTTTTGGTGAGCCCCTTTCTTCCTCGGGGCCTTGTGTGGTTCATGCCACTCGGTTTAGATTTCATTTTGGTTTTGTAAGGTATAGCCGGAGCCTTGTTACCGGCAAGTATTGTATTTCCCTTTTTGTATCCTAGAGGCTCCATAGACATGTAAACCGTGGGATTGTGGCCTATGTATATGTATGGGGCGTTGTAAATATAAATTATGAACTTGCTAGTGAATCAATCACATGGTTATGTTTATGCATTATGAAATCAGTCATTATTGGTAAAATATTTGGTTAATGAGAAACAATCAACACAGGGTTAACGCGTGGGAATGAAAGGCACCTAGGTCCGCTTGACTGGGGCAACCCGGTCAGGCGCCGGTCATGTCCCTCGATTTGGGGCGTGACAGTCTAATACCCAGAGGTCATTGAATACTCTCTCAATGTATCCCAGAAGTACCACAATCTACAACACTTCACGTTGAAGAACATCCTACGATTTTGAATCCGTTATCATTACTCCCCAACACAGATACATAGAATCCCCTCATTCACATAACATACACAAGTCTTGATTCCTTCTAATGAAACCACCGTCTTTAGCCATATACACAATCTTAAAACACCTTACCGTTACAAGCAAAGTCTTGAACACTAAAACACTATTCTCGGGCGTCATTTACCCTTATTCAGTTATAATTCAACTGTCTTATTGAACAGAACCACCCGTGTTTAGTTAGAACTCTGACACCACAGAACATAATTACTTATAGGTACAATTAGCTATCTTTCTTTTCTATACACCGAACATTCTTTACCAATAGTAGTTCAAAGCATCCTACTATTTCTTCACATCTACGAAGCACCATAACCTTTGTCAGAATTTTCCCTATCATATTGAAAGACAGAACCAACATAGCACACAATAGTGCAATCAGTTAATCAATAGCAGCCTCCCCAACTTAGCTCGGAGCCATATATCAAAGCACTTTTAACCACTCATAGCATTCTGATTCAAATGACACCACAATGTTATTGTGAGATTGAACTCAAGTCATTTACTAGCTTCGGCGGAGACTCGAATAATTAGAAATTTTAACTCTTCTACAATTCTTGCATTTAGTTACACAACATTTAAGCCCACTCCTTAGGTGACAGTTTTTTTTAACTAAGTCCCAAAATTTTCAAAAATTTCGGCAGAGTTTCCTTTGTAATTGGGCCTATCTACCTGCCAGAGAACCACCAAGATTAT
The DNA here is from genome assembly GCA_032618575.1 of Nicotiana noctiflora. Taxonomy (NCBI): domain Eukaryota; kingdom Viridiplantae; phylum Streptophyta; class Magnoliopsida; order Solanales; family Solanaceae; genus Nicotiana; species Nicotiana noctiflora. The sequence continues at coordinate 33,532 of JASVEL010013106.1, forward strand.
CCTAACAACACGTCCACAAATTGACAAGGCAACACAATGTATATCAACAACATTAATATCAATACCACCAGTATTATATTATCAAAATTGATACATGGACATGTGTTCACCTATTTGAATCATAACACATAGAAAATACATTTCAACCCTCCATTATCTGGGCTATTCTACCAAGTAAGAACATTTTCTTTCCTTAATATTTCTGTATACTTTCCACTGCCATACACATTACACAGCTATCTAGCTGCCATTTCCACAATTAGGAACAATACTGAACATATAAGTTCATAATACCAACTCACAAAATTAGCACCTCGGTGCTCAAGCCATAGGCAAAGATTCGGCCTTAAGTCCTCCAGACCGGCCCAACATAAAACTTACGGAGATTACATCTCGCCCCTCAATCGAAGAGTCACAAGTCATCAAGGTAGTTATATTACTGGGCGCTCGAGTGTGCATACAGACGTGTAGAATGAATTTCAAGAATTACATCTCAAGCTGAATCAAGTATGCACGATGAGAATTCCAAGAATTTGAAACTTTCCTAAATGTTTGCAGCCTCCCGAGGATAAGTACAAGAGTCCCCGTACCGATCCACGAGACTCTACTAAACCGGCTCATGACTCGCGAGACCTGTTAACCTAGGCTCTGATACCAACTTGTCACGACCCAAAACCCTGGTCGTGATGGCGCCCAACACAATGCTAGGCAAGACCGACCATATTATCTCTTAACAGGGCATTTATTAATTCCAGGTAATCAAATTAAACTTAAACAACAAGTGTTCATATCAAAATGATAAACGTAATAGTAGAAACATACAAAATACGGTCCCAACCAAATCGTGGTGTCACGAGTCTGAGCCTCTACAAATGAAATCTACTACACAATCAAGTCTAAGCAGAATGGAGACAACAAAATGATAAAAAGGAAGGGGTCAGGTACTGCGGACGTCGATAGCTACCTCGAAGTCTCCACAGAATGGGGATAATAAAGCAGTTGCGATAGCTCAACTGCCCACCTGAACCTGTATATCTGTACAAAAAGTGCAGGGGAGTGGGGTGAGTATATTTCAACTCAGTGAGTAATAATAATAAATAATAACTGAAAATAAGAACTCATGTACTATCACTAAACATGTCTAAGGCAAACCCCCACGGGTAAGTCATCGCTACAGTGAGTACTCTGATCTCCAATCCACATCTATCTCAACAGGGCCCCACACTGACTTAATCCTCACTCGTACCCCTACGGTGTACAACCATCTCAATGTATGAGGATAATTACATATGTCTATAATGTATAAGTATTTAAGTATGTATAAGTATATAAATAAGTAAAATGCTGCGGCGTGCAGCCCGTTCCAATACATATATCGCTGCGGCATGCAGCCCGCTCCATTTAACGTCGACGGTGCTCACTGGGGTGTATACAGACTTTGGAGGGTCTCCCTAGGCCCAAACGCTCTGATACTGCGTCGTGCAGCCCGATCCACACATACATTACTGCGGCGTGCAGTCCGATCCAAATATATATATACATATATAACTATACTTCTACAGCGTGCAACCCGACCCTATAATATACACCAACGCTCATTGAGAATGTGTGCAGACTCAGACTCCGAAGGGGCTCCTACATCCCAAGCGCAATAATACTGCGGCGTGCAGTCCGTCCCACATGTATATTACATGTATATTACATGTATATTATTGCGGCGTGCAGTCCGATCCAATATATATACTGCTGCGGCGTGCAGCCCGATCCAATATAGGTATATATATATAATACCTCATAATGGGTCCTCGACCCTATCCCAGTCAATATATACTTAGCGTCTCAGGCCCATTATAATATATCACAGTGGGTCCTTGACCCTGTCTCAGTCAATATAGACTTGGCCTCTCAGGCCCAATATAACAACTCATCGTGGGTCTTTGACCCTATCTCAGTCAGTATAGACTTGGCCTCTTAGGCCCACTCAGCTAGAACAGGGAATTTCACCCTAGATAGTCTCTCCCAAGATACACATCTAGTACGGGCTCATGATATGCTATACAGCTATAACTACGGCTGAGTGTATGTATCCAGCAAGATATAAGGGTCGCTTAGCTCTACTGGCTCCCCTAATACTTTACAGATCGGCACAAGGCCCCAAACATGGCTACTAGCCCAATTACACAGTTATAAGCTCATTCACAGTCATAATACATAATAAACTATCATTCGGGAAGGACCAAGTCCAATCCCCCAATCACAATGTCACCACGCCCCTCACATGACGCGTGTCTCATCTCAACATAGCACTGTAAAGTGCAAGTACGGGGTTTCAAACCCTCAGTACATTATTTACTACCACCACTCACCTCGATCCGGTAGAAGCCTTAGTCCGCCTTATGTTTGCATTGCAATTCAATCACTTGGAATGTCGAATCTGCTCAAAATCAATGAGAATACATCAATATAGGCTAATTAGACACAACCCATTCGAAATAACTCAATTTGCACCAAAACCCAAAAAGTTGTCAAAACCCAACTTTTGGTACGCTTCTCAAAAAATTCCGAAAGTTACATATTCAGAATCCTTGTCTCAACACGAGTCTATGCATATAAAATTTACCAAAATTGGACTCCGTTTTCCCATTCAAATAATTGATTTTCCATAATTTAGGACTAGGGCTAAAATTCCCCATTAATTCTTCCAATTTCAGTGAAATATAGAAGGATTCTAAGATAAAAACACATATTTGAACCATAAAACTTACCTCCGATGATAACCCGGTGAAATCCCAGCAATTTCCCTTCACTTTTGCTCTCCAAGACTCGACAATGGAGGTTTTCAATTAATGAGCCGCGGATGAAATGCCAATTAAAAACCTTCTGTCCAGATTTTTTAACAAAATACTGTTCACCCGTGTTACTGTTCACCCACATTACTGTTCACAAGGTACTGTTCACGAGGTACTGTTCACGATCACTATTCATGGGGTACTGTTCATTGCAGCAGCTTTTTTTCTAAATTGCAGCACAACCATTTTGTACTAAAATGGCTCTAACTCCATCATACGAACTCGAAATTAGACGATTCTTTTTCCTATAGCTCCGTAATTGTGATACAAATTTAGTGATTCAAGCAAAACTAAATTTGGAGATCATTTGCTCATTTCAGTACCAATTTTGCTCGTTAAACAATTAACTCACATATCGCGTCAAAAACCCAATCGCGACTTGATGAAATTAAACTAAAATTTCCAGATCAGTCCTATAATTCATGATTTAAATTCTCGAAGTCTCGAAATCAAATTTGGATCTTTAGAACTAAAAATAGACCTTTGGATCATTACATTTATACTCAAAACGGCAAAAATCTTCCATAAATGACCCATTGGATATCTGAAACACACCCGAGACCCTCGAGACCTCAACCAAATATACAGACATGATCTATTACCTCATTCCAACTTGCTCAAATCATAAAATCACTATCGTTAACATCAAAATCGTCCGTTTTCAGCAAATTCAAGCTTAAGTTTAACTATAACTTTCAAAATTCTTATTCGATCAAAAACCAGACCAAACGACATCTGAATGACCTGAAATTTTGCAGACATATCCAAATTCACCTAACGGAGCTACTACAACTATTATAATTCCATTCTGACTCCCGGATCAAAATATCACCTACCGTTCGGATTTTGCCAAAATTCAACCTTAGCCAATTCAAGCCGATTTCTTCACCGGACCTCTAAATTCCATTTTGATCGCTCTCCTAAGCCACAAATGACCTCCCGGAGCTGACCAAATCATCAGAATTTGATTCCGAGCTCTCTAACTCACAAGTCAACATCCGGTTGACTTTTTCCATCTATTCCTTCTTCTAAGAGACTATTTGTCTCAATTCCAACCAAACTTAAACCAAATGGACTCAAACTCACCAAACATACATATTGAAACATGAACAAGCATATAACGGGGAAAATGGGATGATAACTCGCATGATGACGGGCTGGGTCATCACAATTATACTCGAAACGCGACGAACCGTAGACGGACCTCGACATCTCAAATTCGACTGCGATGAACCTCGACCAGGTTTGATAAGGACAAGGACGGGCCGTTCATGGTGTTACAAGATGGGCTGGTTGAAGGGTCTTTCGAGTTGAAGAATAAGGGAATGGAGGGTCAGCATGGGGACGAGGCAGAAGACGAAGCAGTGACAATGGCTGCTTATGGCTGGTTGACAGACGACTGGAAATGGCTGCTGCTGCTGGTCGATGATGCAGCAGCTTGTTCAGTGATGAAGACGAACCACGACGGGTTGGGAAGGGTCGTTTACTGCTTGTTGGACGAGGTAGCGGCGATGGTTTTCTCCTTTTGTTCATGAAGAAGACCATTGACGGTAGTCCATTCCTTTTTCCAGAAAAAAAAATATTTTTTTTTCTTCCCTCCTCTTAGTCCCAGCAGTATCTCTTTTTGTTTTTGTATGTCACATTACCCTTTTGTATATGCATTGTCTTATTTTAAACTGAATCAACTCCCCACTGTTACCCCTTTTCCTCTTTAACCTTTTTAATTATTTCTCCATCCCTTTTTCAAATGTCTTGTCCCTATCGTGCATTGATTTTCTTTTGTCTTTTTCTCTTTTCATTTTTTTAATTGTTTTGTCATTTTCTTTGACTTTTTCTTTTTGTTTTCTTCTGTTTTTTCTTCCTCTTTTCTTTGACTTTTCTTTCTTACTTTCTCCCATTTTTCCTCCTGTCCACTCATTTTCCCTCCATGTTTTGTGTATGGTGTCTCTCCTTTTCTTGTGTTCCCCATGTGTCTAGATTTTAGGGTATTGGGTATAAATTGTTATGGGCTAGGTCCAAATATTAAGTTTAAACAGTGTAGTTTGAACCCAAATATTATTTTATACCCGGAACCGAGAATAGGAACACAATTTTATTTGATTAATCCTATTTAAGCAAAATAACTATTAAAAATAGGGCCGACAACTAAAACAAAACTATTTTTATATTTTTCAAGATTAAAGTAACTACAAAATATTAATGAAACTATTTTTTTAATTTTCGTTTTTATATAAAATAAAAATATAAAGTACTATTTTTGTATTTTTCAAGTTTAAAATGGCTATAAAACATTAATAAAACTATATTTTTTGCTATTTTTTATTTTAAAGTAAAAATAAAGTAAAAGAGTCAAAATTAGCTAAGATAGCTATATTAGGACTAAACTAAATATTTTACGCTAAAATATAAAAAATCTCGGGGAGGGTAAAAAATCCTACGTCTACAGCTGCCCCTCTTTGACTGAAAACACAAAGAGTTTTCAGACAAGGAACGACTAGACAAGTGTTTTGACCCGACCCTTATTCAGAGAGACTAAACTAAAGAGAAGAGGATGTGACCGAGCCCTTGTATCTGAGCTGCCTACATATCCTTGGCTATAAAGGAATCAGGCCACGTGTAGTTCGGAAGTGAGTAAGAATATGGAGTAACCGAGGTGAAGAGCCAGTCGAGGTACTGTTCCGTCGAGGTTCCGTTCCATCGAAGTTCTGGTCCGTTGTCCTGCTATTACATCAAAAATCAAAACATGAGAAAGACTAACTAAGCTTATCAGCTACTAGTTACAAGATTCCTATGTATAATTCTTTTGAAGCCTGATCTTGAGTATTGGTTGGTGCTTCATGCGGACTCTAAATTTGAACCTTGATACTTGCTACTTGTAGGTGCTAGTTCAATCTTCTTCGGCTTTCTGGATTTGGACCAGGCTTGCAGGTCTTGTGACCTCGGTCATGCTTTGAGCAGATCGTATCTTATTTCCACAACTGCACTTTGGATTCACTTTTTTTCTTTATTGTGACTAACTTCTTTCGATCATCTCAGACTGTTGGCTCACATTCATGAGGCGAGCGTTACTACTTCTAACTTGGCTTGAAGGCTGGGGATTTTTGTTGTAACCGTCCGCTCTCCGGGCGGGATCCTTCAACAAAAACAACCAAAATAAATAAAATTTCCTACCCAATTTGCACTAGGAAGATTTGTGAGTCGCTAGCAAAATTGTAAACCACTTAATCTACTGATGCAATGATGAGAGTAAACTAAAGACTAGACTAGGATGTGCGTCTCCTACGAGTAAAACCAAGAACTTTGACTAGAAAATGTGTTTGTTAAAAATAAAACAGGAATGAAATAGGCTTAAGAAGTGCGTCTCCTAAAGATGAATTTAAATAACCAAGACTAGGAAGTGCATCTCCTAAGGGTGAAAACTTCAGTGATTAAAACTAGGAAGTGTGTCTCCTATAAGAATGACTTGAAAGATCTTGATTAGGAAGTGTATCTCCTATGGTTGAACTGGAATGAACTAAACTAGGAAGTGCGTCTCCTAAGGGTGAATTTTAATTTAGGAAGTGCGTCTCCTATGACTCGAACTTTAATGATTTTAAACTAGGAAGTGCGTCTCCTATGAATGAAATCTTAATTTAGGAAGTGCGTCTCCTATGCATAAAATAAACTTGGGAAGTGCGTCTCCTATGGGTAAAATAAACTTACGAAGTGCGTATCCTATGGGTAAAATAAACTTAGGAAGTGCGTCTCCTATGGGTAAAATAAACTTAGGAAGTGCGTCTCCTATGGGTAAAATAAACTTAGGAAGTGCGTCTCCTATGGATAAAATAAACTTAGGAAGTGTGTCTCCTACGGGTAAAATAAACTTAGGAAGTGCGTCTCCTATGGGTAAAATAAATTTAGGAAGTGCGTCTCCTATGGGTAAAATAAACTTAGGGAGTGCGTTTTCTATGGGTAAAATAAACTTAGGAAGTGTGTCTCCTATGGGTAAAATAAACTTAGGAAGTGCGTCTCCTATGGGTAAAATAAATGTAGGAAGTGCGTCTCCTATGGGTAAAATAAATTAGGAAGTGCATCTCCTATGGGTAAAATAAACTTAGGAAATGCGTCTCATATGGGTGAAGCTTTAATCTTAGGAAGTGCATCTCATATGAATGAAATCTTATTTTAGGAAGTGCGTCTCCTATGCATGAAAATAAAGTTAGGAAGTGCGTCTCCTACGGGTAAAAATAAACTTTGGAAGTGCGTTTCCTACGAGTTAAAATAAACTTAGGAAGTGCATCTCTTATGGGTAAAAATAATCTTAGGCAGTGCGTGTGACGACCCAAAGGGTCATCACTTGTTTTATTAATCATTTCGAGCTTCTGAGGTCCTGAAAACCTCATTTATAGTTGCCTCAATTTGCATGCGCAGTTCGGGCGCGAAGCTGGAAAATTTTTATGTTGAAATATATGAAAAATGTGAGAAATTTGAAGAATTTTGATATTAATATTGATATGGTTGACTTTGGTCAACATTTTTGGTAAACGGACCCGGACCTGTGATTTGACGGTCTCAGAAAATCCGTAGAAAAATATGGAACTTGGGCGTATGCTCGGAATTGAAATCCGAGGTCTAGAACCCCGGTAAAAGAATTTTTCTGTTAAATTGTTTTCTGAAAATGTTTAAGGGAAATAAAAGTGGAATTTGATTAAAAAGCAATGGTATCAGGCTCGTATTTTGGTTCCGACGCCCTGTACAAGTCATATATATTGCTTAAGCGCTTCCTGTAAAGTTTGGTTGAAAACGGACGTCGTTTGACGTGTTTCGGCTTAAATTGGAAATTTTGAAAGTTATGAAAATTTGAAAGAATTCTTGAGTTTTAAGGCTCAATTCATTGATTTTGATATTATTTTAGCGAATTGATCGCGCGAGCAAGTTTGTATGATGTTTTTGAGTTAGTGTGCATATTTGGTTTGGAGCACCGAGGGCTCAGGAGTGTTTCGGAGGTGGTTCGGGGTGTATTTGAACTTAAGAAAATCTGCAGATAATCAACAGCAGGCAATCCTTCATCGCGTTGGCGTCCAGATGGTCGCATTCGCGATGGCCAACTTCTTTTCTTCAACGCGTTCGCGTTCTATTGGTCGCGTTCGCGATGCCCAACTATTTCCCTTCATCGCGATCGCGTACTCCTTCTCGCGTTCGCGTAACGTAAATTTGAGCCAGCCCTTTTTCTCTACGCGTTCGCGTGGCTTATCCCGTGTTCGCGTAGGTCAACCTGTAAGTCCCCAAAATTTCTTCTTCGCGTTCGCGACTAGCCCCACGCGAACGTGATGTGTAACATTTTTTCTTCATCGCGAACGCTACCGGGGTGTCGCGAACGCGATGAACAATTTTATGCCCAGTGAATTTATTCCCAAAACAGAGAACAGAAACGGGATTTTTATCTCATTTCACAAACACTCTCTTCTCCACAGCTCTTTAGGCGATTTTTGAGCAATTCTTCATCAAACTTCTTGGGTAAGTGATTCTTAACTCTTTTTCTTCATTTTCCATCAATGTTATCTAAATTCCTAAGCCTAAATATGTGTAAATGGGTAGAAAAATTAGAGAATTGAGTTTAATAAGGGTTTCAAAGAATTTGCGATCTAGACCTAGTTTTGGGGTCGAATTTAAGAATTAATAGTATATTTGAACTCGTATATGATTGGGTGAATTTATTTTGGCTCGAAACTTGAGTTTCGATTATGTGGGCCCGGGGTCGATTTTTACTATTTCGGGCAGAATGTTGTAAAAATTATAATTGGCCATATGAATTAGTTTGTTGAGTAGTATTGATGATATTAAATCAATTGTGTATAGATACGATTGGATTGGAGCCAAATTTGAAAGGAAAAGGCATTGCTACGGATTGAATTGTTCGTAAACTTTCGAGGTAAGTGTTTGTTCTATCCTAGCTTGAGGGAATAGGATTATGTGCTATGTGATCGAGTGCGGTGTATGGGCTGTGGTGACAAGCATCCATACACCGGCGTCTAGCATGACCGCGAGTCGTTGTTGATACTTGTTGTGAGACATATTGAAGATAAATTGTTAAACCCTTACCGGGTTGTAGAGTTGCTATTGTCCTCCTTTGCCGGGACTTGTTGTGAAGTGAGATACTGGTTGCCCTTGCCGGGACTTTGTTGTTATGATTATTGTGTCCCTTGCCGGGACGGTTCATGATTTATTGTTTTCATTCTCTGCCCTTAACTGTAATTGTTATTTGGGTGAGGAAGAGTGATAATGCACGAAGGGTGATGCCGTGCCTTGATTTATTGATTATGCACGAAGGTTAATGTCGTGCCCTGATTTATTGATTATGCACGAAGGTTAATGCCGTGCCCTGATTTATTGAACCATGTACGAAGGATCATGCCGTACCATGGATGTGATGATGAGAGTAAAAGTACGAAGGGTGATGCCGTGCAACTATTTGCCATTCCTTGATTTGATATTACCTATTTTCCACTATACTTTGTTTTCCTTGTGGACTTGTTAACTGTCGTTAATTGCTGAGTTCTTCTGAGATATTCCTTGTTGAGTTGTTACTTGATTATTTCTCGTTATCTGTGACATTCCTTGTTGCGTTGTTACTTGGTTATTTCTCGTTATCTTGTGGTATACATATATATAGAACTATACAGGTTTATGTGGCTGTCTGGTGCTAGGCTTGTCACTACTTCGTAGGGATAGGCCAGGCACTTACCAGCACATGGGGTCGGTTGTGCTGATATCGCACTTCTGTGCGTTTTTGCACAGGTCCAGGATTCAATCAGGAGCAGCAGCAGTAGATCTTTTGCGTGGGAGTTGACCATAGTTGAGACCGAGGTAGCTTGCAGGCGTCCGCAGGCCCGACGTCTCTTCCTTTTATTTATGTTACTAGTTGTAGTCTCCTTGTTCCGAGACAAACAGATTATGTTATATTTCTTTCAGACCTTTATGTGTAGTATTCATGAAGTAGTTCGTGAGTTGGTGACTCCACGTCTTGGGTAGAGGATTTCAGTATCATTTTACCTTGAAACTGCTTATTGCTATTTTTATAAAGTCTTCCTCACTTGTTTAATTAAGGTTATGGTTTTGGTTGTTAAATTGAATATGAAATATTGCTAAAAATAGGATAGTGTGAATAATGTGGCTTGCCTAGCTACCACGAGTAGGCGCGATCACGATCCCGATGTTGGGGGAAAATCCGGGTTGTGACAAGTTGGTATCAGAGCTCTAGGTTACATAGGTCTCACCACTCACGAACAAGCTTAGTAGAGTTTGAGAGGTAGGTATGGAGACGTCTGTACTTGTCCTCCAGAGTCTATTGAGTTAGGAAAGAGTCTCATTTGTTCCTTCTTGTCGTGCGATTTGTTCCTGAAATACTGATTGAACTTCTACTCTGTCATTTCGCAGATGGTGAGGACATGCGCATCTTCGTCCGCTGACCAGCAGCCCGAGCCCCAGGCAGCTCCCGTGAGGGGCAGGGGCCGAGGCCGTATCAGAGGCCGTTGTAGGGGCAGAGCTCATCCCCCGGCAGCTACTCCAGAGGTGAAGCCTCATATTGAGATTGGCAAGGTGGTCTTAGTCCCAGCAGCTCCAGTGGGCCCAGCTCAGGTCCCCGGAGAGGCTTTAATTACCCCGGATCTTCGGGAGGCTTTGGTCAGGATAGCGGGATTTATGGACTGCGTTGCCAGAGCAAGCTTATTATCAGTTGCACTAGCCACTTCTCAGGCTGGAGGAAGGGCCCATACTCCTATTGCTCGTACTCCAGAGCCAGTAGCTCCTAAGCCTCAGGCACCAGTGGTTCAGCCAGCTGTGGCCACTCAGTCAGGTACCACGGCTCATGCCGGAGATGGAGCGGCCATGACTTCTGATTCTATATGGAGACTTGATCGGTTCTCCAAGCTGTTTACCACTACCTTCGGCGGTGCCACATCAGAGGATCCTCAGGATTTCTTATTCAGTTGCCATGAGATTCTCAAGACTATGGGGATAGTGGAGTCCGATGGATTGACTTCTGTACATTCAGGCTTTTAGGATCCGCCAAGACTTGGTGGAGGGATTATTGTTTTACTCGACCAGCAGGGTCCCCGGCTTTATCATGGGATCAGTTTGCAGTGTTATTTCTGGAGACGTTTCTCCCTAGTACTCAGCGGGATGTACTTCAGAGGCAGTTTGAGCGCCTCCAGCAGGGCACTATGACTGTCACTCAATATGAAATGAGATTTGTTGATTTGGCACGTCATGCAGTGGTGATACTCCCCACTGAGCGGGAGAGGGTCCGAAGGTTCATAGATGGGCTTAATAAGCCAATTAGACTTCAGATGGCTTTGGGCGTGGGGAGTGACATATCATTTTAGAAGGTAGCTAATACAGCACGTAAAGTTGAGATGACTCTTACTCGGGGAGGTGGTTATTCTTCAGACAAGAGGCCTCGTCATTCAGGCAGGTTTAGTGGTTCTTCTTCTGGAGGCAGGGAATCTTTTGATAGGGGCCAGTCTTCCAGGCCTTTCCATTCCGCCCTTCAGGCTTCACAGGGTGGACCAGGTGATCGTGGGTTTCGTGGGCAGTATTCAGATCAGCCCCCTATTAGTGCTCATCCTCTTCAGAGTGTTCGTGGAGGCCATTCAGGTCGTCAGGGCCAGCAGCCCCATCAGCCTAGGAGTTGCTACGGTTGTGGTGACCCAGGTCATTTTGTCATTCTGCCCTCGAACGATGGGCAACACTCAGCAGCGGGGCCCTCGTCCCATGATTCAGGCCCCAGCTGACCCTCAGCCTGCCCAGCCAGCCAGAGGCGGGGGTAGAGATTATAGAGGTGGAGGTCAAGACCATAGAGGTGATGACCGTCCTAGAGACGTAGCTCATAGGGGAGGTGCAGATCCCCGATTCTATGCTTTACCGGCCATGCCAGAGGCAGATGCATCAGATGTTGTGATTACATGTACCATTGTTGTTTGTGACAGAGGTGCTTCAGCATTATTTGACCCCTGGGTCTACATATTCATATGTGTCTTCCTACTTTGCTCTGTATTTGGCCGTACCTAGCTGTGCTTTGGATATTCCAATTTATGTGTCTACCCCAGTGGGCGACTCCATTGTAGTCGATCGGGTGCATCGTTCGTGCATAGTTATCTTTAGAGGTCTTGAGACCCGTGTTGATCTGTTGCTTTTGGACATGGTGGATTTTGATGTCATATTGGGGATGGACTAGTTGTCCTCATACCATTCTATTCTAGATTGTCATGCTAAGACTGTGACCTTGGCCTTGCCAGAATCACCCCGACTAGAGTGGAAGGGTACCTCAAGCCACTCCGTTCGCACTGTTATTTCCTATGTCAAGGCTCGATGCATGGTCGAGAAGAGGTGTCTAGCTTATCTGGCTTATGTTCGTGATTCTAGCGCAGAGGTTCCTTCTATTGAGTCAGTCCCCATTGTACGGGAGTTTCCTGAGGTTTTCCCTTCGGACCTGCCGGGCATGCCACCCGACAGGGATATTGATTTCTGCATGGATTTGGCACCGGGCACTCAGCCCATATCTATTCCACCCTATCGTATGGCCCCGCCGGAGTTAAAAGAGTTGAAAGATCAGTTGCAAGACCTTCTTGAGAAGGGCTTTATCAGGCCCAGTGTTTCCCCCTAGGGAGCACCTGTATTGTTTGTGAAGAAGAAAGATGGCTCGATGCGGATGTGTATTGATTACCGACAATTGAACAAAGTGACAATAAAGAATAAGTATCCACTGCGGAGGATTGATGATTTGTTTGACCAGCTTCAGGGTGCCAAGGTATTTTCAAAGATAGACTTGAGGTCAGGCTACCATCAGCTGAAGATCAGGGCGGCTGACATTCCTAAGACATCCTTTCGCTCTAGATATGGGCATTATAAGTTCTTGGTCATGTCCTTCGGGTTGACCAATGCCCCGACAGCATTCATGGAGTTGATGAATCGGGTATTCAGGCCTTACTTAGATCTGTTCGTGATAGTCTTTATAGATGACATCCTGGTATACTCCCGCAGCCAGGAAGAGCACAAGCAGCACCTCCGAGTGGTTCTTTAGACTCTGAAGGATAATCAGCTATATGCCAAGTTTTCGAAATGTGAGTTCTAGTTGAGTTCGGTGGCATTTCTAGGCCACATCGTATCAGTGGAAGGTATTCAGGTGGACCCAAAGAAGATTAAGGCAGTCCAGAATTGGCCTCAACCAGCTTTAGTGACTGAGATCCGGAGTTTCTTGGGGTCAGCAGGTTACAACCGTTGTTTCGTAGAGGGGTTTTCTTCTATTGTAGCCCCGATGACCAGATTGACCCTGAAAGGTGCCCAGTTCAGGTGGTCAGAAGAGTGTGAAGTGAGCTTTCAGAAGCTCAAGGCAACTCTAACTACGGCACCAGTGTTGGTTTTGCCCAAGGGTTCAGGGCCTTACACAATATATTGTGATGCTTCCCGTACTGGGCTTGGAGCGAATTGATGCAGGATGGCAAGGTTATTGCCTATGCTTCAAGTCAGTTGAGAATCCATGAAAATAATTATCCGGTTCATGACCTAGAGTTAGAAGCGGTTGTTCATGCTTTTAAAATTTGGAGGCATTATCTATATGGTGTTGTGTGTGAGGTATACACGAATCACAAGAGCCTTCAGTACTTGTTCAAGCAGAAGGAGTTGAATGTGCGGCATCGGAGATGACTAGAGTTGTTGAAAGATTATGATGTTACAATTTTGTATCACCTGGGTAAGGCTAAGGTGGTGGCCGATGCTTTGAGTAGGAAGTCTGCCAGCATGGGTAGTTTTGCATTCATTCCAGTCAGTCAGAGACCATTTGCTCTAGATGTCCAGGCCTTAGCCAACCGGTTCGTGAGATTAGACATTTCTGAGCCTAGCAGGGCGTTAGCCTGCACGATCGCTCGTTCTTCTCTATTAGACCGTATCCGTAAGAGGCAATTTGATGATCTTCATTTATGTAATTTAAGAGATACGGTACAACGGGGAGGTGCCACGATGGTAAATCTAGATGATGATGGGGTATTGAGATTGCAGGGTCGAGTTTGTGTGCCCAATGTTGAAGGGATTCGGGAGTTGATTTTAGCGGAGGCCCACAGTTTGCGGTATTCTATTCACCCGGGCGCCACGAAGATGTACCAGGACTTACGATAGCACTATTGGTGGCGCAGAATGAAGAAAGATATCGTGGCGTATGTCGCTTGGTGTCTAAATTGTCAGCAGGTGAAATATGAGCACCAGAGGCCTGGTGGTGTATTCCAGAGGATTGAAATTCCCGAGTGGAAATAGGAGCGGATCACTATGGACTTCGTTACTGGACTTCCTTTGACTCAGAGGAAATTTGATGCTATTTGGGTCATTGTTGATAGGCTGACCAAGTCAGCACACTTCATTCCAGTATCCGTCTCCTACTCGTCGGAGAGGTTAGCGGAGATTTACATTAGGGAGATTGTTCATATTCATGGGGTGCCAGTATCTATTATCTCTGATTGGGGTACGCAGTTTACCTCGCAGTTCTGGAGAGCGGTCCAGCAGGAGTTAGGCACCCTGGTTCAGCTGAGTACAACTTTTCATCCTCAGACGGATGGCCAGTCCGAGAGGACTATTCAGATTCTAGAGGACATGCTCGAGCCTGTGTTATTGATTTCGGAGGCTCGTGGGAACAGTTTCTTCCATTAGCAGAGTTTGCCTACAACAACAGCTACCAGTCCAGCATCTAGATGGCCCCGTATGAGGCGTTGTATGGTAGACGATGTCGATCTCCAGTTGGATGGTTTGAACCGGGAGAGGCTCAGTTGTTGGGTACAGACTTAGTTCAGGAGGCCTTGGATAAGGTCAAGACTATTCAGGAGAGATTGCGTTCAGCTTAGTCCAGGCAGAAGACTTATGCGGATCGTAAGGTTCGAGATGTAGATTTCATGGTTGGCGAGCGAGTATTGCTCCGAGTGTCGCCTATGAAAGGCGTGATGAGGTTTGGGAAGAAGGGCAAGCTCAGCCCTAGGTATATTGGTCCATTTGAGATTCTAGACCGAGTGGGAGGGGTGGCTTACAGACTAGCTCTGCCGCCTAGCTTATCAACCGTGCATCCATTTTTTCATGTATCTATGCTTCGGAGATACCACGGCGATCCCACACATGTGTTAGACTTCAGTACTGCCCAATTGGAAAATGATCTATCCTACGGGGAGGAGCCGATGGCTATTCTAGACCGGCAGGTTCGACAAATGAGGTCGAAGGTTTTCCTTATGTGTGAGTTCAGTGGAGCGGTCAGCCTCCTGAGGCATCGACCTGGGAGTCCGAGTCTGACATGCGGAGCTAATATCCTCATCTATTTCATGACTCAGGTACTTCTTTCTTTTGTCCGTTCGAGGACGAATGGTTGTTTTAGAGGTGGAGAATGTGACGACCCAAAGGGTCATCACTTGTTTTATTAATCATTTCAAGCTTCTAAGGTCCTGAAAACCTCATTTATAGTTTCCTCGATTTGCGTGCACAGTTCGGGCTCGAAGTTGAAAATTTTTTATGTTGAAATATATGAAAAATATGTGAAATTTGAAGAATTTTGATATTAATATTGATATGGTTGACTTTGGTCAATATTTTTGGTAAACGGACCCGGACTCGTGATTTGACGGTCTCAGAAAATCCGTAGAAAAATATAGAACTTGGGCGTATGCTCGGAATCGAAATCCGAGGTCTAGAACCCCGGTAAAAGAATTTTTCTATTAAATTGTTTTCTGAAAATGTTTAAGGAAAATGAAACTGGAATTTGATTAAAAAGCAATGGTATCGGGCTCGTATTTTGGTTCCGACGCCCGGTACAAGTCATATATATTGGTTAAGCGCTTCCTGTAAAGTTTGGTTGAAAACAGACGTCGTTTGACGTGTTTCGGCCTTAAATTGGAAATTTGAAAGTTATGAAAATTTGAAAGAATTCTTGAGTTTTAAGGCTCAATTCAATGATTTTGATGTTATTTTAGCGATTTGATCGCGCGAGCAAGTTCGTATGATGTTTTTGAGTTAGTGTGCATATTTGGTTTAGAGCCCCGAGGGCTCGGGAGTGTTTCAGAGGTGGTTCGGGATGTATTTGAACTTAAGAAAAACTGCAGAAAATCTGCAGCAGGCAATCCTTCATCGCGTTCGCATCCAGGTGGTCGCGTTCACGATGGCCAACTTCTTTTCTTCAACGCATTCGCGTCATGTTGGTCGCGTTCGCGATGCCCAGCTGTTTCCCTTCATCGTGATCGCGTACTCCTTCTCGCGTTCGCGTAGCATAAATTTTAGCTAGCCCTTTTTCTCTACGCGTTCGTGTGGCTTATCCCGCGTTCGTGTAGGCCAACCTATAAGTCCCCCGAATTTCTTCTTCGCGTTCGCGACTAGCCCCACGCGAACGCGATGTGTAACATTTTTTCTTCATCGCGAACGCGATGAACAATTTTATGCCCAGTGAAATTAATCCCAAAACAGAACAGAAACGTGATTTTTATCTCATTTCACAAACACTCTCTTCTCCACAGCTCTTTAGGCGATTTTTGAGCAATTCTTCATCAAACTTCTTGGGTAAGTGATTTTTAACTCTTTTTCTTCATTTTCCATCAATGTTATTTGAATTCCTAAGCCTAAATATGTGTAAATGGGTAAAAAAATTAGAGAATTGAGTTTAATAAGGGTTTCAAAGAATTTGCGATCTAGACCTCGTTTTGGGGTCGAACTTAAGAATTAATTGTATATTTGAACTCGTATATGATTGGGTGAATTTATTTTGGCTCGAAACTTGAGGTTCGATTATGTGGGCCCGGGGTCGATTTTTACTATTCCGGGCAGAATGTTGTAAAAATTATAATTGGCCATATGAATTAGTTTGTTGAGTAGTATTGATGATATTAAATAAATTGTGTATAGATACGATTTGATTGGAGCCAAATTTGGAAGGAAAAGGAATTGCTACGGATTAAATTGTTCGTAAACTTTCGAGGTAAGTGTTTGTTCTATCCTAGCTTGAGGGAACATGATTATGTGCTATGTGCTATGTGATCGAGTGCAGTGTATGGGCTGTGGTGACGACCATCGATACACCGGCATCTAGCATGACCGTGAGTCATTTTTGATACTGTTGTGAGACATATTGAAGATAAATTGTTAAACCCTTACCGGGTTGTAGAGTTGCTATTGTCCTCCCTTGCCGGGACTTGTTGTGAAGTGAGATACTGGTTTCCCTTGCCGGGACTTTGTTGTGATGATTATTGTGTCCCTTGCCGGGACGGTTCATGATTTATTGTTTTCATTCTCTGCCCTTAATTGTGATTGTTATTTGGGTGAGGAAGAGTGATAATGCACGAAGGGTGATGCCGTGCCTTGATTTATTGATTATGCACGAAGGTTAATGCCGTGCCCTAATTTATTGATTATGCACGAAGGTTAATGCCGTGCCCTGATTTATTGAACCATGTATGAAGGATCATGCCGTACCATGGATGTGAGGATGAGAGTAAAAGCACGAAGGGTGATGCCGTGCAACTATTTGCCATTCCTTGACTTGATATTACCTGTTTTCCATTGTACTTTGTTTTCCTTGTGGACTTGTTAACTGTTGTTAATTGCTGAGTTCTTCTGAGATATTCCTTGTAGAGTTGTTACTTGATTATTTCTCGTTATCTTGTGGTATATATATAAATATATATATATATATATAACTGCCCAGGTTTACATGGGTGTATGGTCCTAGGCTTGTCACTACTTCGCCGGGATAGGCCAGGCACTTACCAGCACATGGGGTCGGTTGTGCTGATACTGCACTTCTGTGCATTTTTGCACAGGTCTAGGTTTCGATCAGGAGCAGCAGCAGTAGATCTTTTGCGTGGGAGTGGAGCATCTTGAGACCGAGGTAGCTTGCAGACGTCCACAGGCCCGGCGTCTCTTCCTTTTATTTATGTTACTGGCTGTAGTCTCCTTGTTCCGAGACAAACAGATTATGTTATATTTCTTTCAGACCTTTATGTGTGGTATTCATGAAGTAGTTCGTGACTTGGTGACTCCACGTCTTGGGTAGAGGATTTTAGTATCATTTTACCTTGAAACTGCTTATTGCTATTTTTATAAAGTCTTCCGCACTTGTTTAATTAAGGTTATGGTTTTGGTTGTTAAATTGAATATGAAATATTGCTAAAAACAGGATAGTGTGAATAAAGTGGCTTGCCTAGCTACCACGAATAGGCGCCATCACGATCCTGATGTTGGGGGAAATCCGGGTTGTGACAGTGCGTCTCCTATGAGTGAAGCTTTAATCTTAGGAAGTGCGTATCCTATGGGCAAAATCTCAATGATTTAAATTGGGAAGTGCGTCTCCCTTTTCCTCCTAAACCATTTCCTTCTTCCTGAATTACCTTCTTGCAGAACTGCTTCCCTTAAAACTCGTGTTGTCTTCCTATGAAACTGCTGGGGATAACATTGTTGGGGGATTATTTACTTACCTGTTGGGGATAAAAATGTTATCAGCTGGGGATAACGCTGTTGAGGATAACACTGCTTGGGGATTTTCATTTCTTCAAAACTGGTGTTTCACTCTTCTGAAGGCTGCTGGGGATGACACTGGCCTTTTGCTTTTCTGAACACAAGTTTCATCCTTTTGTTCTATCCACTGAGGATACAACTTTCTTCATTAACACTTGTTATTCTGGGGATAACACTGGTTCAAAGACAACTAACATTGGGGCTTCTCTTTTCTTCCTTCTTCCCCAAGCGGATACCTGTCTTCCAGAAAATTTTCCAAATGAAAGGAAAAGTTTCTGCCCCAGTTTGATAATCTTCCTTGTGGCATGCCTTTCCTTCATCAACGCCATTTCTTTTTCCTGTTTCAAATCAAAGAAAATTTATTAGTTTAAAAATGCGGTGGTTGGTTGTGATGCTCCTGCTGGGGATGATTCTCCTTCTCTTTCCCTACTCTACATTTCATTGTCAAAACTTGCTGAGGTCATTATTATTTTCCGAGGATGACATTCCTGCTGGGGATAGTTTTTTTCCTTTTCTTGCTTCCCCGCCTTGCTTGACGACTCTTTATTCACAAGCCTTTCACTATTGCTTTCCACCGGTATCCTGACTTCCCAAATTCCTATGACAGTGACCCTGCTTGAGGATCTTGCATGTTTTAATGATGAACCATTTTCTTCATTCATCCTTGTCACTGGAAATACCTTTTTTGCTGGGGATATCCCCCTTTGTTTGTGGCATATCTAGGGAATGGGCAGTTTCCTGACCTTTGAGTCTTACTGACCTTGGCCTTAAGGTGATTTACATTCGCTTGTTGATGGAGGTATCCTCTTACTGATCCACCCCTTTGTCAATTTCCTCTTGCTGGGGAATATCCTTCTGGACACTGGCCTTGCGTTTGTTCCCTCCTGACTTATACCACTTGGGTGTACCAATCAGATTCCGTCTTGCATAATTGGAAAGCTGATGGCAAATTTTGAAGTCATTTCTTATTTGTTCTGACCAACAGACTCTACTGGAGAATCTTTTATAAAAGAAGAAAGATAAAAGGAAACAAAAATATAAGACAAATAAAAGATGATTTTCTAACAAAAGAAACTATAAAATAAAACCCTATCAAACGCGGATACCGACTCTAATGGTCATGACATGCACATATGGCATATCCTCCGTCGTCAATGTCTTTCAAGATTTCTGTCAGGTGATTTCCATCTGATTCTCAATCTTTATTCGACTTGTAGCGCCAGAAGGGTTTTCACTATCATGCCTCTCTCATTTTGTTTTTTCTCTCAAGCTTTCATCGCCTTATAGATTGTTTGGTCAAATGGTCTTTCTTTGGGTCGTAGTGTGGGATTTGGATAGGAGTTGAAAGAAAGGGTATTAAAGGCTCAAAACAAAACAACCTGGGTTAAAAAAAATTATAACCTTTGGAACCTAGATTTTCCTTACAATAAACACAATTTATTTGTTGCCCCAGTTTCATGCTTGGGGATGTTTTGATTTTTGTTACACTATGACCGAGCCGTGAAGTGTGGACGTATCCTCTTTAAGGAATCAGGCCAAACGTAGTTCCCAATTCCTCGTTTTTTTTCTAGTTTTCCTTTTTACTTTTTTTTCATTTTTTTTGTTTTTGTTGTTTTCTTTTTCCTTTTTTTTATCTTCCACATTTATGTTTCAAATTTTTGCTACTAATTCCGAAGGAGGGGTATGAAAGAAATTAAAATAAGGCTCAAAGGGTTGACGGTGGATAAAGTATTTGGATAGCAGAACAAAATGCCCCCGTCACTCCAATCTTCAAAATATGCCAAGTGCCAACAACATAATTAGACATTCACTATATCTTTAAAGCCCTGTTGGGCAACACTCTCATTTTTATTACCATGGACGACCCCCATCTCAACATGACCAACTTGCCTGTAACGATTTTCTTTTTTACTTTCCCCAGTTTTACATGACTCGGGCTCCAAATGATCTCAAACCATTCTTATTTCCTTTAAATGTCTTGATCGCCTCCAAATGGTTTTATGATTAACATTTAAGATTAGGCCCAAACTGTGCGTGCATGTCATGTCACTAGAATCAGCGTTTGAACAAAAGACAAATCTAAAGGATAAAAAGAACTAAACAAATAAGATGATTGGAGGTAACAAAATACCGAAAGTTTCATTAGACTAACGACGAAATGGTTCAACAGTAAAACAAGCAAAACAAACCAAAGTACAACCCTGAAACAAAACTGGAAAAGACTAGGCAAACTGCTATGACAAAAATAGAAGGATAAGAGGGTTTGACCACAAGACAAAATACGGGTTACAACCCTAAAAATAACCCGGCAACAAAAATGACAACAAAATAAGCCACCAAAACTCCACTCTTATTGATCAAGAGATGGAGCGTCTTTCCCACTACCAAGCACGACATACATCTTAGCCACTGAGTTTCGCATCTATATTGCTGTGACGACCCAAATGGTCATCACCTGCTTTTCTCATTTGTTCCGCACTTCCGAGGCCTTGAAAACCTTATTCTATATTGCCTCGATTTACATGCACGATCCGGGCATGAAGCCAGAAAGATTTTGTGATAGAAAATATGAATTCTATGAGAAATTTGAAGAAAAATGATATTAATATTGATATAGTTGACTTCGGTCAACATTTTTGGTAAATAGACCCGGACCCGAGATCGGACGGTCCCGGAAGGTCCGTAGGAAAATATGGGACTTGGACATGCGTCCGGAGTCGAATTTTGCGGTCTAGAGCACAAGTTATGAATTTTTTTGTGAAATTATTGTTGCTGTAATTATTAAAGAAAAATGAATTAAATGACCATGGTATCGGGCTCGTATTTTGGCTCCGACGCCCGATACAAGTCTTAAATATTATATATGCGCTTTTTGCAAAGTTTGGTGACATTTGGATGTCGTTTGATATGTTTTGGACCTTGAGTTCCAAGTTTAAAAGTTTTGAAAACCAAAAGTATGAAAATCATAAACTTGAGACTTGATTTGATGAAAACGATGTTATATTGGCGATGTGATCGCACGAACAAGTTTGTAATGTGTTTTTGATGTTGTGTATATGTTTGGTTTGGATCCCGGGGGGCTTGGGTAAAGATTTGGTAGGCCGTTGGTTCAAAGTTTGAATTTTTACACAGCTGGTTTTTCACCCAGCCGTTGGCTTCGCAAATGCAAAGAATTTCTCGCAATTGCAAAGGTGACAGGTCAAGGCTGGGTTCGCAAATGCGAACCCCTGATCGCAAATGCGAAGGGGTGTCCAGGATTGCTTGGTTCGCAATTGCGAACATAACCTCGCAATAGCGAGGCCCTCACTAAACTGCCTGGCTTCGGAAATGTGAAAGTCCCTTGTCCCAGCCAGGTTCGCAAATGCGAAGCCTGTCTCGCAAATGCGAGACAGCAGACCCCAGACCTGTAGCGTTTGCAATTGCGAACAAATGTTCACAATTGCGATATCCCCAGCTGTGCAATTCTATACTTAAACGAATTTTTCAGTTCATTCTTCACTTTTTCAAAAACCCACACACCACACACGACCTCTCAAATGCAAATTCACTCCAAAGCAATTGTAAGTCACTTTTTACTTAATTCTTTCGATTCCTAACAACATTAAACATGTTCTTCAATAGAAATCAAAGGTTTTCATGGTAGAAATCCATGTTTTTTGGTAGAACCTAGGGTTTTCATGATTTGGGCAATTGGACCTCGAATTGAGGTCCGATTTTGAAACAAATCATATATTTGAACTCGTGGGGGAATAGGTAACCGGATTTTGGTCCGAACCCCGAGTTCCGACCACGTGAGCCAGGGGCATTTTGGGAAATTTTGGGGTAAACTTTGGGAAAACCATTTTTAAGCATACAAACCAAGTTATTTAATATTTATTAATATAATGGAATCAACTGTGATTAGAATCGAGCTATTTGAAAGCGGAATTTCGGGGAAAAAGCTATAATTGAAGAGTAATTTGGACTTCAAGGCTAGAGGTAAGCGTTTGTTCTATCCTAGCTTGAGGGAATAGGATTTTGTGCTATGTGCTATGCAATCGAGTGCGGTGTATGGGCTGTGGTGACGAGCATCCATACACTGGCGTCTTGCATGACCGTGAGTCGTGGTTAATACTTGTTGTGAGACATTCTAAAGATAAATTGTTGAACCTTTGCCGGGTTGTAGAATTGTTATTGTTCTCCCCTGCCGGGACTTTGTTGTGATGATTATTGTGTCCCTTGTTGGGACGGTTCATGATTTATTGTGTTCATTCTTTACCCTTAACTGTGATTTTTATTTGGGTGATGAAGAGTGATAATGCACGAAGGGTGATGCCGTGCCTTGATTTATTGATTATGCACGAAGGTTAATGTCGTGCCTTGCTTATTGATTTTTGCACGAAGGTTAATGCCATGCCATGTTATTAATTATTCACGAAGGATCATGTCGTGCCTTGTTATTGAACCATGTACAAATGATCATGCTGTACCATGGATGTGAGGATGAGAGTAAAAGCACGAAGGGTGATGCCGTGCACTTTATTTGCTTATTTGGTGAGGATGAGAGTAAAAGCACGAAGGGTGATGCCGTGCAACTATTTGCTATTTCATTGATTTGACATTACTTGTTTCTCATTATACTTGTTTTCCTTGTTGATTTAATAACTGTTGTTAACTGTTGAGTTCTTCTATGACATTCCTTATTGCGTTGTTACTTGGTTATTTCTCGTTATCTTGTGGTGTACATATATGTAGAACTGCACAGGTTTATATGGGTGTCTGGTCCTAGGCTTGTCACTACTTCGCCAGGATAGGCCAGGCACTTACCAGCATATGGGGTCGGTTGTGCTGATACTGAACTTTTGTGCATTTTTGCACAGGTCCAGGTTTCGATCAGGAGCATCAACAGTAGATCTTTTGTGTGGGGAGTTGAGCATATTGAGACCGAGGTAGCTTGCAGGCGTCCGCAGGCCCGACGTCTCTTCCTTTTATTTTTGTTATTAGATGTAGTCTCCTTGATCCGAGACAAACAGATTATGTTATATTTCTTTCAGACCTTTATGTGTAGTATTCAGTAGTAGTTCGTGAGTTGGTGACTCCAAGTCTTGGGTAGAGGATTTCAGTATTGTTTTACCTTGAAACTGCTTATCTCTATTTTTATAAAGTCTTTCGCATTTTCTTAATTAAGGTTATGGTTTTGGTTGATAAATTGAATATGAAATATTGACAAAAATAGGATAGTGTGAATAAAGTGGCTTGCCTAGCTACCACGAGTAGGCGCCATCACGATCCCGATGTTGGGGGAAAAACCAGGGTCGTGACAAGTTGGTATAAGAGCTCTAGGTTATATAGGTATCACCACTCACGAACAAGCTTAGTAGAGTTTGAGAGGTAGGTACGGAGACGTCTGTACTTGACCTCTAGAGTCTATTAAGTTAGGAAAGAGTCTCTCATTTGTTCCTTCTTGCCGTGCGATTTGTTCTTCAAATACTGATTGAACTTCAACTCTGTCCTTTCGCAGATGGTGAGGACATGCGCTTCTTCGTCTGCTGACCAGCAGCCCGAGCCCCAGGCGGCTCCCGTGAGCAGTAGGGGCCGAGGCCGTATCGGAGGCTATGGTAGGGGCAGAGCTCAGCCCCCGGCAGCTATTCTAGAGGTGGATCCTCATATTGAGACTGGCGAGGAGGTTCCAGTCCCAACATCTCCAGTGGGCCCAGCTCAGGTCCTAGGTGAGGTTTTATTTACCCCGGATCTTCGAGAGGCTTTGGTCAGGATAGCGGGTTTTATGGACAGCGTTGCCAGAGCAGGCTTATTAACAGTTGCACCAGCCACTTCTCAGGCTGGAGGAGGGGCCCAGACTCCTATTGCTCGTACTCCGGAGCCAGTAGCTCCTCAGCCTCAGGCACCAGTGGTTTAGCCAGCTGTGGCCACTCAGTCAGGTACCACAGCTCAGGCTGGAGATGGAGCGGCCATGACTTTCGATTCTTTATGGAGACTTGATCGGTTCTCCAAGCTGTTTACCACTACCTTCAGCGGTGCCACATTAGAGGATCCTCAGGATTTCTTATTCGGTTGCCATGAGATTCTCAAGACTATGGGGATCGTGGAGTCCAATGGAGTTGACTTCTGTACATTCAGGCTTTCAGGATCCGCCAAGACTTGGTGGAGGGATTATTGTTTGACTCGGCCAGCAGGGTCCCCGGCTTTATCATGGGATCAGTTTGCAGAGTTATTTCTGGAGAAGTTTCTCCCTGTTACTCGGCGGGATGCACTTCGGAGGCAGTTTGAGCGCCTCCAGCAGGGCACTATGACTGTCACTCAGCATGAGACAAGATTTGTTGATTTGGCACGTCATGTAGTGGTGATACTCCCCACAGAGCGGGAGAGGGTCCACAGGTTCATAGATGGGCTTAATCAGTCAATTAGACTTCAGATGACTATGAGAGTGGGGAGTGATATATCATTTCAGGAGGCAGCTAACGCAGCACGTAGAGTTGGGATGGCTCTTGCTCGGGGAGGTGGTTATTCTTCAGACAAGAGGGCTCGTCATTAAGGCAGCTTTAGTGGTTCTTCTTCTGGTGACAGGGAATCTTTTGATAGGGGCCAGTCTTCCAGGCCTTTCCATTCTGCCCTTCAGGCTTCACAGGGTACACCAGGTGATCGTGAGTTTCGTGAGCAGTATTCAGATCAGTCTCCTATTAGTGCCCAACCTCTTCAGAGTGTTCGTGGAGGCCATTCAGGTCGTCAGGGCCAGCGGCCCCATCAGCCTAAGAGTTGCTACGGTTGTGGTGACCCAGGTCATCTTGTCAGATTCTGCCCTCGAGTGACGGGCAACACTCAGCAGCGGGGCCCTCGTCCCATGATTCAAGCCCCAGCTGACCCTCAGCCTGCCCAGCCAGCCACAGGCGGGGGTAGAGATCATAGAGGTGGAGGTCGAGACCGTAGAGGTGGAGACCGTCCAGCCAGAGGTAGAGGTCAACCAGCTGATGACCGTCCTAGAGATGTAGCTCAGAGAGGAGGTTCTGATCCCCAATTTTATGCCTTACTAGCCAGGCCAGAGGCAGAGGCATCAGATGCCGTGATTACACGTTCCATTCTTGTTTGTAGCAAAGGTGCTTCAGTATTATTTGACCCTGGGTCTACATATTCATATGTGTCTTCCTACTTTGCACCGTATTTGGCCGTATCTAGCTGTGCTCTGGATATTCCAGTTTATGTGTCTACACCAGTGGGCGACTCCATTGTAGTCGACCGGGTGCATCGTTCGTGCGTAGTTATCTTTGGGCGTCTTGAGACCCGTGTTGATCTGTTGCTTTTGGACATGGTGGATTTTGATGTCATATTGGGGATGGACTGGTTGTCCCCATACCATGCTATTCTAGATTGTCATGCAAAGACTGTGACTTTGGCCTTGCCAGAATCACCCCGACTAGAGTGGAAGTGTACCTCAAGCTACTCCGTTCGCACTGTTATTTCCTATGTTAAGGCTCGACGCATGGTCGAGAAGGGGTGTCTAGCTTATCTGGCTTATGTTTGTGATTCCAGCGCGGATGTTCCTTCTATTGAGTCAGTCCCTATTGTACGGGAGTTTCCTGAGGTCTTCCTTTCAGACCTGCCGGGCATGCCACCCGACAGGGACATTTATTTCTGTATTGATTTGGCACCGGTCACTCAGCCCATCTCTATCCCACCCTATCGTATAGCCCCGACGGAGTTAAAAGTGTTGAAAGATCAGTTGCAAGACCTTCTTGAGAAGGGCTTTATGTGGCCTAGTGTTTCCCTTTGGGGAGCACCTGTATTGTTTGTGAAGAAGAAAGATGGCTCGATGCGCATGTGTATTGATTGCCGACAACTGATCAAAGTGACAATAAAGAATAAGTATCCACTGCCGAGGATTGATGATTTGTTTGACCAGCTCCAGGGAGCTAGGGTGTTATCAAAGATAGACTTGAGGTCAGGCTACCATCGGCTGAAGATCAGGGCGGCTGACATTCCTAAGACAGCCTTTCGCACTAGATATGGGCATTATAAGTTCTTGGTCATGTCCTTCGGGTTGACCAATGCCCTAGAAGCATTCATGTAGTTAATGAATCGGGTGTTCAGGCCCTACTTAGATATGTTCGTGATAGTCTTTATAGATGACATCCTGGTATACTCCCGTAGCCAAGAAGAGCACGAGCATCACCTCAGAGTGGTTCTTCAGACTCTGAAGGATAATCAGCTATATGCCAAATTTTCTAAATGTGAGTTCTTGTTAAGTTCAGTGGCATTACCGGGCCACATCGTATCAGTGGAAGGTATTTGGGTGGACCCAAAGAAGATTGATGCAGTCCAAAATTGGCCTCGACCAGCTTCAGTGACTGAGATCCGGAGTTTCTTGGGATTAGCAGGTTACTACCGTCGATTTGTAGAGGGGTTTTCTTCTATTGCAGCCCCGATGACCAGGTTGACCTAGAAGGGTGCCCGGTTCTAGTGGTCAGATGAGTGTGAGGCGAGCTTTCAGAAGCACCTCCTGACTACGGCACCAGTGCTGATACTACCCACGGGTTCAGGGCCTTACACAGTTTATTATGACGCATCTCGTACAAGGCTTGGAGCGGTATTGATGCGGAATGGTAAGGTTATCGCTTATGCTTCGAGGCAGTTAAAAATACATGAGAAGAATTATCCAGTACATGATCTTGAGTTAGCAGTAGTGGTTCATGCCTTAAAGATCTGGAGGCATTATCTATATGGTGTGACGTGTGAGGTGTACACTGATCACAAAAGCCTACAGTACTTGTTCAAGCAAAAGGAGTTGAATCTACGACAGCAAAGACGGTTAGAGTTGCTGAAAGAATATGATGTGACTATTCTATACCACCCAGGTAAGACAATGTGGTGGCCGACGCATTGAGTAGAAAGTCTGCCAGCATGGGTAGTCTTGCATTCATTCCGGTCAGTCAGAGACCATTTGCTCTGGATGTCCAGGCCTTAGCCAACCAATTCGTGAGATTAGACATTTTTGAGCCTAGTAGGGTGTTAGCCTGCACGGTCGCTCGTTATTCTCTATTAGAGCGTATCCGTGAGAGGAAATTTGATGATCCTCATTTGCGTGATTTGAGAAATACAGTACAGCGGGGAGGTGCCACGAAGGTAAATCTAGATGATGATGGGGCATTGAGATTGCAGGTTGGAATTTGTGTGCCCAATGTTGAAGGGATTCGAGAGTTGATCTTAGAGGAGGCCCACAGTTCTTGGTATTCTATTCACCCGGGCTCCGTGAAGATGTACCAGGACTTACGGCAGCACTATTGATGGCGCAGGATGAAGAAAGATATTGTTGCGTATGTCGCTCGGTGTCTAAATTGTCAGCAGGTGAAATATGAGCACCAGAGGCCTGGTGGTGTATTCCAGAGAATCGAAATTCCCGAGTGGAAATGGGAGAGGATCACTATGGACTTCATTTCCAGACTTCCTATGACTCGGAGGAAATTTGATGCTATTTGGGTCATTGTTGATAGGCTGACCAAGTCAGCACACTTCATTCCAGTATCTGTCTCCTACTCATCGGAGAGGTTAGCGGAGATTTACATCAGGGAGATTGTTCGAATTCATGGGGTGCCGATATCTATTATCTCTGATCGGGGTACGCAGTTTACCTCGCGGTTCTGGAGAGCGGTCCAGCACGAGTTAGGCACTCAAGTTCAGCTGAGTACATCTTTTCATTCTCAAATAGATGGTCAGTTGGAGAGGACTATTCAGATTCTAGAGGACATGCTTCGAGCCTGTGTCATTGATTTTGGAGGCTCGTGGGACCAGTTTCTGGCATTAGCAGAGTTCGCCTACAATAACAGCTACCAGTCCAACATCCAGATGGCCCCGTATGAGGCATTGTATGGTAGGCGATGTCGATCTCCAGTCGGATGGTTTAAGCCGGGAGAGGCTCAGTTGTTGGGTACAGACTTAGTTCAGGAGGCCTTGGATAAGGTCAAGACTATTCAGGAGAGATTGCATTCAGCTCACTCCGGACAGAAGACTTATGCGGAATGTAAGGTTCGAGATGTAGATTTCATGGTTGGTGAGCGAGTATTTCTCTGAGTGTCGCCTATGAAGGGTGTGATGAGGTTCGGGAAGAAGGGCAAGCTCAGCCCTATGTATATTGGTCCATTTGAGATTCTCGCCCGAGTGGGAGGGGTGGCTTAGAAACTAGCTCTGCCGCCTAGCTTATCAGCCGTGCATCCAGTTTTTCATGTATCTATGCTTCGGAGATACCGCGGCGATCCCACACATGTGTTAGACTTCAGTACTGTCCAATTGGACAATGATCTATCCTTTGAGGAAGAGCCGGTGGCCATTCTAGACCGGCAGGTTCGACGGTTGAGGTCGAAGAGTTATCCTTCTGTGCGTGTTTAGTGGAGAGGTCAGCCTCGTGAGGCATCTACCTGGGAGTCCGAGTTCGATATGCAGAGCCGCTACCCTCATTTGTTCCCCGACTCAGGTACTTCCTTCTCTTTCCCGTTCGAGGACGAACGGTTGTTTTAGAGGTGGAGGATGTGACGACCCAAAGGGTCATCACCTGCTTTCCTCATTTGTTCTGCACTTCCAAGGCCTTGAAAACCTCATTCTATGTTGCCTCGATTTACGTGCATGATCTAGGCATGTAGCCGGAAAGATTTTGTGATAGAAAATATGAATTCTATGAGAAATTTGAAGAAAAATGATATTAATATTGATATAGTTGACTTCGGTCAACATTTATGGTAAACGGACCCAGACCCGAGATCGGACGGTCCCGGAAGGTCCGTAGGAAAATATAGGACTTGGACATGCGTCCGGAGTCGAATTCTAAGGCCTAGAGCCCAAGTTATGATTTTTTTTATGAAATTATTTTTGCTGTAATTATTAACGGAAAATGAATTAAATGACCATGGTATCGGGCTCGTATTTTGGTTCCGACGCCCGGTACAAGTCTTAAATATTATATATGTGCTTTCTGCAAAGTTTGGTGACATTTGGATGTCGTTTGATATGTTTTGGACCTTGTGTTCCAAGTTTGAAAGTTTTGAAAACCAAAAGTATGAAAATCATGAACTTGAGACTTGATTTGATGAAAACGATATTATATTAGCGATGTGATCGCACGAACAAGTTTGTAATGTGTTTTTGATGTTTGTATATGTTTGGTTTGGAGACCAGGGGGTTCGGGTAAAGATTTGGTAGGCCGTTGGTTCAAATTCTGAATTTTTACACTGCTGGTTTTTCACCCAGCTGTTGGCTTGGCAAATGCGAAGAATTTCTCGCAATTGCGAAGGTGACAGGTCAAGGCTGGGTTCGCAAATGCGAACCCCGGATCGCAAATGCGAAGGGGTGTCCAGGACGGCTTGGTTTGCAATTGCGAACATAACCTTGCAATTGGGAGGCCCTCACTAAACCGCCTGGCTTCGCAAATGCGAAGCCCCTGCCGCAAATGCGAAAGTCCCTTGTCCCAGCTAGGTTCGCAAATGTGAAGCCTGTCTCGCAAATGCGAGAACAGCAGACCCCAGACCTGTAGCGTTCGCAATTGCGAACAAATGTTCGCAATTGCGATATCCGCAGCTCTGCAATTCTATACTTAAATGAATTTTTCAGTTCATTCTTCACTTTTTCAAAAACCCACACACCACACACGACCTCTCAAGAGCAAATTCACTCCAAAGCAATTGTAAGTCACTTTTTACTTAATTCTTTCAATTCCTAACAACATTAAACATGTTCTTCAATAGAAATCAAAGGTTTTCATGGTAGAAATCCATGTTTTTGGGTAGAACCTAGAGTTTTCATGAATTGGGCAATTAGACCTCGAATTGAGTTCCGATTTTGAAACAAATCATATATTTGAACTCGTGAGGGAATGGGTAATCGGATTTTGGTCCGAACCTAGAGTTCCGACCACGTGGGCCAGGGGCGTTTTGGGTAATTTTGGGGTAAACTTTGGGAAAACCATTTTTAAGCATTCAAACCAAGTTATTTAATATTGATTAATATAATGGAATCAATTATGATTAGATTCGAGCTAGTTGAAAGCGGAATTTTGGGGAAAAAGCTATAATTGAAGAGTAATTTGGACTTCAAGGCTAGAGGTAAGTGTTTGTTCTATCCTAGCTTGAGGGAATACGATTTTGTGCTATGTGCTATGTGATCGAGTGCGGTGTATGGGTTGTGGTGACGAACATCCATACACTGGCATCTTGCATGACCGTGAGTCGTGGTTAATACTTGTTGTGAGACATTCTAAAGATAAATTGTTGAACCCTTGCCGAGTTGTAGAATTGTTATTGTTCTCCCTTGCCGGGACTTTGTTGTGATGATTATTGTGTCCCTTGCCGGGACGGTTCATGATTTATTGTGTGCATTCTCTGCCCTTAACTGTGATTGTTATTTGGGTGAGGAAGAGTGATAATGCACAAGGGTGATGCCGTGCCTTGATTTATTGATTATGCATGAAGGTTAATGTCGTGCCTTGCTTATTGATTTTTGCACGAAGGTTAATGGCGTGCCATGTTATTGATTATGCACGAAGGATCATGTCGTGCCTTGTTATTGAACCATGTATGAAGGATCATGCCGTACCATAGATGTGAGGATGAGAGTAAAAGCACGAAGGGTGATGTCGTGCACTTTATTTGCTTATTTGGTGAGGATGAGAGTAAAAGCACGAAGGGTGATGCCGTGCAACTATTTGCTATTTCATTGATTTGACATTACTTGTTTCTCATTATACTTGTTTTCCTTGTTGATTTAATAACTGTTGTTAACTGTTGAGTTCTTCTATGACATTCCTTATTGCGTTGTTACTTGGTTATTTCTCATTATCTTGTGGTGTACATATATATAGAACTGCACAGGTTTATGTGGGTGTATGGTCCTAGGCTTGTCACTACTTCGCCGGGATAGGCCAGGCACTTACCAGCACATGGGTCGGTTGTGCTGATACTACACTTCTGTGCATTTTTGCACAGGTCCAGGTTTCGATCAGGAGCAGCAGCAGTAGATCTTTTGCGTGGAGAGTTGAGCATATTGAGACCGAGGTAGCTTGCAGGCATCCGCAGGCCCGACGTCTCTTCCTTTTATTTATGTTATTAGCTGTAGTCTCCTTGATCCGAGACAAACAAATTATGTTATATTTCTTTCAGATCTTTATGTGTAGTATTCAGTAGTAGTTCGTGAGTTGGTGACTCCAAGTCTTGGGTAGAGGATTTCAGTATTGTTTTACCGTGAAACTGCTTATCTCTATTTTTATAAAGTCTTCCGCATTTACTTAATTAAGGTTATGGTTTTGGTTGATAAATTGAATATGAAATATTGCTAAAAATAGGATAGCGTGAATAAAGTGTCTTGCCTAGCTACCACGAGTAGGCGCCATCACAATCCTGATGTTGGGGGAAAAATTCGGGTCGTGACAATTACCCAGCCCATTACCAACTTCAATATCATCAACTTCAGCCAATAAGTTCTCAAGAGGATTGGCATGCTCCTCGTCACTGTCATTGATCACAATTTCCCCTTCTTGAATCAATCTTTCTACTTCCTTTTTCAAAGAACGACAATCTTCAATGCTATGACCTTGGACGTTAGAGTGGTACATGCATCGAATAGAAGGATCAAATCCTTTTGCATATGTATCTGGAGTATAGCCAAGGAGCAGCTCAATCAGGCCAGAATGCTTTAACTTTGCAAACAAATTTGTGTAGGACTCCCCAATTGGCGTGAAACTATTTCTTTGCCTTTGCTTCCTTTTCTGCCCCTATTTTCTTGGGTTGTTGGGTGCTCGAGCATGTTGTGAAGGCAAGAGTGCATTATGCGGTGCTGGTGCTAGCCATAGGGAGTGACTTGGCGGTTGGACATATGGCCGGACATTGTGCGGATGATAATATTGAGGTGAGTTATATGGAGCTCGGGGATATGTTTGGGCGTGATGGATGGAAAACTTTGGTTCTGGTAGGTAGTGGGGTTGTGGGGGTCTGGGTTGGTAGTAAGGTGAAGAACCTCTAGATCTGGGCCGAGTACCCGCTTCGACTGTTGCGACTTCTTCCCCTTTCTTCTTCCCAAGCATAAGTCTCGTGCCACTTTGGAAGGCCTGAGTGGTGGCCTTGATTTTTGAATAACTCATTATCTTATTGGACTTGAGTCCTTTTTCAATCATTCCGCCCATTTTTGTGATTTCATTAAAAGATTTTCCAACTGATGTCACCAGGTGACCAAAGTAAGTT
This sequence comes from Nicotiana noctiflora, assembly GCA_032618575.1. Taxonomy (NCBI): domain Eukaryota; kingdom Viridiplantae; phylum Streptophyta; class Magnoliopsida; order Solanales; family Solanaceae; genus Nicotiana; species Nicotiana noctiflora. The sequence continues at coordinate 66,098 of JASVEL010013106.1, forward strand.
GGCTCCAAAGTCTGCAAAAAGTAATCCACCATTTCACTTTCCTTCATTGGGGGATCTACCCTTGCTGCATGTTCCCTCCAACGGAACCCAAATTCCCCGAAGCTGTCACGACCCGGATTTTCCCCCAACATCGGGATCGTGATGGCGCCTACTCGTGGTAGCTAGGCAAGCCACTGTATTCATACTATCCTGTTTTTAACACAATTTTAATTAAATAAATGCGGAATGCTTTATCAAAATGGAAATAACAATTCACAAGGTGAAAATCATACTGAAATCCTCTACCCAAGACGTGGAGTCACCAACTCACGAACTACTATGGAATACTACACATAAAAGTCTGAAAGAAATATAACACAATTCTGTTTGTGTCGGAACAAAGAGACTACAGCTAATAACATAAATAAAGAAAGAGACGTCGGGCGTGCGGACGCCTGCAAGCTACCTCGGTCTCAAATATGATTAGCTCCCACGCAATCGATTTACTGTTGCTGCTGCTCCTGATCGTAACCTGGACAGAAGTGTAGTATCAGCACAACCGACCCCATGTGCTGGTAAGTGCCTGGCCTATCCCGGCGAAGTAGTGACAAGCCTAGGACCAGACACTCACAAAAACCTGTGCAATTCAATATATATATATGTGTACCACAAAATAGCAAGAAATAATCAAGTATTAACACAATAAGGAATATCTTAAAGAATTCAACAATTAACCACATTTAATAATTTCACAAGGAAAAACAAAGTATAATGTAAACACAAGTAATATCACTTCAAGAAATAGCAAGCAGTTGCACGGCATCACCCTTCGTGCTCACCAAATAAACAAATAAAGTACACGGCATCACCCTTCGTGCTTTTACTCTCATCCTCACATCCATAGTACGGCATGATCCTTCGTACATGGTTCAATAACAAGGGCACGGCATGATCCTTCGTGCATAATCAATAAATAAACATGGCACGGCATTAACCTTCGTGCATAAATAAATAAACATGGCACGGCATCACCCTTCGTGCATTATCACTCTTCCTCACCCAAATAGCAATCACAGTTAAGGGCAAAGAAAGAAACAGCAATTCATAAATCGTCCCATCAAAGGCAATTAATAATTATCTTCACAACAAGTCCCAACAAGGGAGAACAATAATAATTCATCTGTAATATATCTCAAAATAATCATTTTCCAACGACTCACGGTCATACTAGACGCCAGTGTATGGATGCTCGTCACCACAGCCCATACACCGCACTCGATCACATAACACATAACACATAATCCTATTCCCTCAAACTAGGATAGAACAAACACTTACCTCGAAAGCTTATGAACAATTCACTCCGTGGAAATGTCTTTTCTTTCAATTTGGCTCCAATCCAACCGTATCTATACACAATTGATTTAATATCATCAATTCTACTCAACAAACTAATTCTTAAGACTAAATACAACTTTTACAACATTCTGCCCGGAATAGTGAATTTCAACCCCGGGCCCACATGGTCGGAATTCGGGGTTAGGACCAAAATCCGGTTACCCATCCCCCCACGAGTTCATGTATATAATTTGTTTCAAAATCGAACCTCAATTCGAGGTCCAATTCCCCAATTTATGAAAAACCTATTTTCTAACAAAAACAAGAATTTTACCATGAAAATCTTTGATTTCTTATGAAAAACATGTCTAATGATGTTAGGAATTGAAAGAATTAAGTAAAAAGTGACTTACAATCGTTTTGATGAAGAAGAAATCCTTGAAGAATCGCAAATGGGTGTTTTGGTTTTGTAAAAAGTGAAGAAATGACCGAAATTCGTGTTTTTCAGGTCTCTGTGTTCGCATTTGCGAACATGGGTTCGCAATTGCGAACCCCGACCAATTTCTGGAGTTTGAAAAATAAGCTAAGGCTGGGAAGTTCGCATTTGCGAACATTTGTTCGCATTTGCGAACACTGGCAATCAAAGGGATGTTCGCATTTGCGAACTAATGTTCGCATTTGCGAACACATGCTGTATAAGGCAGTGTTCGCATTTGCGAACACTGGTTCGCATTTGCGAATCAAGGCAGTATGGGGAATGTTCGCATTTGTGAACAGTTGTTCGCATTTGCGAACATAAGCAGGCACTGGGGACCTTCGCAAATGCGAACAATTGTTCGCATTTGCGAACAAGGCTGGGCCAACGGGGGCTTCGCATTTGCGATAAAGGTTCGCATTTGCGAGCCTGTCCCCTTCGCAATTGCGAGAAATTCTTCGCAATTGCGAAGCCAATAGCTGGGTGAAAAACCAGCAGTTCAAAAATTCAGAATTTCATCCAACGGCCTATCAAATCTTTACCCGAGCCTCCCGGGCTCCAAACCAAACATGTACATAACCTCAAAAACACATTATGGACTTGTTCGTGCGAACACATCGCCAATATCACTTCGTTTTAATCAAATCAAGCCTCAAACTCATGATTTTCATAGTTTTGATTTTTAAAACTTCTTAACTTGGAACTCAAGGTCCAAAACATCTCAAACGACATCCGAATGTCACCAAACTTTACAACAATCACATATTTAATATTTAAGACTTGTACCGGGCGTCGGAACCAAAATACGAGCCCGGTACCAAGGTCAATTAATTTATTTCCTTTAATAATTACATCAAAAACAATTTCACATAAAAATTCATAACTTGGGCTCTAGGCCTCCGAATTCGACTCCGGACGCATGTCCAAGTCCCATATTTTTCTACGGACCTCTCGGGACCATCCAATCTCGGGTCCGGATCCGTTTACCAAAAATGTTGACCGAAGTCAACCATATCAATATTAATATCATTTTTATCCAAATTTCTCATAGAATTCATATTTTCTATCACAAAATCTTTCCGGCTACATGCTCGGATCGTGCACGTAAATCGAGGCAACATAGAATGAGGTTTTCAAGGCCTCGGAAGCTCGAAATGATTAATTAAATAAGTGATGATCCTTTGGGTCATCACATCCTCCACCTCTAAAACAACCGTTCGTCCTCGAACGGACAAGAGAAGGAAGTACCTGAGTCGGGGAACAAATGTGGGTAGCGGCTCCGCATATCGGACTCGGAATCCCAGGTCGATGCCTCAGGAGGCTGACCTCTCCACTGAACACGCACAGAAGGATAACTCTTCGACCTCAACTGTCGAACCCGCCGGTCTAGAATAGCCACCGGCTCCTCCTCGTAAGATAGATCATTGTCCAATTGGACAGTACTGAAGTCTAACACATGTGTGGGATCGCCGTGGTATCTCCGAAGCATAGATACATGAAAAACTGGATGCACGGCTGATAAGCTAGGCGGCAAAGCTAATCCGTAAGCCACCCCTCCCACTCTGTCTAGAATCTCAAATGGACCAATATACCTAGGGCTGAGCTTGCCCTTCTTTCCGAACCTCATCACGCCCTTCATAGGCGACACCCGGAGCAATACTCGTTCACCAACCATGAAATCTACATCTCGAACCTTGCGATCCGCGTAAGTCTTTTGCCTAGACTGAGCTGAACGCAATCTCTCCTGAATAGTCTTGACCTTATCTAAGGCCTCCTGAACTAAGTCTGTACCTAACAACCGAGCCTCTCCCGGTTCAAACCACCCAACTGGTGATCGACATCGCCTACCATACAACGCCTCATACGAGCCATCTGGATGCTAGATTGGTAACTGTTATTGTAAGCGAACTCTGCTAATGGCAGAAACTGGTCCCACGAGCCTCCGAAATCAATAACACAGGCTCGAAGCATGTCCTCAAGAATCTGAATAGTCCTCTCTGACTGGCCATCCGTCTGAGGATGAAATGCTGTACTCAACTGAACCTGGGTACCTAACTCCTGCTGGACCGCTCTCCAGAACCGCGAGGTAAACTGCGTACCCCGATCAGAGATAATAGATACTGGCACTCCATGGAGACGAACAATCTCCCTAATGTAAACCTCCGCTAACCTCTTCGATGAGTAGGAGACAGATACTGGAATGAAGTGTGCTGACTTGGTCAGCCTATCAACAATGACCCAAATAGCATCAAATTTCCTCTGAGTCAAAAGAAGTCCAGTAACGAAGTCCATAGTGATCCGCTCCCATTTCCACTCGGGAATTTCAATCCTATGGAATACACCGCCAAGCTTCTGGTGCTCATATTTCACCTGCTGACAATTTAGACACCGAGCGACATACGCAACAATATCTTTCTTCATTCTGCGTCACCAATATTTCTGCCGTAAGTCCTGGTACATCTTCGCGGCGCCCGGGTGAATAGAATACCGCGAACCGTGGGCCTCTGCTAAGATCAACTCTCGAATCCCTTCGACATTGGGTACACAAACTCGACCCTGCAATTTCAATACCCCATCATCATCTAGGTTTACCTGTGTGGCACCTCCCCGCTGTACTGTACCTCTCAACTCACGCAAATGAGGATCATCAAATTGCCTCTCACGGATACGCTCTAATAAAGACGAACGAGCGACCGTGCAGGCTAACACTCTACTAGGCTCAGAAATGTCTAATCTCACGAACCGATTGGCTAAGGCCTGGACATCTAGAGCTAATGGTCTCTGATTGACCGGAATATATGCAAGACTACCCATGCTGGCATACTTTCTACTCAATGCATCGGCCACCACATTGGCCTTACCTGGGTGATATAATATAGTAACATCATAGTCTTTTAGCAACTCTAACCATCTCCGCTGTCGTAGATTCAACTCCTTCTGTTTGAACAAGTACCGTAGGCTTTTGTGATCGGTGTACACCTCACATGTCACACCATATAGATAATGCCTCCAGATCTTTAAGGCATGAACCACTGCTGCTAACTCAAGATCATGAACTGGATAATTCTTCTCATGTATCTTTAACTGCCTCGAAGCATAAGCGATAACCTTACCATCCTGCATCAATACCGCTCCAAGCCCCTGTACGAGATGCGTCACAATAAACTGTATAAGGCCCTGTACCTGTAGGTAGTATCAACACTGGTGCGGTGGTCAAGGCTGTCTTGAGCTTCTGAAAGCTCGCCTCACATTCCTCTCACCACTGAAACTGGACACCCTTCTGGGTCAACCTGGTCATCGGGGCTGCAATAGAAGAAAACCCTCTACAAAACGACGGTAGTAACCTGCTAATCCCAAGAAACTCCGGATCTCAGTCACTGAAGCTGGTCGAGGCCAATTCTGGACTGCCTCAATCTTCTTTGGGTCTACCTGAATACCTTCCACTGATACAATGTGACCCAGAAATGCTACCGAACTCAGCCATAACTCACATTTAGAAAATTTGGCATATAGTTGGTTATCTTTCAGAGTCTGAAGAACCACTCTGAGGTGTTGCTCGTGCTCTTCCTGGCTGCGGGAGTACACCGGGATGTCATCTATGAAGACTATCACGAACAGATCTAAGTAAGGCCTGAATACCCGATTCATCAACTCCATGAATGCTGCTGGGGCATTGGTCAACCCGAAGGACATGACCAAGAACTCATAATGCCCATATCTAGAGCGAAAGTCTGTCTTAGGAATGTCAGCCGCCCTGATCTTCAGCTGATGGTAGCCTGACCTCAAGTCTATCTTAGAGAATACCCTCGCTCCCTGGAGCTGGTCAAACAAATCATCAATCCTCGGCAGTGGATATTTATTTTTGATAGTCACCTTGTTTAACTGTCGGTAATCAATACACATCCGCATCGAGCCATCCTTCTTCTTTACAAATAATACAGGTGCTCCCTAGGGGGAAACACTGGGCCTGATAAAGCCCTTCTCAAGAAGGTCCTGCAACTGATCTTTCAACTCTTTTAACTCCGGCGGGGCCATACGATAGGGTGGAATAGAGATGGGCCGAGTGCCCGGTGCCAAATCAATACAGAAATCAATATCCCTGTCGGGTGGCATGCCCGGCAGGTCTGAAGGAAAAACCTCCGGAAACTCCCGTGCAATAGGGACCGACTCAATGGAAGGAACTTCTGCGCTGGAATCACGAACATAAGCCAAATAAGCTAGACACCCCTTCTCGACCATACGTCGAGCCTTAACATAAGAAATAACAGTGCGAACGGAGTGGCTTGAGGTACCCTTCCACTCTAATCGGGGTGATTCTGGCAAGGCTAAGGTGACAGCCTTAGCATGACAATCAAGAATAGCATGGTATGGGGACAACCAGTCCATCCCCAATATGACATCAAAATCTACCATATCCAAGAGTAACAGATCAACACGGGTCTCAAGACCCCCAAATATAACTACGCACGAACGATGCACCCGATCGACTACAATAGAGTCACCCACCGGCGTAGCCACATAAACTGGAATATCCAGAGCATAGGCGGGCACGACCAAATACGGTGCGAAGTAGGAAGACACATAGGAATATGTAGATCCGGGGTCAAATAATACCGAAGCACCTCTCGCCACACACAAGAATAGTACCCGTAATCACGACATCCGATGCCTCTGCCTCGGCCCGGCCGGTAAAGCATAGAATCGGGGATCCGCACCTCCCCTCCGAGCCGCGTCTCTAGGACGACCATCAACCGGCCGACCTCTACCTCTCGCCGGACGGTCTCCACCCCTACGGTCTCGACCTCCACCTCTATAATCTCTACCCCCGCCTCCGGCCGGCTGGGCAGGCCGAGGGTCGGCTGGGGCCTGAATCGTAGGGCGAGGACCTCGCTGCCGAGAGTTGCCCGCCGCTATAGGGCAATTCCGATAAAATGACCCGGGTCACCACAACCGTAGCAACTCTTGGACTGATAGGGCTTGCTGGCCCCGACGACCCGAATGGCCTCCACGAACACTCCGAAGAGGCTGAGCATTAATAGGAGACTGGTCTGAATAATGCCCCCGAGAACCACGATCACCCGATCCACCCTGTGAAGCCTGAAGAGCGGAATGAAAAGGCCTGGAGGACTGGCCTCTATCAAAGGATTCTCTGCTACCAGAGGAAGAAGCACCAAACCTACCCGAATGACGAGGCCTCTTATCCGAAGAATAACCGCCTCCTCTAGCGAGAGCCATCTCAACTCTGCGTGCTGCATTGGCTGCCTTCTGAAATGATATGTCACTCCCCACGCCCATAGCCATCTGGAGTCTAATCGGCTGATTAAGCCCATCTATAAATCTGCGGACCCTCTCCCGCTCCGTGGGAAGTATCACCACTGCATGACGAGCCAAATCGACAAATCTCGTCTCATACTGTGTAACTGTCATAGTGCCCTGACGGAGGCGCTCAAACTGCCTCCGAAGTACATCCCGCTGAGTAGCAGGGAGAAACTTCTCCATAAATAGTTCCGTAAACTGGTCCCATGATAAAGCTGGGGACCCTGCTAGTCGAGTCAAGCAATAATCTCTCCACCAAGTCTTGGCGGATCCGGCAAGTCTGAAGGTACAGAAGTCAACTCCGTTTGTCTCCACGATCCCCATAGTCTTGAGAATCTTATGGCAACTGAATAAAAAGTCCTGAGGATCCTCTGATGCGGCTCCACCGAATGTAGTGGTAAATAGCTTGGAGAACCGATCAAGCCTCCATAACGAATTAGAAGTCATGGCCGCTCCATCGCCGGCATGAGCCGTGGTACTCGACCGAGTGGCCACGACCGGCCGAACTATCGGTGCTCGAGGTCGAGGAGCTACCGGCTCCGAGTATGAGCAATAGAGTCCGGGCCCCTCTTCCCACCGAGAAGTGGTCGGGCAACCGATAATAAACCCGCACCGGCAATGCTCGTCCATAAATCCCGCTATTCCGACCAAAGCATCCCGGAGATCCGGGGTAAATAAAGCCTCTCCCGGGACCCGAGCTGGGCCCATTGGAGCTGCTGGAACCGAACCTCCTCGTCAATCTCAATATGAGGCTCCACCTCCGGAGTAGCTGCCGGGGCTGAGCTCTACCCCTACCACGGCCTCCGATACGGCCTCGGCCCCCGCCCCTCGCGGGAGCCGCCCGGGGCTCGGGCTGCCGGTCGGCGGACGAAGAGCGCGTGTCCTCACCATCTCGCGAAAGGACGGAATAGAAATTCAATCAGTAATTGAGGAACAAGTCGCACGACAAGAAAGAACAAATGAGAGACTCTTTCCTAACTCAATAGACTTTGGAGGACAAGTACGGACGTCTCCGTACCTACCTCCCAAACTCTACTAAGCTTGTTCGTGAGTGGTGAGACCTATGTAACCTAGAGCTTTGATACCAACTTGTCACGACCCGGATTTTCCCCCAACATCGGGATCGTGATGGCGCCTACTCGTGGTAGCTAGGCAAGCCACTGTATTCATACTATCCTGTTTTTAACAAAATTTTTAATTAAATAAATGCGGAATACTTTATCAAAATAGAAATAACTAATTACAAAGTGAAAATTATACTGAAATCCTCTACCCAAGACGTGGAGTCACCAACTCACGAACTACTATGGAATACTACACATAAAAGTCTGAAGGAAATATAACATAATTCTGTTTGTCTCGGAACAAAGAGACTACAGCTAATAACATAAATAAAGAAAGAGACGCCGGGCCTGCGGACGTCTGTAAGCTACCTCGGTCTCAAATATGATTAGCTCCCACGCAATCTACTTACTGCTGCTGCTGCTCCTGATCGTAACCTGGACCTGTGCAAAGACGCACAGAAGTGTAGCATCAGCACAACCGACCCCATGTGCTGGTAAGTGCCTGGCCTATCCCGGCGAAGTAGTGACAAGCCTAGGACCATACACTCACATAAACCTGTGCAATTCAATATATATATGTGTACCACAAAATAACAAGAAATAATCAAGTATTAACACAATAAGGAATATCTTAAAGAATTCAACAATTAACCACATTTAATAATTTCACAAGGAAAAACAAAGTATAATGTAAACACAAGTAATATCACTTCAAGAAATAGCAAGCAGTTGCACGGCATCACCCTTCGTGCTCACCAAATAAACAAATAAAGTACACGGCATCACCCTTCGTGCTTTTACTCTCATCCTCACATCCATAGTACGGCATGATCCTTCGTACATGGTTCAATAACAGGGCACGGCATGATCCTTCGTGCATAATCAATAAATAAACATGGCACGGCATTAACCTTCGTGCATAAATAAATAAACATGGCACGGCATCACCCTTCGTGCATTATCACTCTTCCTCACCCAAATAGCAATCACAGTTAAGGGCAAAGAAAGAAACAACAATTCATAAATCGTCCCATCAAGGGCAATCAATAATTATCTTCACAACAAGTCCCAACAAGGGAGAACAATAACAATTCATCCGTAATATATCTCAAAATAATCATTTTCCAACGACTCACGGTCATACTAGACGCCAGTGTATGGATGCTCGTCACCACAGCCCATACACCGCACTCGATCACATAACAGATAACACATAATCCTATTCCCTCAAACTAGGATAGAACAAACACTTACCTCGAATGCTTATGAACAATTCACTCCGTGGAAATGTCTTTTCTTTCAATTTGGCTCCAATCCAACCGTATCTATACACAATTGATTTAATATCATCAATTCTACTCAACAAACTAATTCTTAAGACTAAATACAACTTTTACAACATTCTGCCCGGAATAGTGAATTTCAACCCCGGGCCCACATGGTCGGAATTCGGGGTTAGGACCAAAATATGGTTACCCATCCCCCCACGAGTTCATGTATATAATTTGTTTCAAAATCGGACCTCAATTCGAGGTCCAATTCCCCAATTTATGAAAAACCTATTTTCTAACAAAAACAAGAATTTTACCATGAAAATCTTTGATTTCTTATGAAAAACATGTTTAATGATGTTAGGAATTGAAAGAATTAAGTAAAAAGTGACTTACAATCGTTTTCATGAAGAAGAAATCCTTGAAGAATCGCAAATGGGTGTTTTGGTTTTGTAAAAAGTGAAGAAATGACTTAAATTCGTGTTTTTCAGGTCTCTGTGTTCGCATTTGCGAACATGGGTTCGCAATTGCGAACCCCGACCAATTTCTGGAGTTTGAAAAATAAGCTAAGGCTGGGAAGTTCGCATTTGCGAACATTTGTTCGCATTTGCGAACACTGGCAATCAAAGGGATGTTCGCATTTGCGAACTAATGTTCGCATTTGCGAACACATGCTGTATAAGGCAGTGTTCGCATTTGCGAACAATGGTTCGCATTTGCGAACCAAGGCAGTATGGGGAATGTTCGCATTTGCGAACTTTTGTTCGCATTTGCGAACATAGGCAGGCACTGGGGACCTTCGCAAATGCGAACAATTGTTCGCATTTGCGAACAAGGCTGGGCCAACGGGGGCTTCGCATTTGCGATAAAGGTTCGCATTTGCGAGCCTGTCCCCTTCACAATTGCGAGAAATTCTTCGCAATTGCGAAGCCAATAGCTGGGTGAAAAACCAGCAGTTCAAAAATTCAGAATTTCATCCAACGGCCTATCAAATCTTTACCCGAGCCTCCCGGGCTCCAAACCAAACATGTACATAACCTCAAAAACACATTATGGACTTGTTCGTGCGAACACATCGCCAATATCACTTCGTTTTAATCAAATCAAGCCTCAAACTCATGATTTTCATACTTTTGATTTTTAAAACTTCTTAACTTGGAACTCAAGGTCCAAAACATCTCAAACGACATCCGAATGTCACCAAACTTTACAAACAATCACATATTTAATATTTAAGACTTGTACCGGGCGTCGGAACCAAAATATGAGCGCGGTACCAAGGTCAATTAATTTATTTCCTTTAATAATTACATCAAAAACAATTTCACATAAAAATTCATAACTTGGGCTCTAGGCCTCCGAATTCGACTCCGGACGCATGTCCAAGTCCCATATTTTTCTACGGACCTCTCGGGACCATCCAATCTCGGGTCCGGATCCGTTTACCAAAAATGTTGACCGAAGTCAACCATATCAATATTAATATCATTTTTATCCAAATTTCTCATAGAATTCATATTTTCTATCACAAAATCTTTCCGGCTACATGCTCGGATCGTGCACGTAAATCGAGGCAACATAGAATGAGGTTTTCAAGGCCTCGGAAGCTCGAAATGATTAATTAAATAAGTGATGACCCTTTGGGTCGTCACAGAAGCTCTCTCCATGCTTTTTCTCCAGCTTTAACAATGTGAGACGGTCAGGGACGATCTCAAGATTATATTGGAAATGATCGGCAAATGCTTGCGCCAGGTCATCCCAAGTGTACCACCTGCTGGGATCCTGCCTTGTATACCATTCCAGCGTAGACCCGCTTAAACTCTGACCAAAATAGGCTATCAACAACTCATCTTTCCCACATGCCCCTCTCATCTTGCTACAAAAACCTCGCAGATGTGCCATTGGAATATAGATCAAACTTTGGCATTTTGAATCCCGCCGGCAATTGAACATCGGGGAAGGGACACAGATGTTTGTAAGCCACACTGACTTGGCTGCCCAACCCATGCATATTCCTGAAGGACTGCTCCAGGCTTTTCACTTTATGAAGTACTTCATCCTGCTCCAAACTCCTAGCCGGCCTCTCAGTTTCTGCCGGGAGCTCAAAATGGGGATTATAAGCTCGTGGCTCAGGTGCTTTGAATGTCGGTTCAAGGGGGAAATGTTGGTATTCGTGAGCCTGAAACATCGGCTCATTGGCTGATCTTTGTAGCGTGGCTGGTGGGGGTGCCACGAAAATGGGAACATTTGGTGGGGGAACGTTCTGATTGGGTGGCGGATCTGGGGGATCATACAGATTTCTTCCCTGATAGTAGTGGTGACTTGAGAAGCTTGTCGAAGGGTTGTGGCGAGGGTATTCTGGAGTTTGTACCAGTGGGAGAGTAGGAGTAGTGGGAAGGGCTGGTATCTGTTGCACCCTAGCCCATACTAGGTGCATTTCTTTCATCTCTTGTTTCAACCTTTATACTTCCTCCTTTAGCATTTGATTTTCCGTCTTTTCCTCCTCAATACCTTTCTCCGAGTAGGACATGCTTTTTGATATGAGCCCTTTAGATCTTGCTTGGTAATGGTGATATGTCGGTACGTTCTAACGAGCTAACTGTTTGAAACTTCTGGAAAACAACAAACTTGTCAACGTTAAAGTTTTAACATATATCGCAATTGTAATGTACCTAGGCAGTTTGACCGTTTCTATCATGTCTTTTTTTTTTTTTTGCTTTTTAGTCATGGTCGAATCTTATGGAGATTGCCTATGTATCATGTCCCTGCATGAATCAGACCGTGCGTAGTATGCGATAAAAGGTCAATAAAAATAAAACATTTTTTTATTTTTATTTTTACAAATTTTTCAATTTTCACAATAAAACAAACTTGATTACAAAGTTTTAAAAACTGACTATACTAACAGACTTTGACGAAAAGAATATTTACAGACTTGAAAATCAAACACCACGTGCTTTAATCAAAAGAAATATAAATCAAAAAACAAACTGGCAGATTCCTTTCCTGTTTGCCAATTTCAACTAGATGGCTATTTCTGCAAATGTGGCCCCTTCTCAATTCCATATGAATTTTGAGGCCGGTGAGGATTAATTTACAAACGTGTCCATTCTTTTACGAAAATAGCCTTTCGATAACTGAAAGATACTCTAAGGCTATTTGGCAAGAACGGTATAAAACACCGCCGAAACTGGCTTGACTTATTTTGACCGAAAATTCAAACGGCATTTACTTGCCACTTACTCTTTTTCTTATTTTTTTTCAAATTAAAATAATATACATGATTTTGCAAACACGGCTTTTCAGCACCTCGGGGACGAAGATTTTAAGGCCGCGTTAGCTAACTAACCAAAAATCCTAAAAATGACCAAAAGTGGCAGTTTATGCAAAGTCAGCCTTTCGGCGTCCCTCTCGGGAACATTCAGCTATATTTGACAAAGCCGGCATCTCCTGACTTATTTAGGACAAAAATTAAAATTTTGACTTTTTTTTCTTTTCCGAATTAAACAAAAGACCCGATATTGCAAACACGACCTTTCAGTGCCTCGAGGACGAAGATTTTATGGTTGCATTAGCTAACCGACCCAAATACTAAAAATGACCAAAGGTGGCCGTTTATGCAAAGTAAGCTTTCCGGCGTCCCTTTCGGGAACATTCGACTATATTTGACAAAAAAGGCATCCCGGACTTATTTATGACTATTTTTTTTATTTTTCAAAAATAGAAAACCCGATATTGCAAACACGACCTTTTAGCGCCTCGGGGACGAAGATTTTAAGGCTGCGTGGGTCAATCGACCAGGAATCTACAAAATGACCCAAAGGTGACCGTTTTTGCAAAGTCAGTCTTCCGGCGTCCCTTTCGGGAACATTCGGCCATATTTGACAAAGGCGGCACCACCCATCTTATTTATGACAAGAATTAAAATTTTGACTTTTTTTTGTTGCTATTTTTGCAATAGGGGATTTGGACCCGATGGAGGTTGCCTACGTATCTCACATCCGGTGAGAATCAAACCCGCGTAGTTCGGTTAAATAAAACAAGCTACATTTGTAAACCGACTATTTTTATTTTATTGAAAAAAACTAAACCCCCTTTTTTTATTTTAAGAATAAATCACACATTTTTATTTATTTAAAAAAACATTTTTTAATTAAAAAAACAAACTATTTTGAAACTAACAATTTTTTTTCCAGTTTGTTTTTTCTTTTTTTTCATTTTCCTCAATATTAAAAACCCGGTCAGCATGCAAGTCTGAAGTAAATAAATGCATAAAACAAACAGGATGCAGCAGGATGGTCTTTTCATTTCAGGTTGCATGTCCTAGACGGACCCAACCCCTATGTTGAGTCCCCTAAGTCAAATGCAACATGATGAAAATAAGCGTTCCTACTAGGGATCCGGCATGAAGTCAAGTTATTCTAGGTTAAAAATCTAGGTATATGTTCTAGACTGTGCACCCGAGCGGACAACTCGGATCGAGGAGGGGGCTACATACTAGGGACCCGCGGGATCGTCCGGCTTTGCAACTTTTCTGTCCTCTATTTTCTTATTTTGGTATGACATTTAATAGAAAGGGGAGTCTTAACCAGTATGCACATCCCCGGAGGTAAGAAGAGAAGGGTTTCGACACAATTTATATATACAGTTCAAATCATATCAAAGCGGTAAAAATCATCATTTGCACATTAAGCATACATCATATAAAATATCAGATAATAAACAAAGCCAAATATAATAATTATTCTAAGCTCAAATTTCTAACACTGAACCGGCGGTTCTGGGTATTTGTCCCCAGCAAAGTCGCCAGAGCTGTCACACCTCCTTTCATCGCTATCTTACCCCGCGAAGTGCGTGGTAAAGGGAGTGTTTCCAATTAAAGGACAATCAAAACGGGATTCATTTATTAAGAGATTCAGAGTCGCCACTTGGGAGATTTATCGTGTCCCAAGTCACCGGTTTGAATCCCGAATTGAGGAAAAGGTCTGACTCTATTTAAAAGTCCGCAAATCAGAAATTCGGATAAGGAATTTTGTTAATCCGGGAGAAGGTGTTAGGCTTTCCTGAGTTCCGTGGTTGTAGCAGGGTCGCTCAACTGTCATATTTGGCTTAATTATCTGATTTTTATAACATTTTTTTTGGTAAGAAAGATAACATATTATAAATAAAAAGTTTACAGAAAGTTTGATGTTGGATGCATACACTGCATCTGATTAACATCTACTAACTTACACATATTAACTAAACCAAAACTACTACTACTAATACGACTACATGATATATCCGTTGGTTACATAATCATCTACTCAGCATCGTTGACTGATCTTGTTGATAAGAAGGCATGACAAAACTTGGAGGTCTTGAAAAAATTACAGTATTCACCTCCACGTGAGTTGCTTCAAACTTAGCTAAACAGTCTGCCACACTGTATTGTTCTGTAGAGATTAGCTCCATTTTTGGATTAAGCATCTTCCTGAGTAATAACCTTGATACTGCAATGGAACTCTTGAGTAGTTGCTGCAATTTGAGTGACATTTGAGTGTTTGTAGAAGGGGATAAGGGAGTAGGATTATTAATAATAGGAATATCTATATTAGTAGATATGTTAGTAGATATATTAGTGGATATTTTGGCCGGTTGACAAGATTGATAAGAATGGTTTTGGTTTGACCTAGTAGTTGAGATTGAGTGAGTGCTTTGCCCTATGTACATGTGATCATTTGCTAGGGTTGGAGTGTTATAATTAATGAGGGAAGAAGGAGGTGTAAGTATTTTAGGGAAATGATGGTTGAGTAAGGTAGAATTAATAGAAGGGGGAATGGTGTGATCATGCAAGTGTATATGTATTAATTTGTCTTGCATGTGTGAGTGTGTGACGTGGCTCTTTGCATGTTGTGAGTGTGTGACATGGCGCTTTGCATGTTGAGAGATAGGAGTAGTGGTGTGGTCAAGACTTTCTAATTGGACCCCACTATTAGGTGCTTGATTGCTAATTTAAATTTGACTAAGAGTATTGTCTTGTCTAGGAGTAGTATTAGTGTGCTTTAAAGCATTGAAATTATTACTATCATCCTTTAATAAATCAAACTTATTATTAGTTACAACAACAATTGTTTGATCATTAATAATAGAGCCTTTTTAATAGGGAAACGTGTATGATTTAAAAATAATTGAGTAAAGAGGAGATAATTAGGATTAACATTAGCCAAAGACTTTCCCTTACCAAAACTGACCTCTTTACATGCTTGCTTAGTTGAACTAATTGCCATGGAGTTTGTGTATCCATTGCTTCATAGTACACCTTTTGTATTAGCAATTGATGTTCCACCTTACGCCCATAAATCTTGATAATCACAGCATGTTCCCAAGGTTTATAGAGTC
Source organism: Nicotiana noctiflora (assembly GCA_032618575.1). Taxonomy (NCBI): domain Eukaryota; kingdom Viridiplantae; phylum Streptophyta; class Magnoliopsida; order Solanales; family Solanaceae; genus Nicotiana; species Nicotiana noctiflora. Next base: position 81,922 of record JASVEL010013106.1, read on the forward strand.
GATGTTTTTCCTCTACTGTTAACAGAATAAAAATAGAAGAATCAGTAGGTGCTTCTATTTCTTCAGTATAATCAGAAGAGTCCATCCATGGAGTAGGGTAATTAAACTCTATATGGTTAGGGCTATTAGTAGTTAGAGTTTCAAGATAGGAATTTGAAAGCTTTGAAATATCAATCAATTGAGTTGGTGAATCTAGTTGCATAGCCGTATTCATAGTTATAGATTTTAAAGATGGATTGTCAGGTGATTTTGGTGGTAGTGATGGTAAAGGAGGTGGTTTTGGTGGTATTAATGGTGAAGGAGTTGAGTGGTTAGAGTTTGGGAGTGTCTTCTTCATAGAGAGAGAACCATGCTTTTATCTTATGTGCAAATTAAGATTCTTTTACCGCTTTTATTATTACTATTTTACAAGAATTGCAATGTCGTGAAAATGCATTTTGGACCACACTGTACTGGTACGCATGTGGCCTTTAACACATTTCGGCTTCATTGAGATTTGGATTTGGGTCACATAAATGTACACCCGAGTTTAGGGAGGTAATGTTATTAAGATACGCGCTTAAAGAGTCTAACGCATTATTATTGGGGAAGGTCGTGCAATTCACTAAACGGCACATCCCGAAATCTAAATACTTTTTATATACATTTATGAGGGCCCCACAATTTTGTGCATTTTATTTGGCGAGGGTCGTCTCATTTTTATTATTTAAAAGGGTAAACCAAAGACAAGTACGATTTTCTATTTTTATTTGTCTCTAATAAAGAGAAATCCTAATTTAGTCATTCAGATTATCTAGAGTCATTATAATCGGGTTACGTAAAATGCACTCCAAAATTCTTAGGCATAGTAACTATGTCCCAGGATCCGTACCCATAATCGCGATTATGATTTAACTACGTGTCTAAAGCGGGCTATGAAAATCATTTACAACTCCTCAGTTTAATACTACGCAGCAGACTGATAATTAATCATTTACGATATTTTGCATAACCAAACCAAAATAACTATCCAAGCATCTTATATTCCACAAATGAGTTTATATCATCTATTATTATCACTGTTTATCAACTACAATAACAAGGAAATTAGTTTGAGCAAACAAGTGCTACTGTCCATAGATAAGTTACGAGAAAATTATGACTATTTTAAACAAAATCACATTGAGAGCATGAATTCAAAAGGATGAAACATGGGAAAGCTTAACATGAATTTTCTTTTAAAATAACAAACAGGATATCAATAACAAGGTCAACAAAAGTTTGACTTAAAGTAATATAACTACATTGAAGAAACAGTACCTTAACGACAAATAACGCCTCAAACAAATCTGAAAAAAACTAACCGCAAGGCAGCGTTGTACTCGAAACGCGACAAACCGTAGATGAACTCGACATCTCATATTCGACTGCAACGAACCTCGACCAGGTTTGATAACAACAAGGACGGGCCGTTCGTGGTGTTACAGGATGGGCTGGTTGAAGGGTCTTTCGAGTTGAAGAATAAGGGAATGGAGGGTCGTCATGGAGACGAGGCAGAAGACGAAGCAGCGGCAATGGCTGCTTATGGCTGGTTGACAGATGACTGGAGATGGCTACTGCTGCTGGTCGATTATGCAGCAGCTTGTTCAGTGAAGAAGATGAACCACGACGGGTTGCGAAGGGTCGTTTACTGCTGGTTGGATGGGGTAGCGGCGATGGCTTTTCTCTTTTCGTTCATGAAGAAGACCATGGACGGTAGTCCATTCCTTTTTCTAGAAAAAAAACTATTTTTTTTTCTTCCCTCCTCTTAGTCCCAACAGTATCTCTTTTTGTTTTTGTATGTCACCTTCCCCTTTTGTATATGCATTGTCTTATTTTAAACTGAATCAACTCCCCATTGTTACCCCTTTGCCTCTTTAACCTTTTTAATTGTTTCTCCATCCATTTTTCAAATTTCTTATCCCTATCGTGCATTAATTTTCTTTTGTCTTTTTCTCTTTTCATTTTTTTAATTGTTTTGTCTTTTTCTTTGACTTTTTCTTTTTGTTTTCTTCCGTTTTTCCTTCCTCCTTTCTTTGACTTTTCTTTCTTACGTTCTCCCGTTTTTTCTCCTGTCCACTCATTTTCCCTCCATGTTTTGTGTATGGTGTCTCTCCTTTTCTTGTGTCCCCCATGTGTCTAGATTTTAAGGTATTGAGTATAAATTATTACGGGCTAGGTCCAAAAATTAAGTTTAAATTGGGTAGTTTGAACCCGAATATTATTCTATGCCCGGTGTCACACCTCCCTTTTTACTACCACTTTTTGTACCGATCCATTTGAAAAGATATGTTGGGTATACCTCAATGTTCAAATACCCAAGAAGGATATAATAACAAGGAGGAATGAGTTTTTCCACATAAAGGACAATCGGTCCGGGATTTTTATTTAATTTTCAGAGTCACCACTTGGGAAGATAATGGTGTCCCAAGTCAGCGGTTAATCCCGAATCCGAGGAAATTGACTCTGTTATTACAGTGTGTGAAACAGAAACCTGGATAAGGAATTCTGTTAACCCGGGAGAAGGTGTTAGGCACTCCCGGATTCCGTGGTTTTAGCACGATCGCTCAACCGTCATTCTCAATCTTATTTGACTTGTTATAAACCTTTAGCAATATGCATGTGTTTTCAAATTTGATATTTTAAGAATTAAAATGTTGCGAAAAGGTACTTCGAGTCACACCGCAACCGGTATGCCTGTGACTTTTAATACATTTCGGCTTCACCGGGATTTGGGATTTGAGTCGCACCAAGTGCACACTCGTATTTAAGGAAAGTATATTAAGTCAAGCCTAAATAACGTCTAACGACTTTTAAATCTTTTGGGAGAAGCTATGAAATTTGCTATTAGCTTTCCCGGATCTATTATACATATTACTTTATTACTAAGGGGGCCTCACTGTTTTGATATCGTGTGAGGCTCATCCCGATTTAAATTTATAGTCCCAATCCTAAGATGTGATACTATGTTTTCTATTTATGTTTTTCCCTTAGTTATTTACAATCAAATATAATTTCCGAATCGAATCCAGGCCATTGTTATTTCCATTAGTATTGGGCCTGGACTACTGGATCTACACTTAAAGAATTATTACATACATCTGGGTCTTAACGACCCAGCCTGGCAGAGGGCTTCCATTCGATAACACAGTGAGTTTTCGAATACAGTCCAGGCCCATGCTATACATTAGGCCCGACTCAAATTGCAACAATGGTAAATAAAAACAAAAACGGGGAACTTGCAATGAAGACAAATATCTGGAAATCAAAATGAATTCAAATTGTACTTTATTTACCAATAAAGAATTGCTATATATATCATCAATGCTGACTTTAAATCATAACTGTCTATGTACATGAGAATTGAATTAAAAGGCTGCTTTTGCTTTTTGGATCCTAATAACAAGTTTACGTTCATATCCAAATTACTTATTGGCTAAGAGACTAAGCGGTGGTTTAACTATATATAAAGCATCATTAAACTTGAACAGTTCAATTACTTACAAACAACATTCTAATTATCTATGCTAAATGATTTATTCACTAGTGCTCAGTTATATTTCTAGTTCTACTACGAATTTTAGCTTGTTTGATATCACAAAGCCAGTTTCAACTGAGTTGTTACTTAATTTAGTTGGTTCCCTTTTTTTTTAAACTTACTCAAATCCAGCTATGAGTCTCTAAACTAGATTAACTACATGAGTTGATTGAAATCAGTTCTATGGACTAGTTGTTATCGACTCATATTAGAGTTATTTAGCCTTGTTTTATGAGTTTACCTATTTAACTAAGCGATTAGACTACTATGATTATTCTACTACTACTAGTTACTATCTATTACATTGTTTCCTTCCAGACTTTCATTTATACATGCAGTACAACACTAACAAATTACAAATCTAAGCTAATTCTAGACTGCTAATTAGAAAACAAAAACAAAATACAGAAGACAATCATAGATTTAAACTGGAACTTCATTTCACCAAGCTTCAATGTTACATAGCTGCGAACAGAGCGTGTACCTGATTCAACAAGATAGATCGATGAGTTCTAAGAGGAAATGGAAATAGGCACAGCAACAGACTCAACAGGCAAATGCAACAGTGTAGAATTGAGTTCCAAATGAGCAAAATAACACATCAATCAGTAATAGAAAACCCAGCAGAAACGAGCAAAAATTCCAAAACAAACTCCAAATATGAACTTCAACTCGAAAAACCAGGGAGCTATTAGCTATTCTAGTGTGCGATTCGCTTTGAATTTTTTCTATTCGAAAAAACAGCCCTTAATTAGTCTTAGAAGGAGGTATTTATAGGTGTAGGGAGGTGAAATTTTTGGGGGGAAAGGATAGAGAAATAATCTCTTTTCCCTCCCCTCTTCATTTACCAAATCTACGCTTTACACCCTAAATCTTTTACAAGATCCCTTCCAGCATGTGCTGGAAGGTTCTTTTTTATTCTATTTTGGGGTTTTTACTAAGGTACCCCTACTTGTTATTGTTTTTTACTGAATTACCTTTTCATTGAGACCATTATGCCCTTAAATCTCTGCAGAATTACAGAAATCAGGAGCACAAATGTCTCCTATATCCCTATATGCTCTATTTAATCTACCAATTTCCCATTTCAAGTTCCTTATATGCCCTTAAGGGCACTGCTGAATTACCCGACCTACCTAGGTCAAGTTTTCAGGGTTTTAACTCTTATTTAGCTAATGGCCAATCTTTGTATTAGTATTTAAGGACTGGCCATATTTGACTTAAGAACTTATTTCGATTTTAACCACTTTGTTTCTTTTTTGTTAATTAAGCTAAATTGCACGACTAGCCTGCTTTATTGTCCTGTTAAACTATTTAAAACTTGGCCAATCCCAAAGTTGGACTTGGCTTTGTCATTTCGAGGCCCATTACTAAATACAGGCCTGGTTAAGATCTTTGTAGGTCTAGCCACTTGTGATCATGGCTCAATCAGGGCCTTGGTAAGTCTAAATTTTCAGACTTAAGCCAATTATTACACAACTAGCTCATTTAAGTGTTGGCCAGTGTGTGAAGGACCTAACAGAGTGAGTCAATTACAAAATTGACCATTCTTGGTCACTTATTAAACTTATACCCTTTTTTTTGTGATTTTCAATTTTAACCTTATTCTAAGATGCTTACTACATGTTTTCAAAGTTAACCACTTATGAGTCTTAATACTACTGCAGCTATAACCAATTCACCTAGGCATGATAGTCATTAACAGTGTTCATATTAACACAAATTTATTACAAACATAGCCATTTTCAACAAATAATTGCACACATAGCCAATGAAATCAAATTTGTTCATCAATTAATCGAAACTCAGAGAGAAGGTTTGTTGAATCTCAATCAATTAGACTTACAAACTTAATTTTCATAACAAGGTGTCAATTATCATTAAGCAGGCTTAGCTAAAACTTCTTTATACTAAGTGAATCACTGAAAAAACCCCAATCATACTTAAACATGTTCTAGTCATAAACACACATAAGCAAAAACCCATAAGGCAGTAAAAGCAGAGAAAATGTTTTATCAAGATTAAAGAATAGCTAAGCTTAAACATAGTTCTGCAGTAACCGTTAAACAGAGTAGGAATGAAGAGACAAACAGAAAAAGCCCCCTAATCTAACATGCGACTGATGAGGTGAGAAGATATGAAGTAAAGATGATAAGAATCACAAAAACTAAGCTAGATTTCCCAAAGACCAAACCCTAATCTAAAATATGCAAGAAATAGATAAGATGAAGAAGAACAGATCCTTTAAAAAGACGAGACATGGAGAACAAACAGAGAAAATCCCTAATCTAAACATACAAGTGATAAGAATGAGAGATATGAAGTAAAAGATGATAAGAATCAGAACAACTAAACAAGATTTTCCTAATCTAAAACATGCAGTCTAACAAGAGATATCATACGAAGATAAACAAAATAAAAGAAGAGATCTTTAAATAAGAAAAGCAAACAACAAATTAAAACTTCAAAGATTAAAGAAAAAATCTTAGTTCATGTAACTGACCAATCAGAAGAAGCAAGTTAAACATACAACTAATAACAAAAACAAGAACAAAAATAGTAAAGAAAGCAAGCAGACAAAGGACATTAAACTTAGCTCGCAGGGCCTGTCCCCTGAGCTTCCTATTTCCTTTTTTTTTTTTTTTTCAGTCTTTCTTTTCTTTTTCTTCATATTTTTTTTGATTTTTTATCAGACTTCAAGATGAAGTCTTTGGGGGTTTTTGGTTAGAGAGGTGTATTTATAAAGGGAAAAGGTGGGATTTTTTGAGTGGTGGTTTGTTTGAGTCGCCGGAGTTAGGGTTCCGGCGACTTTCTTTCAAATATTCGAGGAGATGGAAAAAGATTCGGGGGAAACTAGGTGTAAGGGGTGATAGATCAGGTCAAAAGGGGTCTATGGTGTTAAGCTGGGATGGGTTCTCATTGTTTGGGTCACCGGGGATGAACTCCGATGACCGGAGTTTCAAGAAAGGGAGGGGTTTCAGGGGTTCTTTAGGTTTTAGGGTAGGGTCTGAGATGAGGAAGAGGATGAGAGAAGAAGAAGAAGGTGGGGAGTGGCCGGAGACCGCCATGGGAGGCGGCAGTCTCCGTGGCCGGTTGATGTCGCAGAGGCGATGAAGATGAAGAAGAAGGGAGAGAATAGGCGGCTAGGGTTTGAGGGTAATGAGAAATGGCTGGTCTCAACAGAGACCAAGGCCTTATATACTTGCGGACATTGAGGAGATCTTGGCCATTGGATCATTGATGATCAACGGTCAAGATTGGCCATCACATAAATGACGACGTCTTGTTTCAAATGAGACCAATGCCCTCTTTCGTTAGATCATATGCTTGGACGGCTGAGATCAAATCTCAGAAATTAACTAACTAATTAATATTCCCACAATTTTCTCAGCCGTTGGATTTGTCAAACGAACGGCTGAGATTAACCTTACGCAATGTACTGGACCGGCTCTCTTTGGGCCAAACGTTTTAGGCCATTACTTCAGAATCAAATTGACCCAAAGTTATTGTATTTTTTTGGTATTTTAATTATTTGTGATAATTTCTTTTTGTATTTTCATTCTTTCCTTTTTGTATTATTTAAATTACTTAATTTCCTAGCTTCCCTAATTTTCTAACATTTTTTGGTAATTTGCTACTATTCTTTCTACATTTTCCGTTATTAATGCTATTTTTGTTGATTTTCTTCTTAAAACTAATTAATTCAAAAATGCAAGTATTTCTCCTATTTTTTTTTTTAAATTTTCTAATTTTTTTAATTATTCAAACACAAAAATGTATCTAATTTCAAACAAGACATGCAATTGCATTCAAAAAATATTATTTTATTTTTAATTTTGAAATTTTATTGCCTAGTGCAAAAATCACGTGCTCACAGCTACCCCTCTTTGCTCGGGAACACGAAGGATTTCAGTGCAAAGACAAGTGAGCGGTTATGAGAGATTTTTGCACACTCGCATATTCCGTAAGCAGCATTTTTGAAAACCTTCTGACCACACCCTACTTTAAAGGTTGCCTACATATCCTGGGCTAAATAGGAATCAGGTCAGTGTAGTTCGGGAAGGTCTGGCAGTTAGAAACTACCAGACTTACTGTTGCATTGACACTGTTGAGACTTCGCTAACCTACTCATTATTACACCGGGGGGATAAAATATAAAACGAAGAAGCTATTCTAAGCTATAATTCTACGAGTTACAATTGCTCCTATCTAACTTCTTGTCTCTTTATTCTTCTTTGTCTCTTTTTCTTTGATTTTCTGTGATGCTGACTTTTTTTTTTGTTGATTTTCTTTTCCTTGCTTCCCCCTCATCTTTTGATTTTCGATGGTACTTTCTTGCGTTCAAACTGATACCTGCTCAAAACAAAACAAAACAACAAACTTTTTCCTTCTGCCCCAGTATGGGCTTTTTATGTTACGGTGTTACTCATGTTAGCTAACACAAAATAAAATTACAGAAATTAAAATCGCAGAAATGTATTCCCTTGTTTTCCAGGTGGGCGCCTGAACAGAAATTAAGATTGCAGAAATGTATTCCCTTGTTTTTCAAGTGGGCGCCTGAACTGAAATTAAGATTGTTGAAATGTATTCGCTTGTTATACAGGTGGGCGCCTGAACATAAATTAAAAATGGCTGAAATGTATTCCCTTGTTATCCATGTGGGAGCCTGAACAGAAATGCTAATGCAGAAAATATTCCCTCAGTTTGATAACTGGGGTATGGATTTAAAAGCTGATACCTCCTCGCTGTTTTTGGTGTTTTCTTGATTAAGTGATTCTTCCATCCATGAATTCCTCCATTTATTGCTGAACTTCTTTTTATGTTTTCTATCTTTCCACGTTGGTCACATTCACTTTAAAGTGATTAGTGATGATTTGTTCCTGTCTAAACCACAAAAACAAAATCTTATTAGTTATAAGCTGCTGGCAACTGGCATCTGCCTCTCCTGCCTCTTATTGCTTTCCCTCTTTCATTTTCTTTCGTTGTGCGGTCTCTCAACGGACTATCTTCTGTAAGCTCTTTTGTATTTTCTTGTTTTTCACTTTTGTTTTCTTTTCTTTTGGCTCTGTTTGCCAAACTCCTTTATTTCTTTTCAACTCTTTTTGTTCTTTCCTTTCTAATCTAGTGTTATTTCGGCTCTTATCAACAGAAGTTGGTAGTTAGCCTTCAAAGGACAAACAATGAAATGCAGAAAAAGGGTAAGGGTGTTTTGGAGAAGTGATAGAACTTATCTGGGCATGTCGGCTGATTCCGTTGACCATGCCATGTATTTAAACTTCGACCCAGTTCGTTCAATCCATCATTCTGACTCCAAATTTCTTACAACCCAAGCCGACTCTATTTTTTGTTGTTTTTCCCTTTCCTTTTTTTTTATAATAAACCTCGCAATCGCCTTATGGTGCCATGAAAGGTTATTCACCAATAAGACTCTCTCATTTATTCTCTCTCATCCTCACAGTCGCCTTGCAGTGCCATTAAAGGTTTTCACTAACAAGACTCTCTCATTTTTGTTTCTCTCAATCTCACAGTCGCCTCACGGTGCCGGTTAAGGTTTTCACCGATGAAACTCTCTCATATATTTTTTTGTCTTTTGTTTTTTTGCACCACTGATGTTGTCCAATGTACCAATATTCTTTTATTCACATTGCATTTTGTTGTTTTCTTGAAATTGATTAGAAGGTCTTTCTTTGGACTATAACGTTGCTTTTGGATGGGTTAAGAAAGAAAGGTATAAAAGGCTCAAAACTTACGAGGGTTTAAAAAATATTTACAACTCTCAGAAACATAAAATATTACTTCTGCCCCAATTTCAACATGTGGGGGATTTTTGGATTTTTCCTATTGTGACTGAATCTCAGTGAGGCTGCCTACGTACCCTTTCGGGATCAAGTCAGACGTAGTTCAAACTACGCCATCAATTTATGAATTTCTTTTGACTTTTTCCCGATTTCTTTGTCTTTTTCTTTTGTTTGCATTTTGCTTTTTTTTTACTTTTTTTTATTCATTTTTTTTTGCTACTTTTCTTTTTGTCATAAGCAATTCCGAGAGAGGGGTATGAAAGAATATATCAAACACGGCTCAAAGGGGATGTCAAATGGATAAAGTGTTTGGATAGAGAATAAAACGCCTTCATCATTTCTTTTCCGAAATCACAACAAAATACAATCATACAATTGAAAAGGGATCATACATAGTATCTTTTGACCGCATCTGAATTGATAGCAGTCTCTACGCATTTCCCTTCAATGTCTATCAAATATAATGCCCTATTGGACAACACCCGTGATATCATAAATGGCCCCTGCCAGTTTGGCGTGAATTTTCCCTTTGCTTCAGCCCAATGTGGTAATATACGCCTCAATACAAGTTTTCCAACTTCAAACTTCCGAGGAAGCACCTTCTTATTATATGCTCTGTCCATTCTTTGTTGATACAATTGCCCGTGGCAAACTGCTACCAACCTCTTCTCATCAATCAGATTTAATTGCTTCAGTCGGGATTTTACCCATTCCTCGTCATCTATCCCAGCTTCAGCTATTATTCATAGTGACGGTATCTCTATTTCCGCGGGTATAACAGCCTCTGTCCCATACACCAATGAATAGGGTGTGGCGCCGATAGAAGTGCGCACTGTTGTGCGGTAACCCATAAGAGCGAAGGTAATTTCTCGTGCCATTGTCTGGACTCCTCCACCATTTTCCTAAGGATCTTCTTTATATTCTTGTTTGTGGCTTCTACTGCCCCATTTGCCTTTGGCCTGTACGGTGTAGAGTTATGATGTAGGATCTTAAATCTCTAGCAAGCTTCTGCCATGAGGTGGCTGTTCAGATTGGCCCCGTTATCTGTGATGATGACTTTGGGAATTCCGAATCGGCATATAATATTTTCATGCCCCGTTATTTGTGAATATTTTTTCCTCCACCCACTTAGTAAAGTAGTCAATCGCGACCAAAATGAATCTATGTCCATTAGAAGATGCAGGTTCTATTGGTCCGATAACATCCATGCCCCAGGCAACAAATGGCCTGGGTGTAGACATCGTATGCAATTCATAAGGTGGGGAGTGGATTAAATCTCCATTTACTTGGCATTGGTGGCATTTCCTCACATACCTGATACAGTCTCACTCTATGGTGATCCAATAGTATCCGGCTCTCAGAATCTTCTTTGCTAAGATATACCCGCTCATATGTGGTTCGCAGGCTCTAGCGTGCACCTGAGTCATAATCTTATCAGCTTGTTGCGCATCCACACATCTCAAAAATCCCAGGTCTGGTGTTATTTTAAATATAATTCCTCCACTGAGGAAGAAGTAATTCGCTAAGCATCTTACAACTCTCTTCTGATCTCCGGTGGCTTGCTCTAGGTATATTCCTGTCTTCAAGTATTCCTTGATGTCGTGATACCACGGTTCTCCATCCAACTCTCCTTCCACAAGCAAAACAGTAATCATTCTGATCATATACCTGTATCTGAAGTGGATCTATATAGGCTTTGTCCGGATGATGTAACATAGAGGATAGTGTGGCCAGAGCATCTGCAACTTCATTGTGCATTCTTGGGATATGTTTGAACTCCATGGATTGGAATCTTTGGGACAACTCATGTAGACAATGCCGATAAGGTATTAATTTCAAATCTCTTGTCTCCTATTCTCCCTGAGTTTGGTGTATCAAAAGATCCGAGTCACCCATGACCAAAATCTTATGAACACCTATGTCTATTTCCATCCTCAATCCCGATATACACGCCTCATATTCGGTCATATTGTTGGTACAGAAAAATCGAAGCTGAGCGGTAACGGGATAGTGTTGACCCGTTTCTGAAATAAGCACTGCTCCAATACCAACTCCTTTACTGTTGACAGCTCCGTCGAAATACATCTTCCATCCTGGCTTTTCACTTCGTTCTATTTCTTCGACATCCATTGCCTCCTCATTCGGAAAATATTTTTTTAGTGGCTCATACTCATCATCCACAGGATTCTCTGCCAAGTGATCTGCAACTGCCTGCGCCTTCATCGTCGTACGAGTTACATAAATAATGTCAAATTCTGTGAGCAGAATCTGCTATTTAGCAAGTCTTCCTATAGGCATGGGCTTCTGGAATATATACTTTAGAGGATCCAGCCGTGATATCAGATATGTGGTGTATGTTGACAAGTAGTGCTTCAATTTCTGAGCCACCCAAGTCAATGCACAACATGTTCTTTCTAGCTGAGTGTATTTTATCTCGTAAGATGTGAATTTCTTGCTAAGGTAATATATAGCTTGCTTTTTCTTGCCCGTCTCATCATGCTGTCCCAGCACACAGCTAAAAGAATTATCAAGCACTTCCAGATATAAGATCAAAGGTCTCCCCGGTACCGGAGGAACTAACACTAGAGAATTTGCCAAATATTCCTTGATTTTATCGAAGGCTTCCTGACATTCATCGGTCCATTTCACTGCTGCATCTTTCTTTAACAACTTGAAAATAGGCCCACATGTTGATGTCAACTGAGCGATAAACCGGCTAATATAATCCAGCCTTCCTAATAAGCTCATTACTTTCTTCTTGTTCTTCGGCGGAGGCAAACTCTGGATGGCTTTTATCTTTGACGGATCTAGTTCAATGCCTCGCCGACTTACTATAAATCCCAATAGCTTCCCTGAAGGTACCCCAAAAGCGCATTTCGCAGGATTGAGTTTAAGATTATACATTCGGAGTCTTTGGAAAAACTTCCCCAAGTCTCTCACATGATCATGTTGCTTCTTGGACTGCATGATGATGTCGTCCACATACACTTCAATTTCTCGATGCATCATGTCATGGAATATTATGGCCATTGCCCTCATATAAGTAGCTCCGGCATTCTTTAACCCAAACGGCATAACTCTATAGCAGTATTTTCCCCAAGGCGTAATGAAAGCAGTTTTCTCCGCATCTTCCTCGTCCATTTGGATCTGGTGATAAACCGCATAGCAATCTACAAAAGAGCCAATTTCATGCTTGGCGCAATTGTCGATTAGTATGTGGATGTTTGGTAATGGGAAATCATCCTTTGGACTGGCCTTGTTAAGGTATCTGTAATCCACACACACCCTGGTTTTTCCATATTTCTTTGGAACTGGCACACCATTTGCTAACCAGGTGGGGTACTTAGTAACTCATATGACCTTTGCCTCAAACTGCTTATTCACCTCTTATTTTATCTTCACGCTGATGTTCGTTTTGAATTTTCTCAACTTTTGCTTTACCGGCCGGCATTCAGGATAAATAGGCAACTTGTGTACTACTAGATCAGTGCTAAGTCCGGGCATGTCATCATAGGACCAGGCAAAGATGTCTTTGAATTCATGCAGCAACTTTATCAACTCTTCCCTGAGGGAGGCTTCTAAGTGTATGCTGATTTTTGTCTCCCGAACATTATCCTCACTCCCCAAATTGATAGATTCTGTCTCACTTAAATTCGGTTTGGGTTTATCCTCATATTGATTCAAGTCCTTACTTATTTCCTCCAGTATTTCCTCATGCTCATATTCTATTTCACTCTCATTCTCAATTTCTTGTATTATAATTCGATTGTTAGAACTGGGCCGGGGATCATTCATGCATGACATATCATCAGAACCAGCACATATTGAACTGTACAAAAGGAAGAAAAAATAAAAATAAGGCAAAAAATGAAGAAAGAAGAAGAAACTGCATTTCATTGATATTTCAAAAGATGAACAAAGATTGGGTACATTTTGATTTCAATATGGTGGGGAGTACAAAAATAAATTTGCTTTTGGGAAATGATGATATATTTCGAAAGCTAACTACCACGACTCCTTCCTGACTGGGAAAGGAGTGGCTTCCCAATTGTTGAGTGCAACACTAGACCCCACGAACTGAATGTCTATCTTGCTGGTCTCCTCGCCCATCTCCACCATGTTCATGTCCCCAAATAACATTTCAAACCTCGCCAGGAGTTCCTCATCAGGTCTAGTCTCAGCATACCTCGACGCAGCAGATGTCAGATGTCGTTTTGTACCAGGCTTGGCGAAGGTGTCGGACAGTTTTGGGACTGGTTTAGGAAGGGTCCAATTTTTCTTTTTGGTTCTTTTGGCTTTCTGGATGTCGGCATGGGTAGGTTTGAAGCCCAAGTCAAAGGTGTCATTGTTTACCGGTAAATGGATTGGTTGAGTTATTCCTTGTAAGGCTATTCCTACCCCTTTTCTCGATGTAAATCCATTCTTGATCATCTTTCTGGCTACCATCACAGCGGTAGGTGCCACTGTAGGGATTGGCAAGTTCTCCCCTTCTGCTATCTTGTTCACTATCACAGTGTCTGTCACCTGGTACACCTAGGGACTCTTGTCCCCTTCTACTTCATCGAAGGGCATTATGGCATTGCAAGCGTCTTTCTCTCCATGCACTGTAATTTCTTGTTGCTCCCATTCGAACTTTACCATTTGGTGCAAGGATGATGGTACGGCCTTAGCTGCATGGATCCATGGCCGACCCAGCAATAGATTATAGGACACGGTGACGTCTAACACCTGAAATTCCATGGCAAAGTCTACCGGACCAATGGTGACCTCCAAAATGATATCTCCCAAAGTATTTTTGCTTCCTCCGTCGAACCCTCGCACACTCACGCTATTCTGTCAGATTCTGTCAGGATTAATCTTCAGCTTTCCCAGAGTCAACAGTGGACAAATATTTTCACTCGACCCATTGTATATTAAAACCCGAGTGACCACTGATTCCTCACTTTTGACGGTAAGATAGAGTGCCTTGTTATGTTCAGTCCCTTCGACAGGCAATTCATTGTCCGAGAATGTTATTTTGTTCGACTCAAAAATCTTGTTGGTAATCTTCTCAAGATGGCAGAATGAGATATTTTCGGGGACATGTGCCACATTCAATATCTTCAACAATGCCTTTCAGTGTTCCTCTGAGTGAATTAACAATGAAAGCAATGAGATTTGTGCAGGCGTCTTTCTCAGCTATTCTACTATCGAGTAGTCTTGAGATTTTATCTTCCTCAGAAATTCTTTTGCTTCTACTTCAGATACCGGCTTTTTCACATGACTCTCCTTTACCACCTTCATTTTTCTTAACTCTTCCGAGGAAAAGCACCTCCCGGAACGAGTGAGGCCGTGTGTCTCGTTGACCTCTCCTGTAACTTCTTTTCCTTTGTACACTACTGCAACCTTGTTGTAGTTCCAAGGTATGGCTTTAGTATCAATCGCCAGCTTGCACCACTGGCTTTATGATCACTGGTTCCATGCATGCTCCTTTTACCGTCAACAATGGCTTAACCCCTGACACCACAATTTTCAAAGTCTCGACCACTGGCGGTTTTTTCACTGGTACTTCAGCTGTCGCTTTCTCTTTCTCAACTTGTTTCTCTACTTTGTTGTTGGCTTTTGTCATCATAACTTATTGGGACGGCTTCCTGCTGCTCTCTTCTTGTTCTAACTCTATCATGTCTGTCTCATTATGAGTCGGCAGTGGATTCTGAGTAATATTCGGAGTCTCTGGAGCATGTACCTCAATCCTCCTATTGTCAATAAGCTCATGTATAACAGTTTTCAAGTGCCAACACTTTTCAGTATCGTGCCCCGGTGCCCCGGAGCAATATCCGCACCTGATTTACTGGTCAATGTTTCTGGGAGGTAGGTATGGCAGTTTGGGTTTAATCGGATTCATCATCCCCAATTCTTTCAGACGATGATAGAGGCTGGTGTAACACTCCCCCAATGGGGTGAATGTTTTCTTCGTTTGGGCTCTGTTTCTCATCTCTGGATCAGGTCGGAAGTTGGGTCTATTTGGGTTCTTGTAGGCTCTGGAAGGTGGGTAGGTGTTTTGTGTATGATAGACATTTTGTGGGAGTTGGGCTCGCCATACATGAGGGGGTGATGGGTAAGGTTGGGCTTGTGGTATGGGGTAGTGTGGAGTAGTGGGTGGATAATATGGTGGAGGTGGGTTGTAAGGTGCTGGCGGGTATGGTTGGTATGGGCTAGGTAGGTGATGGTATATGCTTTGGCTCCGAGTCTATGGTATACTTTCCACAACCGAAACCTCTTCCTTCTTCTTCTTTCCAATAGATCCCCCATTCCCTATCTGTATAGCCTGGTTCGTGGCCTTGATAGCAGAAAAGCTCTTGATTTTATTGGATTTCAACCCTTCTTCTACAAAACTCCCCATTTTCACTACTTCATTGAAATTCTTACCAATAGCCGACACCAAATGGCTGTAGTAAGTAGGCTCTAAGGCCTGTAGAAAATAATCTACCATTTTAGTATCCTTCATAGGCGGATCCACTCGCGCCGCTTGTTCTCTCCAACTAAAGCCGTACTCCCGAAAGCTTTCACCGGGCTTCTTCTCCATCTTGGTAAGCGATAACCTATCCGGTATTATCTCTAAGTTGTACTGGAAGTGGTTGGCAAATGATTGCGCTATATCATCCCAGATGAACCATCTAGTGTGATCCTGACGTGTATACCACTCCAGCGCAGAACCGCTCAGACTCTGGCTAAAGTGCGCCATCAAAAGTTCATCACTTCTCCTTGCGCCACGCATCTTGCTGCAATATCCCCTGAGATGGGCTATAGGATCCCCATGTCCATCGTATATGTCGAACTTAGGCAACTTGAACCCAACTGGAAGATGCACCTCTGGGAATAGACACAAATCTTTGTATGCTACACTCACTTGACCTCATAGCCCTTGTATGTTACGGAAAGACTGTTCTAAACTCATCATCTTCCTGGCCATTTCCTCATGTTCCAAGCTCTTGACGGGCTTTTCTTAAGTTGTCTCCATCAGTGGGGTATAAGATTTATGCTGCCTAAACGTCGGCTCCGGCGGATAGTAATGGGCATCTTGTACGTGGAACACTGGTTCACTTGACGACTTATGCAGAGCAACGGGTGGAGGTGCTACATATACCGAGGCAACTTGTGGTGGCTGGGGTGGAATCTATTTGGACAGTGGTGGTGGTGCTTGAGAAGTGGAGGCATAGTAGTGGTGGTAATCTGGATACGTGGAGGATGAGTTCATGGTGGGTGGCTCGGGATTAGGATTGACAGGAGGGACATATGCTGGGTTAGCGGGATATGCAGGTAAGGGTTGACCCCTGGACCAAGCTTGGTACATCTCAAACATCTGCTTCTTGACCTTATACATTTCCTCCTTCATCCCTTCTACATCCACGACTTCCTCTTCTTGTACATGGTCCATGATAGTCGGTTCAATTTCTTGAGACACAGCCTTTGTCATAGTCTTAGATCGTGTGTTGTAATGATGATTTGCCAGAGTACCAGTTGCCAGCTGAATTCTGATTTCTCATAAAGAACAACACTTGTCAATAGTTAGTACATAAAAGGATAAGATGCAATGATTGGGAAAATTACAACTTTGCCCTTTGATCGTCATGCATCATCCTGGCATTTGTTCCATTTTGAACCAACATCATTCTTTTCTTTCTTCTTTCTTTTTTCTTTTCTCTTTTTCTCTTTTTTTTTCTTTTTTTTTATTCTTTTCTCTCTTTTCTATTTCCTTCTTCTTTTCTTTATTGATTTTCATTCCTATTTATTTGCCTATCGTACAAACAATTGATATAAAGTGAAAAAGGATTAGCAACAACTTTTGATTTTTCATTGATATTCAAATACATCGATTTACAAGATGGTGTTGTGCTACTAATGCAAAAAGAAATACAAATACAAATTGCATGCCCTATGTATACATTAATGCTCCTAGTGCCCGCGAGACGTCGTTCGGTCTTGCCGCGGGCCTATATGCTAATCCACTTTGGAGCCTATCTAGGTCGGACATGACTTGCTTCACAAAGAATTTCACAGCTGATACAAATGTTATTCGGGACATGTCTTCACACAGTTGGCACTTTCGGGTAATATACTGAGACATATGAACAATTCTCTCTCGAACGACCCCTTTCTCTTGAAGTAACCAACTAAATCTGTTTGGCGCGAGCATCTAAGGTGTGTTGGTTCTTCTTTTGCGGTTGTTGTAGCTCGAACTCTAACCGAGCCATAGTCGTGTAACAATGCTCTCTTTCTTCTTCAAATTCTTTGATGATCTTGTTACTCTTGACAGTGGCTGTGATGATTTTCTTTCTCAGACGAGCTACCTCAACCTCACGTTTGTCCCGTATTTGCTGAACCAACCTAGCTCTTTCCTCAGCATCTTTGGCCAGTTGCTTCCGAACCCTAACTAACTCTTTTTTTGCTTTTTCTAGGTCGAAGTTGTAGTCATTCACTTTGCACCGAAGATTTTCAATTAATTTCTCATCTCGGGCTAAGCGAATAGGGGTCTCGGATGCAATTTTTATTTTAGCAACCTGAGCCTTTAGGATTTCATTCTCCTTTTTCAGCTGCTTCTTCTCTCCTTCATCAGATGCTGCCTATAAACTTCTCTCAAACTGGAGATCTCGCAACTGCTATTCTAGCAAGCTGATTATGGCCTTATACTCGCTTTCTTTGGCCGCCAAATTTCTGTTTTCCTTAGACTGCTCCGCCAAATCTTAAAAGTGAGGTCTTTTCGATGATCTATCATGCTCAATACCCCATCGATACCATACAGCGTACCCTGACGATACTTCTCCCCGAGTTCTGTTCTTCACACAAGTTTCTACCTTCAAATTCTAACACTCATTCCAAATCTGTCGGACCTTTGCTTCCGGGAATTTCCCGTCCGGACTAATCTCTATTACTTGCAGACTGAGGTCCCCATCCTTTGGTATAACTTGACATCTTCCAAGCTGTCGTAGGACCCTGTACGGGGCATAAGGCTTGTTACTTTTCAAAACCATGATTAAGAAGTGTTACCCTTCCGTCGGCATGTAAATCACCTCGTCGAGAGGCAACCATCTGTACGCCCAATCGATTTGGCTATCGGTCAATGATCGTAGATATGAAATCCAATCCTTAACTCCCTCTGGCAACTTAACTTCTTTTGTTCTCATATAGAATTCTCCGAGGAACATTCTTTCAGTCGGCCCATAGCTTGAGAACGAAGGATGATGGCATAGATATTCTATCAACCAGATTTACAGAATCAAGTTACATCCTTCAAAGAAGTTGCACCCTACTTTACATGTAGTCAGGGCATAGTAGATGTCTGCTAAAATCATTGGAGCCAAAGTACAATTATCTTGTACAACCAAAGTGCTGGCTACCCCGATGACTTTTGTATCAATGTGCCTGTCCTTTTTTGAAATATAATAATCCCGAGAAACGCCACTAGGAAAGTAAATCGTCGATGCTCCTCCCGTTTTGCTCGGTTGGACTTGCTACAAAGCTTGTTCGTGGGGTCATTGAAACCCCCGACATGTCCATATATGCTGTAAATGAAGTTTAGGGAGCAAAACCTACTAGCCAAATCCTCGTTGTGGATGTTTCGAGCAATTTTGTAAGAGTCCAGGAAATGGTGCACCGTTATTGCTCTGGGAGCCACCGGGTATTTCTCTTTTAAGGGGACCACATTTTTCCCTATATAGTAAGCAATTTCCTCAAGAGTGGGAGTGAGTTCAAAGTCCGAAAAATATAGAACGTTGTGCGCAGGATCCCAACATGTAATAAGTGCTCGGATTATATCGCCTCGGGGAATTATGTCCATTAAACCTGTAATATCCTTTAAGTAGCATTTGACCCAATTTTGTCCTTCAGGTCCCATGTCGTTCCACCATAGTCTTAGCTCCAAAGGGATTTTATTCATTAGAGTGAAGGGTTCATTCTGTATCGTGCTCATCCTGCACATTTATTAAGGCGATTTTATTTAGAAAAAGATATTTTTCAAAGCAAATTTTCATTTTTATTTTGAAAAGGGAAAACATGACTTTCGAAGTGGCCATCTTTGCCAAAACAGCCTTCCGGCGTCCTTTCGGAACATTCGGCTATTTCCAAAAATAACGATAACCTCGATTATTTGAAAAAAAAAATTTGGTATTTTTCAAAAGGGGGTGGTTGGACCCGTTCAAGGGTTGCCTACGTATCCCACCTAATGGCGAGAATCAAACCTGCATAGTTCGGTCAGATTAATTGACCAATTATTTCAACAACAAAGCCATTTTTTCCAAATTTTCAGACTTTCCGACAGCTCTTTTGTCACTAGTTCTTATATCTCTCTTTTTTTCATTTTTTGAACATTCTTTTTCTACTCTCGGGAAATTTGCCGGTTTGCATAATGATCAAGGACAATTAAAATGAAACACATAGTATGCTCAGTCTTTAATTAGCGGGTCACCTGTCCTAGACGGACCCAACCCCTGTGTTGATCCCCTAAGTCAGTTATGATGCAAATATTCGTCTTAGACCTATGTTCAATATCTTATGGTTTCATATGGTGCTAGACCGTGTACCCGAGCGGACAGCTCGAATCGATGAGGGGGCTACGTACCGGTGACCCGCGGAGTCAATCGGCTTTGTAACTTATCCGGCCTCTTGTTTCTTAATTTAGGTGTGACTTAACAGAAAGAGGAGTCTCAACCAGTAAGCACATCCTCGGAGGTGAGGAAGAGAAGAGTTTTCGGCACAATTTATATATAACCTATATAATATCAAAATGGTAAAACACATAGCATGTTGTTTAAACCATACAACAAAGTCAAATAACATCGAGGACGGCGATTCTAATGAGCTCGAGTTCTAAAACCCTGAAACCGAAGTTCTGGGTTGTTTGTCCCCAGTAGAGTCGCCAGAGCTATCACACCTCCCATTTTACTTACCCTTTTTGTACCGATCCACTTGAAAAGATACGTTGGGTATACCTTAATGTTCAAATACCCGAGAAGGATATAATCACAAGGAGGAAGGCGTTTTAACACATAAAGGATAATAGATCCGGGATTTTTATTTAATTTTTAGAGTCGCCACTTGGGAAGATAATGGTGTCCCATGTCACCGATTAATCCCGAATCCGAGAAAATTGACTTTGTTATTACAGTGTGTGAAACAGAAACCTGGCTAAGGAATTCTGTTAACCCGGGAGAAGGTATTAGGCACTCCCTGATTCCGTGGTTTTAGCACGGTCGCTCAACCGTCGTTCTCAATCTTATTTGACTTGTTATAAACTTTTAGCAATATGTATGTGTTTTAAAATTTAATATTTTAAGAATTACGACTGTAACGACCCGACCGGTCGTTTTAGAAAATTACACCCCAATCCCTAATTTAACGGTTCCCCTAAGTTCATTTCTGCTATTGTGGGTTGCCGGGAGAGTCGGTTCCGAAAATTTGAGCATTTTGGGACACTTAGTCCCTAAATAAGAGCTTTGAAGCTAGAAAACGGTCCGTAGCCGGAACAGTGTTAAGACGATCTCGGAACGGAAATCCGATGGTTCCATTAGCTCCGTTAGGTGATTTCGGGGTTGGGAGCGCGTTCGAAATGTATTTTGGAGGTCCGTAGCTCAATTAGGCTTGAAATACCGAAGGTTGAAATTTTGGCAAATCCGAACGATAGGTGAGATTTTGATCCGGGGGTCGGAATGGAATTCCGACAATTTCTGTAGCTTCGTTATGTGATTTTGGGCATGTCCGCAAATTTTCAGGTCATTCGGATGTCGTTTGGTCGGGTTTTTGATCGAATGTGCAATTCGGAAAGTTTTAAGAAATTTAGGCTTGAATTCGATGTGAATTATGGGTTTCGATGTTGTTAGACGTGTTTTGAGGATTGGAACAAGTTCGAATAAGGTATTAGGATGTGTTGGTATGTTTGGATAGGGTCCCGGGGGACTCGGGATGAATTCGGGTGATTAAACGGCAAGAATCTTAAAAACTTGCAGCAGGTTGGTGCCTGCCTTCTGTAGTATTCGCTTCTGCGGAGCTTGGACCGCAGAGGCGAGTCCGCAGAAGCGACATTTGCTCCGCAGGAGCGAGTTCATAGGAGGCCGGCCTAGTTCGCAGGAGCGGACTTTGGATCGTGGAGGCGGTCACGCAGGAGCGGAAAGTCTTCCGCAGGAGCGGGAGTGGACTGTTTGGTGGCCCTCCGCAGGAGCGGACTTTTGTCCGCATAAGCGAAGTCACAGAAGCGACTGTGCTTCCGCAGAAGCGACTTTTGAGTAAATGGCCAAGTGTCGCAGAAGCGACCATATGCCCGCAGAAGCGAAATCGCTGAAGCGACCTAGAGACCGCAGAAGCGGAATGGGCCAGCCAGGCCTAGGCTTCGCAGAAGCGACAAAATGTCGCGGAAGCGGATCCGCAGAAGCGGAATTTCGTCCGCAGAAGCGGAAATCGCAGAGAGTTAATTATATCGGAAGTTAGAAATTTCAGAAACATTTCCAAACTTTGAGGGCTCGGCTTAAGGGGCGATTTGGGCGATTTTGAAGGGAGATTCAAGGGGTTTCTTCAGGTAATCAATTATGGACTCCAATTATGATTGTTGTTGATAATATTATGCAAGTTTTTCATGAAAATGGAGGAATTTGGGGTAATTAATGGGGGTTTTCACCCTAGACCAAAACCTTTAGAAAACCTTTGATTTGAATGGGCTAACGGAGTCCGATTTCGATAAATTTTATATGCACGGACTCGTATTGAGATAAGGAACCCGAATATATAATTGTCGTGATTTTTCGATAAGCGTACCGAAAGTCGGGTTTTGGCAACTTGTGGGTTTTGGTGAATTTTGAGTAAATTTGATTGGGCAATGCCCAATTGGCCTATTTTGATGTGATTCTATTGATTTTTATCAGATTCTACACTTGTGGAGGCCGACATTCGTGGCAAGAGGGTTATTACTTAGCGGTTTTGTACCGGAATTGAGGTAAGTGGCTTGTCTAACTTCGTGTGGGGGACTTTCACCCCTAGGATATTATTGTGAAACTTTAAATGCCTTGTACGCGAGGTGACGGGCGTGTACATGCGCTGGTTGTTGAATACATACTTTACTCAAAATGTTCAATGAGTGATATTCCTACCCGGTAGTAGTTAGAAAAGCATGATTAGATAGAATCTAATTGTCTAGTTGCTTAATTGACTTACTTGAGTTTTCTTGGTAATCGTTGGCGCTGTTCATCGGCGAAGTTATCATTAAGCATATTATACTTCTCTCTGTGTATCCTGAGATTTATTGACATATGGACTACGGGTTCGATTCCCGAGATCCCGAGATTATTGACATATGGACTACGTGTTCGATTCCCGAGATCCTGAGATTATTGACATATGGACTACGGGTTCGATTCCCGAGATCCTGAGATTATTGACATATGGACTACAGGGTTCGATTCCCGAGATCCCGAGATTATTGAAATGTGGACTACGGGTTCGATTCCCGAGATCCCTGAGATTATTGAAATGTGGACTACGGGTTCGATTCCCGAGATCCTGAGATTATTGAAATGTGGACTACGGGTTCGATTCCCGAGATCCTGAGATTATTGAAATGTGGACTACGGGTTCGATTCCCGAGATCCTGACTTATTGGTAGGGACTGCGGGTTCGATTCCCGGAGATCCTGAGTTATTGAGATATTATTGAGACATGGGCTGCGGGTTCGATTCCCGGAGACCCAGAGGTACTGAGAATGGGACTGTGGGTTCAATTCCCACATATCCTGGATTCGTTTATTTGAGTTGGATATTTGTTGTTAGCTTGATTGTAGACAGTTGCAGTAAACATCGTAATGTTGTTATTTCGAAAATTATTGTTATTATCTATTAAACTGTTTATTTTGTTATCATCATATTATTATTGTTTCTCAGTAGGGCCCTGACTTTCCTCGTCACTACTCCATCGAGGTTAGGCTTGGCACTTACTGAGTACCGCCGTGGTGTACTCATGCTACTCTTCTGCACACTTTTGTTGTGCAGATCCGGGTACATCAGAGGAGGCTCGTACTAGGTGATTCCGCAGCTTTCTGGGAGACTTCGAGGTATGATCTGCTACGTTCGCGGATCCGGAGGCTTCCCATCTATTCTAGTAGTACTAGTTGACATTTTTCTTCATGTCGTTGTTAGATACTCTTTACACATAGAGCCACAGTTGTATTTCCCCTTTTAGTCCGTGTTACCGTGGGGTTCCGGATCTTGGTAGTGTTTTATTCGTTGTGTGATGGATGTATGTGCCAAGCGGCACGGATTACATATCTTTTATGCTATTTTCCGTTGTTTCTTATTTAAGTATTTATAACTTGTATATTCCGCAACGTGTTAGACTTACCTAGTCGTGGGGACTGGGTGCCATCACGACATGTTCACAATTGGTGAACTAGGGTCGTGACAAGTTGGTATCAGAGCTCTAGGTTCATAGGAGTCACGGGACACAGACCGGTTACTTAGAGTCTCGCTGATCGATACGGAGACGTCTGTATTTATCTACGAGGGGCTATGTAACCGTTTAGGAAACTCTTCATTTCTTTTGGATTCCTTGTCGTGCGACATTTTTGGCATCAAAAATCTAAACTATCTGCTTTCTATTCTCTCACAGATGGTGAGGACACGAGCTACTCGCGATGATCGGGTACCCGCGCCCCCTGTTGCCGCCGTCGAGGCCGGGGCCGAGGTAGAGGACGAGGACGCGCCCGAGGTGCGGCCACGGCCACCCGCGCGCGCTGCCGCCGAGGTGCCACGGGTAGACCGAGGTTGGAGCGCGAGCACTGGTACACCGACTACGACTACTACTACTCCAGCGACTACAGGAGACCCTGGCTCGGTTCATGAGTATGTATACCACTTTAGCCCGAGCAGGATTGCTTCCTCTTGTTGCGGCTACATCCCAGGCCGGGGGAGGGGCCCAGACTCCCGCAGCCGTTACACTTGAGCAGCGAGTGCCAGTGGGACTGGTTCCAGAGATTATGGTTATACCTCCTGCCGCCCCAGCACAGCCTGGAGGTGGGCCAGCTGGCTCTGAGGACGAGCAGCGTAGATTGGAGAGGTTCAAGAAATATGACCCTCCAGTGTTCAGTGGTTTGGCTTCAGATGATGCATTGGGTTTTCTGGAGGAGTGTCATCGTATTCTTTCTACCATGGGGATTGTGGAGACCAGCGGGGTTTCCTTCACTACGTTTCAGTTTCGTGGGACCGCTTATGATTGGTGGCGCACGTATGAGTTGGATAGTCCGGAGGAGTCCGCTTCGTTGACCTGGACGCAGTTTTCAAATCTGTTTTTGACGGAGTTTGTTCCCCAGAGCCTTAGGGATTCTTGGCGCTCGGAGTTTGAGCGGTTGCGACAGGGCTCCATGTCAGTATCGGAGTATGCTATCGGTTTCACCCGCCTAGCCAGGCATGCACCGGCTTTGGTAGCCACGGTTCGGGAGCGAGTGCGGAGATTTATTGAGGGCCTTGTTCCGCCTATCCGATCCAGCATGGCCAGAGAGCTTGAGACAGATATATCTTATCAGCAGGTAGTTAGCATTGCCAAGAGGATCGAGAGTATGCTCCCTAGAGAGCGGAGGGAGAGAGAGGCCAAGAGGTCTCGTGAGTCGGGCCATTTCTCCGGTGCCCGCACTTCATCAGCCGGTCGTTTTGGCAGGGGTTATTCCGGTCGACCAGTTCACTCGGCATTGCCCGCAGCCGGTAGTACTCCAGGCCTTCCAGCATCTCAGGAGCCTTATTATGCTCCCCCAGTTTCCAGTGCACCTCCTGCGCGGGGTCCTTCCAGGGGTCAGACTAGTGGGGGTGAGGCCGGTCAGTCACAGCCGCCGCGTCCTCCCAGAGCTTGTTTTGAGTGCGGGGATACTCGCCACCTGGTTAGGGAGTGCCCCGGGCGCAGGAGAGGAGCCCCTCATCAGTCATCACAGCATCCGCGTGGTTCTCAGGGCCAGCAGGCTATCATTCCAGCCCCAGCTGCCACTCCACCTGCCCAGCCAGCCAGGGGCGGGGGTCAGGGTTCCAGAGGCCGCCCTCGAGAGGGGGGACAAGCCAGATTCTATGCTATTCCTGATCGCGCTGCGGCTGTTGCATCTGACTCCGTTATCACGGGTATTATTATGGTTAGTCACAGGGAGGCATCGGTTCTATTCGACCCTGGTTCCACTTTTTCATATGTGTCTTCTTACTTTGCTTCTCATCTGGGTGTGCCTCGGGATTCTTTGAGTGCCCCCATTTTTGTTTCCACTCCGGTGGGTGATTCTTTGGTTGTGGACCGCGTATATCGGTCGTGTTTGGTTACCATTTGTGATTTTGAGACCGGAGCGGATCTATTGCTGCTCGGGATGGTCGATTTTGATATTATTCTGGGCATGGACTGGTTGTCGCCCCATTATGCTATTCTTGATTGTCACGCCAAGACCGTGACGCTGGCTATGCCAGGCATTCCACGTATTGAGTGGAGTGGTACTCTAGATCACACCCCTAACCGTGTTATTTCTTTTCTCAGAGCTCAGCGTATGGTTGAGAAGTGGTGTGCTGCTTATCTAGCCTATGTGCAGGACGTCAGTATTGACACTCCCTCTATTGATTCTGTTCATGTGGTACGTGACTTTGCTGATGTATTTCCAGCTGATCTTTCGGGCATGCCGCCCGACAGAGATATTGACTTTGCTATTGACTTGTTGCCGGGCACTCGGCCCATTTCTATTCCACCGTACCGTATGGCTCCTCCTGAGTTAAAGGAGTTGAAGGATCAATTACAGGAGTTATTGGGCAAGGGTTTTATTCGACCCAGTATTTCGCCTTGGGGTTCTCCTGTATTGTTTGTGAAGAAAAAGGACGGTTCTATGCGTATGTGTATTGACTATCGTCAGTTGAACAAGGTTACAATGAAGAACCGGTATCCTTTGCCCCGTATTGATGATTTATTTGACCAGCTACAGGGCGCACATGTGTTTTCTAAGATTGATTTGCGCTCTGGGTATCACCAGCTGAAGATTCGGGAGCCAGATATCCCGAAGACTGCCTTCAGGACCCGGTATGGTCACTATGAGTTCCTCGTGATGTCTTTTGGGTCGACTAATGCCCCAGCAGCATTTATGCATTTGATGCACAGTGTGTTCAGGCCTTATCTGGACTCGTTCGTGATTGTCTTCATTGATGATATTCTAGTATATTCTCGGAGCCGGGAAGAGCACGAGCAGCATTTGAGGATAGTGCTTCAGATACTGAGGGAGAAGCAGCTTTATGCCAAGTTCTCTAAATGTGAATTCTGGTTGAGTTCGGTGGCATTTTTGGGCCACGTGGTGTCGAGTGATGGTATTCGAGTAGATCCGAGGAAGGTGGAGGCCGTGTAGAGTTGGCCCAGACCCTCCTCCGCTACTGAGATTCGTAGTTTCCTTGGTTTGGCGGGCTATTACCGTCGTTTTGTAGAGGGGTTCTCTTCGATTGCAGCACCTATGACCAGATTGACCCAAAAGGGTGCCCCTTTTCAGTGGACAGACGAGTGTGAGGCGAGCTTTCAGAAGCTCAGGACAGCTTTGACTTCGGCCCCTATATTGATGTTGCCTACAGGTTCGGGGCCCTATACTGTATATTGTGATGCCTCACGAGTTGGACTCGGTGCGGTATTGATGCAGGACGGTAGGGTGATTGCCTACGCGTCGAGACAGCTGAAGGTGCATGAGAAGAATTACCCTGTTCATGATTTGGAGCTAGCTGCCATTGTTCATGCCTTGAAAATTTGGCGTCATTATTTATATGGGGTTCCTTCTGAGATCTACACTGATTACCGGAGCTTGCAGCACTTGCTTAAGCAGAAGGACCTGAATATGCGTTAGAGGAGATGGTTGGAACTACTGAAGGACTATGATATTACTATTATCTATCATCCGAGCAAGGCTAATGTGGTTGCTGATGCCTTGAGTCGTCGGGCAGAGAGTTTGGGGAGTTTAGCATATCTACCAGCTTCGGAGAGGCCTATGGCAATGGATGTTCAGGCTTTGGCCAGGCAGTTTGTAGACTGGATCTTTCGGAGCCCAGCCGGGTTCTGGCATGTGTGGTTTCTTGGTCTTCTCTATTTGACCGCATCAGGGAGCGTCAATTCGACGACCCTCATTTGCTTGTCCTTCAGGATAGAGTTCGGTGTGGTGATGCTCGAGATGTTACCATCGGGGATGATGGAGTCCTGAGGATGCAGGGGCGTATCTGTGTGCCCAATATAGATGATCTTCGAGAGCTGATTCTAGCAGAGGCCCATAGTTCGCGGTATTCCATCCATCCGGGTGCCACGAAGATGTATCAGGACTTGAAACAGCATTACTGGTGGAGGCGGATGAAAAGGGATATAGTTGATTATGTTTCCAGATGCCTCAACTGCCAGCAAGTGAAGTATGAGCATCAGCGTCCGGGTGGATTGATGCAGCAGATTGAGATTCCCGAGTGGAAATGGGAGCGCATTACCATGGACTTTGTATCCGGACTTCCACGGACGGTTAGGAAGTTTGATTCTATTTGGGTCATTGTGGATCGGCTGACCAAGTCCGCCCATTTTATACCGGTGAGCACTACATATTCATCGGAGCGACTGGCGGAGATCTATATCAGAGAGGTAGTTCGGCTGCATGGTATTCCAGTTTCCATCATTTCAGATAGAGGCACTCAGTTCACTTCACGGTTCTGGAGAGTTGTACAGCAGGAGTTAGGTACTCGGGTGGAGCTGAGCACAACATTTCACCCCCAGACTGATGGGCAGTCCGAGCGCACTATTCAGATTTTGGAGGATATGCTTCGTGCGTGCGTGATTGAGTTTGGAGGTTCATGGGATCATTTCTTTCCACTGGCGGAGTTTGCTTATAACAACAGCTACCAATCTAGTATTCAGATGGCACCGTACGAGGCCCTATATGGTAGGAGGTGCAGGTCTCCCGTGGGTTGGTTTGAGCCGGGCGAGGCCAGATTGCTAGGTACTGATATGGTTCAGGATGCTATGGACAAGGTCAAGGTAATTCAGGACAGACTTCGTGCAGCCCAGTCTAGAGAGAAGAGTTATGCGGACAAGAAGGTTCGCGATGTGGCGTTTATGGTTGGCGAGCGGGTTCTACTTCGAGTCTCGCCCATGAAGGGCGTTATGAGGTTTGGAAAGAAAGGAAAGCCGAGTCCTAGATTTATTGGCCCTTTTGAGATTTTGAGGCGTGTTGGGGAGGTTGCTTATGAGTTGGCCTTACCTCCCAGCCTAGCCGGAGTTCACCCCGTATTTCATGTCTCCATGCTCCGGAGATACCATGGTGACCCGTCGCATGTGTTGGATTTCACCTCTGTTCAGCTAGACAAGGATCTGTCTTATGTTGAGGAGCCAGTTGCCGTTCTAGACAGGCAAGTCAGAAAGCTAAGGTCAAAGAACATCGCTTCGGTAAAGGTTCAGTGGCGGGGCCAGCCGGTCGAGGAGGCGACATGGGAGACCGAGCAGGATATGCACAGCCAGTACCCTCATCTTTTCACTACTCCGGGTATGTTTTCTATGCTCGTTCGAGGATGAACGAATCTTTAAGTGTGGGAAGATGTAACGACCCGACCGGTCGTTTTAGAAAATTATGCCCCAATCCCTAATTTAACGGTTCCCCTAAGTTCATTTCTGCTATTGTGGGTTGCCGGGAGAGTCGGTTCTGAAAATTTGAGCATTTTGGGACACTTAGTCCCTAAATAAGAGCTTTGAAGCTAGAAAATGGTCCGTAGCCGGAACAGTGTTAAGACGATCTCGGAACGGAAATCCGATGGTTCCATTAGCTCCGTTAGGTGATTTCGGGGTTGGGAGCGCGTTCGGAATGTATTTTGGAGGTCCGTAGCTCAATTAGGCTTGAAATACCGAAGGTTGAAATTTTGGCGAATCCGAATGATAGGTGAGATTTTGATCCGGGGTCGGAATGGAATTCCGACAATTTCTATAGCTTCGTTATGTGATTTTGGGCATGTCCGCAAATTTTCAGGTCATTCGGACGTCGTTTGGTCGGATTTTTGATCGAATGTGCAATTCGGAAAGTTTTAAGAAATTTAGGCTTGAATTCGATGTGAATTATGGGTTTCGATGCTGTTAGACGTGTTTTGCGGATTGGAACAAGTTCGAATAAGGTATTAGGATGTGTTGGTGTGTTTGGATAGGGTCCCGGGGAACTCGGGATGAATTCGGGTGATTAAACGGCAAGAATCTTAAAAGTTGCAGCAGGCTGGTGCCTGCCTTCTGTAGTATTCGCTTCTGCGGAGCTTGGACCGCAGAGGCGAGTCCGCAGAAGCGACATTTGCTCCGCAGGAGCGAGTTCATGGGAGGCCGGCCTAGTTCGCAGGAGCGGACTTTGGATCGCGGAGGCGGTCACGCAGGAGCGGAAAGTCTTCCGCAGGAGCGGGAGTGGACTGTTTGGTGGCCCTCCGCAGGAGCGGACTTTTGTCCGCATAAGCGAAGTCGCAGAAGAGACAGTGCTTCCGCAGAAGCGACTTTTGAGTAAATGGCCAAGTGTCGCAGAAGCGACCATATGCCCGCAGAAGCGGAATCGCTGAAGTGACCTAGAGACCGCAGAAGCGGAATGGGCGAGCCAGGCCTGGGCTTCGCAGAAGCGACAAAATGTCGCGGAAGCGGATCCGCAGAAGCGGAATTTTGTCCGCAGAAGCGGAAATCGCAGAGAGTTAATTATATTCGAAGTTAGAAATTTCAGAAACATTTCCAAACTTTGAGGGCTCGGCTTAAGGGGCGATTTGGGCGATTTTGAAGGGAGATTCAAGGGGTTTCTTCAGGTAATCAATTATGGACTCCAATTATGATTGTTGTTGATAATATTATGCAAGTTTTTCATGAAAATGGAGGAATTTGAGGTAATTAATGGGGGTTTTCACCCTAAACCAAAACCTTTAGAAAACCTTTGATTTGAATGGGCTAACGGAGTCCGATTTCGATAAATTTTATATGCACGGACTCGTATTGAGATAAGGAACCCGAATATATAATTGTCGTGATTTTTCGATGAGCGTACTGAAAGTCGGGTTTTGGCAACTTGTGGGTTTTGGTAAATTTTGAGTTAATTTGATTGGGTAATGCCCAATTGGCCTATTTTGATGTGATTCTATTGATTTTTATCAGATTCTACACTTGTGGAGGCCGACATTCGTGGCAAGAGGGTTATTACTTAGCGGTTTTGTACCGGAATTGAGGTAAGTGGCTTGTCTAACTTCGTGTGGGGGACTTTCACCCCTAGGATATTATTGTGAAACTTTAAATGCCTTGTACGCGAGGTGACGGGCGTGTACATGCGCTGGTTGTTGAATACATACTTTACTCAAAATGTTCAATGAGTGATATTCCTACCCGGTAGTAGTTAGAAAAGCATGATTAGATAGAATCTAATTGTCTAGTTGCTTAATTGACTTACTTGAGTTTTCTTGGTAATCGTTGGCGCTGTTCATCGGCGAAGTTATCATTAAGCATATTATACTTCTCTCTGTGTATTCCTTTACTTGCTGTGGTTATGGACTACGGGTTCGATTCCCGAGATCCTGAGATTATTGACATATGGACTACGGGTTCGATTCCCGAGATCCTGAGATTTATTGACATATGGACTACGGGTTCGATTCCCGAGATCCCGAGATTATTGACATATGGACTACGTGTTCGATTCCCGAGATCCTGAGATTATTGAAATGTGGACTACGGGTTCGATTCCCGAGATCCCGAGATTATTGAAATGTGGACTACGGGTTCGATTCCCGAGATCCCGAGATTATTGAAATGTGGACTACGGGTTCGATTCCCGAGATCCTGAGATTATTGAAATGAGGACTACGGGTTCGATTCCCGAGATCCTGACTGATGGGTAGGGACTGCGGGTTCGATTCCCGGAGATCCTGAGTTATTGAGATATTATTGAGACATGGGCTGCGGGTTCGATTCCCGGAGACCCAGAGGTACTGAGAATGGGACTGTGGGTTCAATTCCCACAGATCCCGGATTCGTTTATTTGAGTTGGTTATTTGTTGTTAGCTTGATTGTAGACAGTTGTAGTAATCATCGTAATGTTGTTATTTCGGAAATTATTGTTATTTCCATTTAAACTATTTAGTTTGTTATCATCATTATATTATTGTTTCTCAGTAGGGCCCCGACTTTCCTCGTCACTACTCCATCGAGGTTAGGCTTGGCACTTACTGAGTACCGCCGTGGTGTACTCATGCTACTCTTCTGCACACTTTTGTTGTGCAGATCCAGGTACATCAGAGCAGGCTCGTACTAGGTGATTCCGCAGCTTTCTGGGAGACTTCGAGGTATGATCTGCTACGTCCGTGGATCCGGAGGCTTCCCATCTATTCTAGTAGTACTAGTTGACATTTTTCTTCATGTCGTTGTTAGATACTCTTTACACATAGAGCCACAGTTGTATTTCCCCTTTTAGTCTGTGTTACCGTGGGGTTCCGGATCTTGGTAGTGTTTTATTCATTGTGTGATGGATGTATGTGCCAAGCGGCACGGATTACATATCTTTTATGTTATTTTCCGTTGTTTCTTATTTAAGTATTTATAACTTGTATATTCCGCAACGTGTTAGGCTTACCTAGTCGTGGGGACTGGGTGCCATCACGACATGTTCACAATTGGTGAACTAGGATCGTGACAACGACATTGCGAAAATGTACTTCGAGTCACACCGCAACCGGTACGCCTGTGACTTTTAATACATTTCGGCTTCGCCAGGATTTGGGATAAGAGTCGCACCAAGTGCACACTCGTATTTAAGGAAAGTATATTAAGTCGTGCCTAAATAACGTCTAACGGCTTTTAAATCTTTTGGGAGAAGCTATGAAATTTGCTATTAGCTTTCCCGGATCTGTTATACATATTACTTTATTACTAATGGGGCCCCACTGTTTTGATATCGTGTGAGGCTCATCCCGATTTAATTTTATAGTCCCAATCCTAAGATGTGATACTATGTTTTCTATTTATGTTTTTCCCTTAGTTATTTACAATCAACTATAATTTCATAATCGAATCCAGGCCATTGTTATTTCCATTAGTATTGGGCCTAGACTGCTGGATCTACACTTAAAGATTTATTACATACATCTGGGTCTTAACGACCCAGCCTGGCACAGGGCTTCTGTTCGATAACCCAGTGAGTTTTCGAATACAGTCCGGGCTCATGCTATACATTAGGCCCGACTCAAATTGAAACAATGGTAAATAGAAACATAAAACGGGGAACTTGCAATGAAGACAAATATCTGGAAATCAAAATGAATTCAAATTGTACTTTATTTACCAATAAGGAATTGCTATACAAATCATCAATGCTGACTTTAAATCACAACTGTCTATGTACATGAGAATTGAATTAAAAGGCTGCTTTTACTTTTTGTTTCCTAATAACAAGTTTACGCTCATATCCGAATTACTTATTGGCTAAGAGACTAAGAGGTGGTTTAACTATATATAAAGCATCATTAAACTTGAACATTTCAATTACTTACAAACAACATTCTAATTATCTAGGCTATATGATTTATTAACTAGTGCTCAGTTATATTTCTAGTTCTACTACGAATTTTAGCTTGTTTGATATCACAAAGCCAGTTTCAACTGAGTTGTTACTTTATTTAGTTGTTTCCCTTTTTTTTAACTTACTCAAATCCAGCTATCAGTCTCTAAGCTAGATTAACTACACGAGTTGATTGAAATCAGTTCTATGGACTTGTTGTTATCAACTCATATTAGAGTTATTTAGCCTTATTTTATGAGTTTACCTATTTAACTAAGCGATTCGACTACTATGATTATTCTACTACTACTAGTTACTATCTATTACATTGTTTCCTTCCATACTTTCATTTATACATGAAGTACTACACTAACAAATTACAAATCTAAGCTAATGCTAGACTGCTAATTAGAAAACAAAAACAAAATACAAAAGACAATCATAGATTTAAACTTGAACTTCATTTCACCAAGCTTCAATGTTACATAGCTGTGAAAAGAGCGTGTACCTGGTTCAGCAAAATAGATCGATGAGTTCTAAGGGGAAAAGGAAATAGGCACAGCAACAGACTCAACAGGCAAATGCAACAGTGTAGAATTAAGTTTCAAATGAGCTAAATAACACAGCAATCAGCAATAGAAAACCCAGCAGAAACGAGCAGAAATTCCAAAACAAACTCCAAATATGAACTTCAACTCGAAAAACCAGGGAGCTATTAGCTATTCTAGTGTGTGATTCTCTCTGAATTTTTCTATTTGAAAAACCAACCCTTAATTAGTCTTAGAAGGGGGTATTTATAAGTGTAGGGAGGTGAAATTTTTGGGGGGAAAGGATGGAGAAATAATCCCATTTCCCTCCCCTCTTCATTTACCAAATCTACACTTTACACCTTAAATCTGTTACAACATCCCTTCCAGCATGTGCTGGAAGGTTCTTTTTTATTCTATTTTGGGGCTTTTACTAAGGTACCCCTACTTGTTATTGCTTTTTACTGAATTACCTTTTCATTGAGACCAATATGCCCTTAAATCTCTGCATAATTTCAGAAATCAGCAGCACAAATGTCTCCTATATCCCTATATGCTTTATTTAATCTACCAATTTGCCATTTCAAGTTCCTTATATGCCCTTAAGGGCACTGCTGAATTACACGACCTACCTAGGTCAAGTTTTCAGGGTTTTAACTCTTATTTAACTAATGGCCAGTCTTTGTATTAGTATTTAAGGACTGGCCATATTTGACTTAAGAACTTATTTTAATTTTAACCACTTTGTTTCTTTTTCTGTTAATTAAGCTAAATTGCATGACTAGCCTGCTTTATTGTTCTATTAAACTATTTAAAACTTGGCCAATCCCAAAGTTGGACTTGGCTTTGCCATTTCAAGGCCCATTACTGAATACAGGCCTGGTTAAGACCTTTGTAGGTCTAGCCACCTGTTATCGTGGCTCAATCGGTGCCTTGGTAAGTCTAAATTTTCAGACTTAAACCAATTATTACACAACTAGCCCATTTAAGTGTTGGCCAGTGTTTGAAGGACCTAACAGAGTGAGTCAATTACAAAATTGACCACTCTTGGTCACTTATTAAACTTATAGCCTATTGTTTTTTGTGATTTTCAATTTTAACCTTATTCTAAGATGCTTACTACATGTTTTCAAAGTTAACCACTTATGAGTCTTAATACTACTGCAGCTATAACTAATTCACCTAGGCATGATAGGCATTAACAATGTTCATATTAACACAAAGCTATTACAAACATAGTCATTTTCAACAAATAATTGCACACATAGATAATGAAATCAAAATTGTTCATCAATTAACTGAAACTCAGAGAGAATGTTGAGTATTGTTGAATCTCAATCAATTAGACTTACAAACTTAATTTTCATAAGAAAGTGTCAATTATCATTAAGCAGGCTTAGTTAAAACTTCTTTATGCTAAGTGAATCACTGAAAAAACCCCAATCATACTTAAACATGTTCTATTCATAAACACACATAAGCAAAAACCCATAAGGCACTAAAAGCAGAGAAAATGTTTTATCAAGATTAAAGAATAGCTAAGCTTAAACATAGTTCTGCAGTAACCGTTAAACAGAGTAGGCATGAAGAGACAAACAGAAAAAGCCCCCTAATCTAACATGCGAGTGATGAGGTGAGAAGATATGAAGTAAAGATGATAAGAATCACAACAACTAAGCTAGATTTCGCAAAGACAAAACCCTAATCTAAAACATGCAGGAAATAGATAAGATGAAGCAGAACAGATCCTTTAAAAAGACGAGACATGGAGAACAAACAGAGAAAATCCCTAATCTAAACATACAAGTGATAAGAATGAGAGATATGAAGTAAAAGATGATAAGAATCAGAACAACTAAACGAGATTTTCCTAATCTAAAACATGCAGTCTAACAAGAGATATCATACGAAGATAAACAAAATAAAAGAAGAGATCTTTAAACAAGAAAAGCAAACAACAGATTAAAACTTCAAAGATTAAAGAAAAAATCCTAGTTCATGTAACTGACTAATCAGAAGAAGAAAGTTAAACATACAACAAATAACAAAAACAAGAACAAAAATAGTAAAGAAAGCAAGCAGACAAAGGACAGGAAACTTAGCTCGCAGGGCCTGTCCCCTGAGCTTCCTATTTCCTTTTTCTTTTTCTTCTTTTTTTCAGTCTTTCTTTTCTTTTTCTTCATTTTTTTTTTGATTTTTTATCAGAATTCAAGATGAAGTCTTTGGGGGTTTCTAGTAAGAGAGGGGTATTTAGAAACGGGAAAGGTGGGATTTTTTCAGTGGTGGTTTGTTTGAGTCGCCGGAGTTAGGGTTCCAGCGAATTTCTTTCAAATGTTCGAGGAGATGGAGAAAGATTCGAGGGAAACTAGGTGTAAGGTGTGATAGATCAGGTCAAAATGGGTCTATGGTGTTAAGCTGGGATGGGTTCTCGTTGTTTGGGTCACCGGAGATGAACTTCGATGATCGGAGTTTCAAGAAAGGGAAGAGTTTCAGGGGTTCTTTAGGTTTTGGGGTAAGGTCTGAGATGAGGAAGACGATGAAAGAAGAAGAATAAGGTGGGGAGTGGCCGGAGACCGCCATGGGATGCGGCAGTCTCCATGGCCGGTTGATGTCGCAGAGGCGAAGAAGATGAAGAAGAAGAAGGGAGAGAATAGGCGGCTAGGGTTTGGGGGTAATGAGGAATGGCCGGTCTCAACAGAGACCAAGGCCTTATATACTTGGGGACATTGAGGAGATCTTAGCCGTTGGATCATTGATGATCAACGATCAAGATTGGCCATCACCCAAATGACGACGTCTTGTTTCAAATGAGACCAATGCCCTCTTCCGTTAGATCATATGCTTGGACGGTTGAGATCAAATCTCAAAAATTAACTAACTAATTAATATTCCCTTAATTTTCTCAGCCGTTGGATTTGTCAAACGGAGGGCTGAGATTAACTTTACCCAATGTACTGGACCGGCTCTCTTTGGGCCAAACATTTTGGGCCATTACTTCATAATCAAATTGGCCCAAAGTTATTGTATTTTTGTATTTTTTTCGTATTTTAATTATTTGTGATAATTTCTTTTTGTATTCTCATTCTTTCCTTTTTGTATTATTTAAATTACTTAATTTCCTAGCTTCCCTAATTTTCTAATATGTTTTGGTAATTTTCTACTATTTGTTCTATATTTTCCGCTATTAATGCTATTTTTGTTGATTTTCTTCTTAAAACTAATTAATTCAAAAATGCAAGTATTTCTCCTATTTTTTTTAATTTTCTAATTTTTATAATTATTCAAACACAAAAATGTATCTAATTTCAAACATGACATGCCATTGCATTCAAAAAATATTATTTTATTTTTAATTTTGGAATTTTATTGCCTAGTGCAAAAATCACGTGCTCACACCCGGAACCGAGAATAGGAACACGATTTTATTTGATTAATCCTATTTAAGTAAAATAACTATTAAAAATAAGACCGACAACTAAAACAAAACTATTTTTATATTTTTCAAGATTAAAGTAACTATAAAATATTAATGAAAGTATTTTTTTTTAATTTTTGTTTTTATATAAAATAAAAATATAAAGTACTATTTTTGTATTTTTCAAGTTTAAAATGACTACAAAACATTAATGAAACTATATTTTTTGCTATTTTTTATTTTAAGGTAAAAATAAAGTAAAAGAGTCAAAATTAGCTAAGATAGCTATATTAGGACTAAACTAAATATTTTACGCTAAAATATAAAAAATATCGGGGAGGGTCAAAAATCACGCGTCTACAAACGATGCTCTAGTAATATCACTTAATGTTTTATATTTTAAAATTAAATGTGTGTTGGTTGATCCAGGTAGTTCATCCAATAACATTCAGTTGTGAGTTTTGGAACAAGCAAAGTTAATAGGACACATATTTCTAGCAACAAAGATTCTGGCCAGGTTTAAGCTAACGAGTGTAACAACCCGATGAGAGATTTTACAGCCCAAACATGCCGAATGCATAATAAAGACTTTGTTCGAAGCGGTGGATGGCGATATGGGATACATTATGATCCTTGGTAGGCCATGGATTCATGAGATGAAGGTTGTGCCATCGACTTATCATCAGTTGTTGAAGTTACCAACACAAGAGGGGATCAAGCAGATCAAAGGTGATCAACCTACAGCATGGGAAGTGAATGCAGTGACTCTATCCAGCAACAAGGGGGAAGGAACAAGTAAATAGAACATATAGGAACCGAAGCCCTCTTCCATCTTGGTTGAAGGTGATGAGGAAGAGGGGTCATCGGATTTTTATCAAGTACCAAGGTCTTTCTAGGTACCGAAAGAAATGAATGCAACAAAGACAATTGCAAAGGAGCTCGAACAAGTTGTTTTGTTTATGGAGTTCTTATAAAGGAATTTCCATTTAGGAACGGGATTGATCCCAAACAAAGGAACAATAGTGATCTCTTCGCAATGATCGTTCCTTATTTTTAAGCATTTTAGGACCATAAAACTTGAATTTTATCCGATTTTCATATTTTT
Organism: Nicotiana noctiflora; assembly: GCA_032618575.1. NCBI lineage: Eukaryota > Viridiplantae > Streptophyta > Magnoliopsida > Solanales > Solanaceae > Nicotiana > Nicotiana noctiflora. The sequence goes on from JASVEL010013106.1 coordinate 119,850, forward strand.
GTGTTCTATATCCACACCATTTACATGCATCCGGGCGACCATATCCGAATTGTCTAAAATTTTATCCGCCCATCAAAAATGAACTAAGGAACAATAGTCATCACTTCGCCATGACAGTTTCTTATTTTTGGTGCTTTAGGGCCATAAAACTTGAATTATGCTTGATTCCTAACTTTTCATATGATATAGCCCACGACATCTGAATGTATCCAAGCGATGGGATCTGAATCACCTAAAATTTTGTCAGCCGATAGAAAATGACCTAAGAAACAATAGTAATAACTTCGCCATGACCATTCCTCATTTTTTGACGTTTTAAGACAATAAAACTGGAATTTTACCAGATTCCCAAATTTTTTTGTGTTATACACGACATCTGCATGCACTCGGGCGACCAAACCCGAATAGCCTAAAAAATACACCCAAATTTTTGTGTATTATAACCCATGCTCAAGATCGCCTAATATTTTACCGGACTATCAAAAATGACCTAAGGAACAATAATCGCCTCCTCGCCGTGACCATAACTCGTTTTTTGTCATTTTAGGGACATAAAATTAGAATTTTGCCTGATTCCTAGATTTTTGAGTGTTACAACCCACACCTTCTACATGGGCCTGGGCACCCTAATACGGACAAAAAACGACCTAAGAAACAATAGTCACCACCGTATCGCAATGAACATTACTCATGTTTTGGCATTTTTAGAGCCACAAAACTGGAATTCTGCGTGATTCTTAGATTTTTGTGTGATATATACATGTCCTGGATTGCCTAAAATTTTACCTGACTATCAAAAATGACCTAAGGAACACCGAATGCCCGGGCCGGATCACCTAAACTTTTTCGGACCATAAAAATGACCTAAGGAACAATAGTCACCGCCTCTCAATGACCTTTACTTATTTTTTGCATTTTAGGGCCATAAAACTGAAATTTCGTCTGATTTCCAGATTTTTGTGTGCTATGGCTCACGCTTTATACATGAGCTCAAGCACTCAAAACTTTATCACCGAAAATATTTCTGGACCAACGACCTAAGGAACAAAATTCACTGCATCACCATGATGATTAGTCATGTTTTGACATTTTAAGGCCATAAAACTGGAATTCCGTCTGATTCCAAGATTTTTGTGTGCTACGCCTTCTAAATGAGCCTAAACGTGGATCACCTAAAATATTTTAGACCATCAAAATTGACCCCAGGAACAATAGTCACTGCCTCGCCATGACTATTACTCAATTTTTGGCATTTTAGAACCATACAACTGATATTTCGCCTGATTCCCAAATTTTCATGTGCTATTGCTAGCCTTTTACATAGGCCCGGACGCCGTAAGTCGGATCGTATAAAATTTTATTGGACCATAAAAATAAGCTAAGGAATGATAGTCAGCACCTCTCCATGACCGTTACTCCTTTTTTGTATTTTAGAGCCATAAAATAGGAATTCTACCCAATTCCTAAATTTTTGTGTGTTATAACCTACGTCTTCTGCATGGGCCCGGGCGACCGGACCTGAATCGCCTAAAATTTTATCGGACCATCAAAAACGGCGTAAGGACAATATTTACTACTTCTCCATGACCATTAGTCATTTTTCATAGTTTTAGGGCCATAAAACTGAAAAGCTTTGCTCGATTCCCAAATTTATATGTGTTATTGCCCATGCCTTCTGCATGTGAACAAGCGACCGGACTAGGATAGCATAAAATTTTGTCAAACTATCGAAAATAACCTAATGAATAATAATCACCACATCTTCATGACCGTTACTCGTATAGCACAAGCCTTCTGCATAGGCCCGGGCGCCCGGACCCAGATCGTCTATAATTTTGCCGGACTATTAAAAACTACCGAAAAACAATAGTCAATACCTTGCCATGACCATTACTCGTTTTATGGTATTTTTGGGCCATACAAATAAAAATTTGTTCGATTATCAGATTTTCATGTGCTAGTCTTCTTCATGGGCTCGGGCGCCCGGACCCAGATCCCCTACAATTTTGTCTGGCCATTAAAAATAACCTATTGAATAATAGTCACCACTCATGACCTCGCCATGACCGTTACTCACTTTTTGGCGTTTTAGGGTCATAAAAACTAGAATTTTACCTTATTCCCAAAATTTCATGTGTTATAGCTCAAGCCTTCTACATGGGCCCGGGTGCCCACACCCTGATTTCTTAAAATTTTATCGGATCATCAAAAATGACCTAAGGAACAATAGTCACCATCTCTCTATGAATGTTACTCGTTTTTGCCATTTTAGGATCATTAAAATGAAATTTCACATGATTCCCAAATTTTCGTGTTCCTACACCTTCTACATGGGCTCACGACACCGGACCTAGATCGCTTAAAATGTTACTGGACTATAAAAAAGACCTAATAAATAATAGTCACTGCCTCGCCCTGATCGTTACTCATGTTTTGCGTTTTAGGGCCATAAAATTAGAATTCTGCCTGATTCTAAAATTTTTGTGTGATATAGCTCACGCTTTCTGCATGGACCGGGACCGGACCTGATGCGCCTAAACCTTTGTAATCCTATAAAAAATGACCTAAGGAATAATAGTCATCACGTCGCCATGTTTATTCCTCATGTTTGATGTTTTAGGGCGATAAAACTAGAATTTTTCCAGATTTTCTATGCTATAGTCCATGCCATATGCATGCATCCGGACGACCGATCGTAAATTACCTTAAATTCTATCGGCCCATCAAAAATAACCTAAGGTAACAATATTCATTGCTTCGCCATGACTATTCCTCATTTTTTGGTATTTTAGGGCCATTAAACTGAAATTCCACTCGATTCTTCAATTTTTGTGTGTTATAACCCACTCCATCTGTATAGGGTCCGAGTGACCAGACTTGAATCGCCTAAAATTTTATCGGCCCATCAAAAGGACCTAATAAAAAATAATCATTGCTCCTCCATGATCATTATATCATTTTCTGGCATTTTAGGGCCATAGAACTGGAATTCCGCCCGATTCATATATTTTCATGTGCTATAGACCACGTTATTTGCATGCATCCGAGCGATTGGATCTGAATCGCCTGAAATTTTGTCAACTTAACTAAAACGACCTAAGGAATAATGGTCATCGCTTAGCCATGACCATTTCTCGATTTTTGGGATTTTTGGGCCATAAAATTGGAATTCTACCTCATTCCCAGATTTTCGTGTGTTATAGTCCACACCATCTGCAGATGACTGGCCCAATTTCCTAAACTTTGCATGCACATCATAAACGATCTTATGAACAATAGTCATAGCTTCGCCATAAAACTAGAAATTCACCCAATTCTCAAATTTTCATGTACTGCCCATGCCATATGCATGCATCTGGGCGACCAAACTCGAATCACCTAAAAACCTAAGGAACAATAGTCATTGTTTCGCTATTATCATTCTTCATTTTTTGCATGTATGGGCCATGAAACTAGAATTCCACCCCATTCCTAGATTTTCATGTATTATAGTACAGCCATGCTTTTTCTGAGCCGAGGGTCGGCCGGAAACAGCCTCTCTACCCTTTCGGGTAGGGGTAAGGCCTGTGTACGTATTACCCTCCCCAGACCCCACTTTGTGGGAACATACTGGGTAGTTGTTGTTGTTGTTTATAGTACAGCCATGTGCAAGAATTCGAACGACTAGCCTAGAATCTCCTAAAATTTTGCTAGCCCATCACAAATAACCTAAGGAACAATAGTCATCGCTTCGCCATGACCGTTCCATTCTTGGTGTTTTAGGGTCATAAAACAGGAATTAAGGACGATTCGAAGATTTTTGTATGCTATCTGCATGAATTCAGGCAATCGACCTAGAATCTCCTAAAATTGTGCAGGCCCATAAAAATTGACTTAATGGTTAGTTTTCCATGTCCGTTCCTCATTTTTCGCGTTTTAGGGCCATAAAATAAGATTTTCGTGTGATATAGTCCACATCTACAAGAATCCGGGCGACCAACCTTGAATATCCTAAAATTTTGCGGGCCCATAAAATATAATCTAATAAAAAATAACCATCACTTCGCTATTACCCTTCCTCATTTTTTAGTATTTTAGGTCCATAAAACAGGTAATTAGGACGATTCCCGAATATTCGTGTGTTAAGTCCACGCTATCTGCACAAATTCAGGTAACCGACCCTAAATGTTCTAAAAATTTGTGGGCCCATCATAAATGATCTAAATGAATAATAGTCATCGTTTCGCCAAGACCATTCTTCGTTTTTAGCATTTTAGGTCTATAAAGCAGGAATTCAAGATGATTCTCAGATTTGCGTGTGCATTAATAGTCCACACTATTTGTATGAATTAGGGCTACCAGTCTCGAATATCCTTAAATCGTACAGGTCCAAAAATCAAACCTAATGGACAATATGTATCGGTTCACCATGACTGTTCCTCATTTTTTGGCGTTTTAGGGCCGTAAAGCATAAATTCAGGACAATTTCTAGATTTTCATGTGCTCTCGAATCTCCTAAAATTTTGGGGGTCCATAGAAAATAAACTAATGAACAATATTCATCGCTTCTCCATGACCCTTCTTTATTATATGGCGTTTTAGGACCATAAAATATCAATTTAGGACAATTCCCTTATTTTCGTATCTATAGCCCACACCATCTGCATGAGTTCGATCGATCGGTCCTGAATCTTCTAAAGTTTTACGGGCCCATCAAAAACAACCTAATAAAAAATAGTTATCTCTTTGCCTTGACTATTCCTTGTTTTTCGCTTTTTAGGGTCATAACATAGGAACTTAAGACGATTCCCAAATTTTCGTGTGCTATAGTTCACACTATCTACATGTATTTGAGCGAACGGCCCCGAATTATCTAAATTTTGTGGGCCCATCAAAAACTTTCTAATGAACAATATTCATCCCTTCGCCAAAATCATTCCTCATTTTGTAACATTTTTGGGCCATAAATAGGAATTCATGATAATTCCGAACACATTTACATTTACATTTTTAGATAAAACAGAACAATACCCAAACCAAATCCAAGCAGTCTAACAAAAAGAAAAAGAGAAAAAGAAGAATTACCATTACAAACAAAGAATGATTACAAAACAAACACAAATCATTATTAAAGTCAAAAACAATAACTTGGTAACATATTTCTTGTTCGGCAAAATACATAAGTTACCCCTTAAATATGGACCAAATCCTTATTGCACACTTTCTGAGCACGAAAATCATCTTATACACTCAACCTTTTTAGAATATGTATAATACACACCACTTTTTTTTTGTGGCTTGCACATACTTTACAAGAAAAATTGAGCTCGTAACACTTTGTAAAGATTTTCTAAAATTCATATTTTAGTGCCACGTGTCAAAATAATAGTAATATTTTCTTATTTCCATTTTTATCAAATTAAAAAAGCTGCAATATTTTCCTTATTTCCCTTTTTTCTCGGTCTTCCCCAAGCTACAAGGACAATCCCCCTCCACCCCACCCCCTCAGGTCTTCCCTAAACTCCCCTCCTGTTCAGTTCTTCCCCTGCAATTTACAAAACATACCCAAACTCATGTTAAAGAATTTGTTGAAGGTACTGTAAATTTTCTTAAAAAGGCCCTTTCGAATTTCTCGTGCTTCATATTCAACCACTAAAACCCAAATAAACATCCAATCTTTGCATAAATAATTATTTGTATTTCATGGAATGAATGAAATTATAAAATCCCCAACTCAGTTTCATCATATAAAGAAAGATTTAAGATTTATTCGCACTGCAGTTATTTAATTTATAAAAATAAAAAACTGACTTTGATTTTCTTTGTTTGGTTGTGATATGAGATTTGAAAATGGAGGAAGATACGGAACAAAGGAATTACCGTTTGATAGCTTCATGGACAAGGATAAAGCTGTAGAAGCTCCAAGAAGGCCATTCACGAGGTCTCAAACTAAGGAGAAGCAAGACAATATTATTGGGCTTCAATGGGAGATCAAGAAGGCTCTAATGGTGGAACAAGATCTACAAAATTATGTAGAGGATTTAGCTAAGTGCTACACTCATTTCGTGGTCCAAGTCCACGTCTAAGAGGATGTTAATTGGGGTCCAAGCCCCAGCCTAAAAGGCACCTGAATTAAGCACCAGCCATAAATGGATTTTCCTAGTTTCTTAGGACATATTTATTGCTTTCCTAGTTAGTAAAGGATAATAGTTTCCTTTCCTTAAGTTAGGTAGAATAACTTTCCCAGATTGACTTGGTTTTGGTTTCCTAGAATTTTACCTTTTCCTATTTTTGTTGGACTTGTTATCTAAAGTAGTTTAGGACTTTATTTCCTAATATTTAAGGATAATTTCTTGATCACCCTCTATATAAAGGGGTATATTCTTTGTTTTTAGGTAGATTATTCAGATTATTATCAATAAAACTTGTGAGATTTTCTTGCACTCTTGTGAGGTTACTCTTGAATTTATTCTTCAACCTTCAAGACTCAACTTAAGGTGGTAAGAATTAAACTCTTTTCAAAATCTTAGATCACTTCTAGGTATTTAAGAAAGGTGATAAGTTTAGGCTTATTGTTGTTCTTGTTATTCTAAAGGATCGGGTTTCACAATCTATTTCTTATTTTTAATTCTCTACCAAAGGCGATTAGTTCTTTATTAGCTAATTGTTGTTGTTAGGATTCAACTTCAAGAATAGACTTCTTAAATTCAAGAAACGCTTTCTTGAATTCAATCTATCTTTAATTTCTGCATTTTTCGTTTCTTTATTTTCTTTAAGCTTCCGCACGTTTCTTGTTTTTTCTTTAGTAAATCTTGAATCCCCTATCGTGTTGCTATCAAGTAGTATCAGAGCTTACGCTAATAAAGATTTCAATCTTGATAATCTTGGGAGGTTCTTGATTAAAAAAACGTAAAAAAAATGAGTTTCAGCCTACAAAAAGTGTTCTTGTACTATTTGGTATCCAAGTCAAAAAAGGAAACAAGAAGAGGGGATCCTAGTTCTTCAAGATTAAGGAAACTTCTTCCTTATTCTGGTGGGTTTTGAATTTCTTAAATTCTTTCCTTTTTTTCTCTACTAACCAATTCCTATTCTTTCTAGGTTTGGTCTTTCACTTTCCTTTTCTTTTTCTAACACAAAATTCTTATCACTAAAGGGTTGTGACTAGTAAGGTTTATTAATAAATCTAAAGATTACCGACCAATGGATGTATTTAGAGAGAGATATATTGCTTTGTTCAAGATGTTTCATAAATCTTCAAGAAGCTGAAATTAAAGGAAGGACTGATTTCACCTTGAAAGCTATGCATAAAAATTTGAAAGGTGGAATTTTCAATTTCTTTGTTTTTAGGTAGATTATTCAGATTATTATCAATAAAACTTGTGAGATTTTCTTGCACTCTTGTGAGGTTACTCTTGAATTTATTCTTCAACCTTCAAGACTCAACTTAAGGTGGTAAGAATTAAACTCTTTTCAAAATCTTAGATCACTTCTAGGTATTTAAGAAAGGTGATAAGTTTAGGCTTATTGTTGTTCTTGTTATTCTAAAGGATCGGGTTTCACAATCTATTTCTTATTTTTAATTCTCTACCAAAGGCGATTAGTTCTTTATTAGCTAATTGTTGTTGTTAGGATTCAACTTCAAGAATAGACTTCTTAAATTCAAGAAACGCTTTCTTGAATTCAATCTATCTTTAATTTCTGCATTTTTCGTTTCTTTATTTTCTTTAAGCTTCCGCACGTTTCTTGTTTTTTCTTTAGTAAATCTTGAATCCCCTATCGTGTTGCTATCAAGTAGTATCAGAGCTTACGCTAATAAAGATTTCAATCTTGATAATCTTGGGAGGTTCTTGATTAAAAAAACGTAAAAAAAATGAGTTTCAGCCTACAAAAAGTGTTCTTGTACTATTTGGTATCCAAGTCAAAAAAGGAAACAAGAAGAGGGGATCCTAGTTCTTCAAGATTAAGGAAACTTCTTCCTTATTCTGGTGGGTTTTGAATTTCTTAAATTCTTTCCTTTTTTTCTCTACTAACCAATTCCTATTCTTTCTAGGTTTGGTCTTTCACTTTCCTTTTCTTTTTCTAACACAAAATTCTTATCACTAAAGGGTTGTGACTAGTAAGGTTTATTAATAAATCTAAAGATTACCGACCAATGGATGTATTTAGAGAGAGATATATTGCTTTGTTCAAGATGTTTCATAAATCTTCAAGAAGCTGAAATTAAAGGAAGGACTGATTTCACCTTGAAAGCTATGCATAAAAATTTGAAAGGTGGAATTTTCAATTCCAAGAGCTGAGGGACACCATTGCTGAGCAAAATATTACAATAGCTGAACTTAGGAGGGGAAATCATGCAAGACCCTAAGCTAGGAGAAATATACCCGCCGCCATTGAAAATCAAGAAAACCCAATCGATGATCTTAATGATGATATTGATTTTGATTGAGTAGGAAGAGATAGAAGGGGACAAAGAGAGAGATTTGAAGATGATAATATAAATAGCATAAAAATGACGATGCCATCTTTCAAGGGAACAAGGGATCCAGACTTCTACCTTGACTGAGAGAGAAAAGTGGAAGCTATCTTTGACTACCACAACTATTCGGAGGGCAAGAAGGTTAAACTTGTTGCTGTTGAGTTTTCTGACTACGCAGCAATCTGGTGGAAAAAGCTTTCTAGGGACAGATTGCAAGAAGGACAAGCACTCGCTTCTACGTGGGCTGAGATGAAGAGAGTAATGAGGAAGAGATTTGTGCCATCACACTTTCAAAGAGATCTTCAACAACGTCTTTAGCTTTGAGGCAAGGGTCTTTGTCTGTAGATGAGTACTTTAAGGCTATGGATATGGCTATGATCCAAGCTAATTATGTGGAGGAAGAGGAGGCTACAATGGCTAGGTTTTTGAATGGTTTAAATAGGGAAATAGTTGATGTCGTCGAATTGCAACAATATATTACTTTAGAGGAGTTAGTTGACCTAGCCGTAAAGGTAGAAAGACAAAACAAAAGGAGACAGCAATCTAGCTCATGGAGAAGCTGGCCAACTACTATTCAAAAAAAGTATTGGTCGAAATCTGAGGAGACATCTACTCCTAAATTACATGAAGACAAGGGCAAGAGCAAATTGGAATCCAATGATGGGGTAAGCCTTTTATGCCTAAGACTTCTACTTCTACTTCTTCTTTTCAATGTCTCAAGTGTCAAGGAAGAGGGCACAAGGCTTATGAATGCCCAAGTAGAAGAAACATCCTAATCAAAGAGAATGAGGGATATGAGAGCGAAAATAGTGCACCAGGTGAAGAACAAGAAGAAAACTTTGTCGAGAATGAAGAAGGAGAAGAGATAAAGTTCATGGATAGTGGGTTGAATTTTGTGGTTAGGAGGCTTATGCACATTAATCTGGGGCACTCTAATGAAGAACAAAGGGAAAATATATTCCATACCCGGTGTTGGATTAAAGATAAAATTTGTTCTATGATAATTGATAATGGGAGTTGTGCTAATATTGTGAGTGCATATTTGGTGGAAAGGATTGGGCTGGAATGGACGAAGCACCCTAGACCTTATAGGTTGAAATGGTTTAATGATAGTGGAGAGGTCAAGGTAAATAAACAATGCATGGTCTCTTTTAAGATTTAAAGGTATGTTGATGAAGTTCTAGGCGATATAGTACCCATGCAAGCTTGTCATATCTTGTTAGGGCGCCCATGGCAATATGATAGGAGTGCTTTTCATGATGGGAGGGAAAATAGATACTCTCTTAAGCATAATGGCAAGAAATAAATTCTTGCACCTTTAACTCCTTCCCAAGTAAATGAAGATCAAAAAAAGATAAAAGAATCAATGGGGAAACATGGGGAGGGATCAAAACAAGAGACTAAAGGGAAAGAAAAATAGGGTAAATTTGAAGTGAGGTCTGAGGAGAGAGAGGGCAGCAATAAAAGGAAAGAAAAGATGGGAAAGAGTGATAAAAAAGAAAGCAATGGTGAGAGGAAATAGGCTAATATTGAAAAAAAAAAGTGAGCCTTGCAAAAGCCAAAGAGTGTTTAATTGCGAAAAAGGAGGGGCTGCCTATTATCTTGCTCACTTATAAGGAAGTTCTGCCTAATAATGATTCATTAATATCCTCTTTGCCTAGTGTTATTTCTAACCTTTTGCAGGATTTTGAAGATGTTTTCCCTGAGGATCTTCCTAAAGGTTTACCAGCTTTAAGGGGAATAGAGCATCAAATTGACTTTGTGCCCAGATCACAAATTCCTAATAGGCCTGCTTATAGGAGCAATTCGGAAGAAACAAATGAATTGCAAAGACAAGTAGAGGAGCTGCTTGATAAGAGATTTGTTAGAGAAAGTATGAGTCCGTGTTTTGTACATGTGCTTTCTGTGCCAAAGAAGGATGGCACTTGGAGGATGTGTGTGGACTATCGCTCCATAATAAAATAACAATAAAGTATCGCCATCCTATCCCTCATTTAGACGATATGCTTGACCAATTGCATGGTTCACAAATATTCTCTAAAATTAATTTGAAGAGTGGATATCACCAAATTAGAATGAATCCTGGAGATGAGTGGAAAACTGCCTTTAAAACTAAATATGGATTGTATGAATGGTTAGTGATGCCGTTCGGGTTAACTAATGCACCTAGTACATTCATGAGGTTAATGAACCATATCTTTAAGGATTTTCATGGAAAATTTGTAGTCGTTTATTTTGATGATATTCTTATCTTTTCTAAATCTTTAGAAGAACATGTCGAACATTTGAAACACGTTTGTAATGTGCTTAGGGAGCAACAACTGTATGCAATTCTATCCAAGTTCACGTTGTGTGTAGATAAGGTAGTTTTTCTGGGTTTTATTGTGAGTTCTAGAGGTGTTGAAGTAGATGATGATAAAATCAAAGCAATTAACGATTGGCCTACACCTAATAGCATTACTGAAGTTAGAAGTTTCCATAGACTTGCTAGCTTTTATACGAGATTTGTTAGAGATTTTAGTTCAATTGTTGTACCTTTAACTGAAGTCATTAAGAAGGATAAGGTCTTTAATTGGGGTAAAGAACAAGAGCTTGCATTTAATAAAATGATAAATTGTGTTCTGCTCCCTTGTTACAATTACCTGATTTTAATAAGTCTTTTGAAATTGAATGTGATGCATCTGGTAAAGGTATTGGGGCTATTTTAATGCAAGATTCGAAACCAATTGCTTATTTTAGTGAGAAGTTGAATGGGGCTGCATTGAATTATTGTACATATGATAAAGAATTGTATGTCTTGGTAAGGGCTCTTGCTACATAGCAGCATTATTTGCGGCCAAATGAGTTTGTGATAAAAACTGACCATGAGTCCTTAAGATACTTGAAAAGCCAAGGGAAATTGTGTAGAAGACATGCCAAATGGATCGAATCCATTGAGACATTTCCTTATGTGATTAGCTACAAGCAAGGTAAAGACAATATAGTTGTTGATGCGCTTTCAAGAAGGTACGCTCTTATTTCTACTCTTACTTCTAAATTGATGGGATTTGATCAAATTAAGGATATGTTGATGATTCTGATTTTAATGTCGCATTTTCAGCTTGTTTAAATGGGCCTTTTGAGAAGTATATTATGAAAGATGCATTTCTTTTTAAAGAGAATAAGCTTTGTGTCCCTAATTGTTCATGCCGAGAAGCTTTTGTAAGGGAAGCACATTGTGGGGGACTTATGGGGCACTTTGGTGTGCCTAAAACACTTGACATCCTTGCTAAAAATTTCTTTTGGCCTAATATGAGGAAAGATGTTGCAAAATTTTGTGCTCAATGCCTTGAATGCAAACAAGCTAAATCTAAAGTGTTGCCACATGGTTTATACGCGCCATTACCTGCGCCTATTTCACTTTGGATTGATATTTCTATGAACTTTGTGTTAGGACTGCCTAGAACAAGGTATGGTAAGGATAGCATCTTTGTTATGGTATATAGGTTCTCAAAAATAGTTCGTTTTATTCCTTGTTTAAAGACTAATGATGCTTCTCATGTTGCTGATTTATTTGTTAGAGAAGTTGTTAAATTGCATGGTATACCTCGAACTATTGTTAGCGATAGGAATGCTAAGTTTCTAAGCCACTTTTGGCGTGTGCTTTGGGGGAAATTGGGCACAAAGATGTTGTTTTCTACTTCGTGTCATCCACAAAATGATGGGCAAACTGAGGTAGTAAATAAAATTTTAGGAAATATGTTGAGGGTTGTTCTGAAAGAAAAGTTAACCTCTTGGGAGGAGCATTTGCCTATGGTAGAATTTGCTTACAATCGAACTGTTCATTCATCTACTGGTTATCCCTATTTTGAAGTTGTTTATGGTTTTAACCCCCTTACACCCCTTGACTTATTGCCCTTGCCTACTAATGAGATAGTTAGTCTTAATGGAAAGAAGAAAGCTGACTTGATGAAGACTATTCATGAGCATACGAGACTTGCAATTCTGAGGAGGAACGAGCAAGTAGCTAAATGAAGGAATAAAGGTCGAAAATCAGTTATCTTTGAGCCTGGTGATTTGGTTTGGGTTCATATGAGGAAGGAGAGATTTCCTTCAAAAAGGAAGACAAAATTGCACCCTAGAGGAGATTGACCATTTAAAGTACTTGAACAAATTGGAGATAATGCCTACAAATTGGACCTTCCAGGTGAGTTTCAAGTAAGTACTACTTTTAATGTTGCTGACTTATCCTTGTTCGATGTAGGTTCAAATTCGAGGATGAATTCTTTTCAAGAGGAGGGGAATGATAGCTTCATGGACAAGGATAAAGCTGTAGAAGCTCCAATAAGGCCATTCACGAGGTCTCAAACTAAGGAGAAGCAAGACAAGATTATTGGGCTTCAATGGGAGATCAAGAAGGCGCTAATGGTGGAACAAGATCTACAAAATTATGTAGAAGATTTAGCTAAGTGCTACATGTTATACCCCATTTTAACACGGGTCAAACTAGAGTATGACATATTGGTAATTCTGAATGTTTAATTAAATAAAAAAGTCGCCACCTAATTATTTTAACGGAGAATTAGGACACCAATTTTAGCTAGATAGTACTTAAAGTTAACTTTATTTTATGGTCTACTTCCTTAAAAATTCTAGGTAAGGGTTCTAACTAATCTTATAGGGAAGGTTATTAAAGCACCCTATATGATCCGTTAATTACGGTTAACCGATCAAACTTAGGTTAATTATATTAAAACTTATTAAAAGTAGCGCTTGAGTTGATTTAACATTTTTTTTAGTGAATAAGGCATATAACTAATTAATATATATAGGCATAGCTTTGAAAGGAATGACATTTTTATGAAAAACTCGTAACTAATTTCCACCTTGGGAAAATAAATATTGTTTAGCTTCTCTTCAAAATAATACCGTAGTCAAGAACTCAAGATCATTGAAACTCTTTATTTAAAGAAAAGCCTATTTTTCTATTCTTATGTCACGTTCTTGAAAGAAAAGTAATAGCCTACGTTTAAAACTTATTACATGATATGAGGAGAAAACAGTTTTCTTCCTTAGGTCTCAAAGGAAAAAAGCTACCCCAAAATGTTAAGTGTTTTGCATCCTTTTGAGTTTTTACTCAACAAGATTCTTTTCCAAAATTATAGTAGTAATTCTAAATGATAAAATTAATCATCAATCATAGGTTCAAATAAAAAAAATCACTTAATTAGGATGTATGCTGAGTAAGTATAAACAAAAGCCACCACAGGTGACCCCCAAATGATTAGCTTCTCTTCTTGCTATTCGATCCCTTCTAAGAATAAGGGATGCGATGACTCCATGCTCGACATAATGGTGAGTCTTGTGTTAAGACTCAGTACGTTTTGTTCAAAAGTACCTGCTTTAGAGCAGTGAACTGAAGGCGAGGATTTCGGGTCTGTCTCGAGACCTTAAGTTCTATGAACAAACAATAAAATAGATTTTTCTACTACGACTCGAAGCCAAACAGAGACAAATAAAGAACTTGAGAAAAATCAGTTTTTTTTAGAGGAAGAGAAAAACAATAGAAACTAAGTGATTTAGGAGAGGAGAGGCGGCTGTGAGGGAGGGTGAGAGTGTTTCATTTAGGGATAAAGCGAGTAACAATAGTAAATTTTTAGGAGTTAGCAACGGCGGCCAAAATTTCGAGCGTTGGGCAAAGAGAGCGGCTCCAAAACTATCTATGGAGTAAAGGTGCGGCACAAGACCCTAAGGTTAAAGGAGGGAGCTCAAGCTTGGTTTTGGCTGAAGGATTTAGGAGTATTTATAAGCTGATTTCTAGGGTTCTTTGTTTGGGTGGGATTTAGAGATTGAGTGAAAAGCTCTTGAACGTTTGAAATTTGAACGTTGATACTGAATAAAATTAAATAAGGTACGGATCTTCTTATTCAAAAATGGTAATGGCAGGTCTGCCATGGCTGAGCAACAATGGAGTTTGTGAAGAAAAGGAAAGGAAGGAGAAGAAGCGTGCTTTTTTTGGAGAGAGAAATGGAGAAATTAAAATGCTAATTGTCCTAGGTCTTTGAGAATGAAAGAATAGATTTCAAGCACTGGATTAAGAGCTTACACAGCCGAGATTGGGTCGTGACAATTAGTCAAAACGACGTAGTTTTGATGAGGTTCTAGAGTGTTCTATAGTTGTGCTAAAGTGGATGATTTTTGGGCTACTGGTTTGACGGATTTGGGCCGACTTATGGGCTAAATTCGTGGGCTACTGAGGACTTAAGGGAATTTAGATGATTAGGGATTGCATTGGGTTTTAGGTAACTAGATATTGGACAAACCCACTTCCTTTTTCAAGTCTTTCTTTGAGCTTTAAATTAAAATAATTTTTATTGGACACATTATATGATACTACATAATATTATTGGCTGAACTATTTAATGTAACTTAAAAGAATTATGGTAGCTAGAATTTAAATTTACAAAATAATTTACACTAATTGTTAAGTAAAATATCATCACAAGTGTAAATATTCATAAGATATTTAATTAAAAATAATATTATTAATTAATTATATAAAGATGAAAAATGTGTTTTTTTGTAATAATAGCAATGATATAATTGTAATAGTTTTAATAATAATAACAAATAGGCATAGTTTGTATTAAAATATAGTAGAACAACTACCTTATATTATAAGTGATATTAGAAGCTTAAAGAAATAATTTAAAAGAAAGGAGGGACAAAATTGGATGTCAACAGGTGCCCCTCTTTGACCAGGGATGATGAAAGAGTTTTCGGGCAAAGAAATTGACTTAGCCAATTTTGTCCCGACCAAAAGGATTGCGGCCAAAATTCTGTTTCGAGTTGCCTACATATCTCTAGATTCACAGAAACAAGCCATATGTAGCTCAAGGCTTATGGTATCCTGGGGTGGGACTCATTTATCGATGCAGATCCTAAAATGCTGCCCTAGTATTGAATTATATAGACACTGGGTACTATGATTGAAAGAAAGATATTTGCAAAAATGATTTGGTTAAGAATTTTGAGAGTTGAGTTGAGCGGAGTTCGAAGTAGATCCTTGACCTTTGTTGGAGAGTTTGGTATTCCTCTCCAACAAACTGCCCCAGTTCACTGCTAAGATATAGTTCCATGTTGTACTGTATTTCCTGCAAATTCTTAACAATGCTAAAAAAGATTGTTAGGAAATAAGATGCAATATGCCATAAAAGTAATCTTATGAAAATAATATTTATTCGTTAATTCATATGAAAAGTGAATTTATTGTGCAAACATATAAAAATAATTTTATGGTGACATATTTCATGATCGCAATGTTATATGAAAATTTAGCTTATGAAAATAAATGCGTTTTGGAAATAATTTATAAAAAATATATTTTGGCAATGTTTATGCAAGCAGGACCACTCGAGTCAAAATAAATTAAATGTCCTTTTGAGGAAGGATTAACGTTAATATCCTATTTGAGGGCGGATTAACCTGATATACCCTATTTGAGGGCGGATTGACCCGATATATCCTATTTGAGGGTGGATGGACCCGATATATCCTATTTGAGGGCGGATGGACCCGATATATCCTATTTGATGGTGGATGGACCCAATATATCATATTTGAGGGCGGATGGACCCGACATATCCTATTTGAGGGCGGATGAACCCGAGATATCCTATTTGACGGCGGATAGACCCGATATATCCTATTTGAGGGTGGATGGACCCGATATATCCTATTTGAGGGCGGAGTGACCCGATATATCATATTTGAGGGCAGATGAACCCGATATATCCTATTTGAGGGCGGATAGACCCGATATATACTATTTGAGGGCGGATGGACCCGATATATCTTATTTGAGGGCGGATGGACCCGATATATCCTATTTGAGGGCAGATGGGCCCGATATATCCTATTTGAGGGCGGATGAACCCGATATATCCTATTTGAGGGCGGATGAACCCGATATATCCTATTCGAGGGCGGATACACCTAAAATGTCCTATTTGAAGGTGGACAATCCTGACATGTTAGTGCTTGATTTGTAATTACAAAGATTGATATGATGCGATGCAAAGAGCTTGATATAATACATAAAGCTTGATACGATGCTAGAGTTATAAAAGTAATATTCAAGGTGCCATGCAAAGTGCTTGGTGCAGTAGCGAATATCCATGGTGCAAAAAGCTTGATGCAGTGCATTTACAAAGGAAAATATTCAAGGAGCGGTGCCAATAATTTGAGCATTTTCCTGCTGAAGTTTATTTGTAAATTCTTGCACATAGACGAAACTATGTGTTTTAAAATATATTTTGCGATAACTCGTCTTGATCTCCATGTTGCTTTATATTTCCTTTTGGAGTTTACTTATACAATGCGACATAGTCGGCCAAAATTATTTGATAAAAAATTTAGCTTTATGCCAATGATTCAACAATAACATGCGGTTTATAAATGTGCTTTGCAATGACTTATGATATTGATGTCTTTTAGTAGTAACATTAAAACATGACCATCTAGGTCGAAATAAATTCATGGATAGCATGCGAATATGTGCTAAAGTGTCCTGTTGTTCAGGCTGACAACCTTAATATCCTTTATTAGGTGGACAACCATGTGTCCAATTAATCAGGCGGACAACCTAATATCCTATTAATCAGGTGGACTACCTCATGTCCTATTATCAGGAGAACTACCTTGTGTCCTATTATTAGGTAGACTACCTTATGTCCTATTATCAGGCGGGCTACCTTATGTCCTATTATCAGGCGGACTACCTTGTGTCTTATTATCAGGCGGACTACCTTATACCTTATGTCCTATTAATTAGGCGGACTACCTCATGTCCTATTAATCAGGTGGACTACCTTATGTCCTGTTATCAGGCGGACAACCTCGTGTCCTATTATTAGGCGGACTACCTTATGTCCTATTATCAGGTGGACTACCTTATGTCCTATTATCATATGGACTTCCTTATGTCTTATTATTAGGTGGACTACCTTATGTCCTATTATCAGGCGGACTACCTTATGTCCTATTATGAGGCGGACTACCTTATGTCCTATTAATTAGGTGGACTACCTTATCTCCTATTATCAAGCGGACTACCTTATATCCAATTAATCAGGCGGACGACCTTGTGTCCTATTATTAGGTGGACGAACCCTAGATAAATGGCGCTCGATTTACCATTTATCATATTGGTACGGTGCAGAAGCTTGACGCGATGCTTGATTTGTAGTTGTATAATGTTGTGCGAAGAGCTTGGCATGGTTACTTCGAAGTAACATATATTGATGGTGCAATGCGGAGAGCTTGGTGCAATGAGTTTGTAATAGCAAATGGTGCGATGCAGAGAGCTTGATGAAATTCCTTTGTAGTAGTTATTATTCCTGGTGCAATACTAACAATCGTTGGATCTTCATGCTGAAGCTTTGCTATTAATAAATCCTGCACTCAAAGAAAAATTGTAAGTGTCAAAGTTTGGCTTGCGCTTGCTTGGCTTTATCCTTTGCTTTGCATGAACTTTGCGGCTTTTGACTTGATGCTGAGCTTTGCGATAGCATGTAATGTTCGAGAATAACTATAATATGCCCCTGCATTACTCAAAGAAAATTTGTTAGTATAAAATAAAGCGGCTGCCTTGCATTGGACGTCAAAGTTTGGCTTTGAATCTGGAACTTGTTGCCATGGCATTCTGGAAATTTGTTGTTGCTCTTGTAACAACTATGTAGCTCGAAATTTCATATTTTTATTTGCCGATTGATGAGCATCCTTCTGCAAAATCTGCCCCAGTTTTGGCTTTTTGGGGTAATTAGAATTTTTATTATGATGAGACCGAACCCATAGGACTGCCTACGTATCCCCTCTTAAATGGGAATCAGGTCTGAACGTAGTTCATTAACAAAAGTAAGGCAAGATTACAAAATATAGAAACTCATAGGATGATAGCTGCAAAATGATTATGCCAGCAAGGCCAGGTGAACTAGTCTTGTCATTTGTTCAGGCGATGTTTCTTCTTCAGATGCCTAACCACGCTTGGTGTAGTGCTTGTGCTGCTTCTAGTTGCGTTTGAGATGTTTGTTCCAACTGATAGGTGTATTTGCAATTTGTTAGCATGAATCATATTCTGAATCTTATGCTTTAATGCTATGCATTCTTCTGTATCATGACCTTCAGCATTTGAATGGTAGGCACAATACTTGGAAGGATCAAATAATGGATGTGACGGGTCGAAAATTCTTCCTTTTCTTGGTTGCATAATTCCTGAGGTGTTCAACCGGGCGAATATGCTAGAGATTGATTCATTTAGAGGTGTAAAGTTGCGAGGCCTTCTTTTCTTTGATTGCAGAGAAGCGACTTATGCTTGACGATGTTGATGTCGAATGCTTTGTTGACGATGAGGATGGAGATGCATGTTATGGGCATTAGAGATGTTATAATTTTGCAAGAGCTGGTGATCATGATGGCTTTGCGGTGGATGCATAGTCGTGGCAACTAAGACATTTTCCTTCTCTTGAGCTTTAAAATTTTCTAGCATCCCTGATTGTAAAGTATGATTGATAGTTTGCATGCCAACCTTTCCTTCTTTAATGCTGCTTTCTACGAAGTCCCCGACTCTAATCAAGTCTGAGAAATTACGCACATTCGCAGTAGCCAACTTTTCATAATGTATTCCGTTTTGAATGTCAATGAAGATTGATCTCAACTTTTTCTCGGATAGCAGAGGGTGCACCTTTGAGGCTTCAACTCTCCACCGGATTGCATAATCCTGAAACGATTCATGTGGCGCTTTCTTTATTTTGTACAAGCCATGCATGTCTGGATTGATCCCCAGGTTGAACTCATATTGCTTTACAAAATCGTGAGCCATATCATCCCACGTGCGCCATTTTCTAAAATCTTTTTTTGTGTACCAAACAAGTGCAGGCCCTGATAAGCTTTGAATAAATCATTTCATTCGAATTGCCTCATTGTGCTCGATACCAAGTAATCTGCTACAGTAGTCCTTTAAATGAGCAATGGGATTGCCCTTCCCATTGAAAGTATTAAACTTCGGCACCAAATAACCCGGGGGGAGTTCTACATCGGGCTGCAGGCATAAGTTTTCATATCTTAGACTTTGATTATTTCTTGATTGCAGTTCTTCTCCAATGGCTTTCTTCAAATCATGGAGTTCTTTTCCAAATTTTCACAGCAAATCTGTTGGGTTGATATTTCAAGTCTCTTATACGAACATACAGCTAGGTGGTTTTGCTTGTCCTTCTCAAATGGAGTTGTGGCTATAAGAAGTTCGGTATTAGGAATCATCGTGACTTGATTGGGATTGCAGGTTATTGGCATTTGTGGAGAGATTGTATAAGTAGGAGTTGGATAAGGAGATACGGTTAAGCAAATATTTCGGTTTGAGCTAGAAGTGGAGGTTGTATTTGAAAGAAGGTTAAAAGTGCTTCCCAGATTAACCAACATGTTCCTTTGCACCACATTTGCCTTGGTTCCATCATTTCGTGCTTGCAGTAGTCCCATACCGGTATTGAATTCTTCAAAACGGTCTGCCATTATTGCCCGTCCTTTATGCAGATTCGCAGCCAAAACAGTGTTCAATGCTAGACAACCTTAAAAAAATTACAAAATAAAAATAAAGTGTTAGTGTATTCATCATAATCAAATAAATGCATAAAGTAATAAAGTATGTAATTAGATAGATTAATTCATGATACGGTTAAGTAGGAGTCCTAAACTAGAAATGTTGGCCCATGTTGCAAAATGGATGGACGAGAATGAATTGTTATCTAGAGGGATCTAACGCTCGAGTCCTGTTGACATGGAAGCGAATTGATTTGATAATTGTGAAAGATTGAATTATGTCGAATATAAAAGTTTTAGTTATAGCACAGGTCCTTTTCCTTGCATGACTCTGGAATTTTATAAATGAAAGAAAAAGATTGCCCCGATTTTTAGGAATTATTTTTATTACTCCATGGCATGATGTCTCTTTCGAGCATACTCAACATGCGTGCTAAAAATGTGCCCTAATTTCTTTTATGAAGATAAATGGAAATTTTGCTATAATGAGACTGAGTCTTATATAGATTGTGTGTTGAAGAGGCCAGAGATGAATAATTTTGACGTTGAAAATAATATTTGGCTGTTTGAATATCGACAAGCTTAGATCAGGATACTTGATTAGGATATACGAGTCAATTAGACATGAAATGACTCTATTCTTTTTTAGCATTGGTAAATCATAAAGTTGCCGAGGCCCGAAATACGGTATCAACCGTTTTGAGACTTATGGGATAGTACCTCAACTCACATGCCAAGACTTAGAATTAACGGGTGCGTGAAGATCAATCTCGACGACTCGAAATAAGATGATACAGACACTTGAATTGAATAGGTAAAAATATTAGAATAATTTGACAATGTAAATTGACCAAATAATAGCCTTCTATTGCTTGAAAGTTTGAACATCTACCAATTTGAAAATTGTGAATTGTCACGAAGGTAAAAATTCTAAGACATAGGTAAAATGCTAAATATATTTTATGAAACCTATTTATTTCTATATTATTGGAGATAGGGGTTTAGGCCTGTGTGAAAATTGAAGGTATACAATTTTGTGAGGCACGAGTGGTAATATTTGAAAAATACGTAACTATATTTTTAAGAAAAGAATGCGAATAACCTTAACTAGTGAAACTAGATGAGAAAAATATATTGCCTAATTATGAAAGATTATGCCAATTTTAATGAAATCTTATTAGAGAAACAGGTCCTTCTTCAAAAATAAAAGGACATCTTAATTGGACTCTAGGAATTGGAATGGACCTAAGAGAAATCCGGGCCTAAGAAAATACTTAAATAGTGTTCTAGAGTCATTAAAGGGCGTTAAGTGCGGAACGGTTTATTATTATTATTATTATTATTATTATTATTATTATTATTATTATTATTATTATTATTATTAAGTCCACGGAGGATGATATAAAAATATGTAGAAGATAAAATATATGAACAAATACATTTAAATAAATATGTAAATAAGTTAGATAGTCAACATATTTTCTTCTGAAAAATAACAAATGACGTTAGCAAAAATAATAAAGTCAATCAAGCAGTATAGCAAGCAAGCAAATAAACAAGCAAGCATATTACAAATTTCAAAGTATAATAAATGATTGTGCGTCCTAATATGTAAGGGACCTCTTTGTGCAAGAGGTAGGCCTAACGTGTATTTGAAAGGTAAATATGTCATTATGTATCATCGCATTTCTATAAATTAATTAAGTAATTCTATTTTTTAAAAGCAAAATAAATAGTAAAATATGACTGCTTTAAACACACACACACACACACACACACACACACATACACACATATATATATATATATATATATATATATATATATATATATATATATATATATATATATATATATATATATATATATATTAAAAGAGGGTGTATTTTCATCAAAAGAATAAAAGTATTATAAAATATATTTATTATAATTAATTAAGTAAGTAAATTTATTTTAAAAAGCAAAAAGAAGTACATGAATCGCTTAAGCCATTTATTTATTTTTACGTAAAGAAAATTAAAAGAAAATGCAATAAAAGATATTTTGTCAAGTGTAAACTTCTCGTTGTTCCGCAAGATTATATCATTTGAAAATATTACACATATTATAAAAAAGATAGTCATGCTCCTTTAACTAGGATTTAATTAATTGAAAGTAAATAATCTACATAATTGACATGCTTACCCTTCAAATAATGCACATAAATATGATAAGTGTCACTTGGGGTTGAAAACCCACTTGGACATTTAGGTAAGGTTAACTAATGGATTTAATACACCTCGGGTATTAGATCACCTAAGGTTAGAAATGATGCATGCTCTTAAAATGGTTTTGTCTCTATCTTAGGTTGACGGAGAGTGGGTTTTCTAGACTGGTCTGCTTCCAAGTGAACAACTTGAGAGTGAAAAGCTCGTGACTGTCGACTGCACCGCTGATCGACTTACCCACGAACTTTTCCTAAAATATGTTTTGAGTAGGGCACGGCTGCAAACCGCATAACCGCTAGGTGTGTGCTTTGTGTGAATTTTTCAGAAGTGGATGAAGTGAAACGGAATAACAAATTACATAAAGTAATAAGAATAGATTAACAATTCATATAAAGCAGTTTATCACACAATGACAATTCAAATAAGCATCATAAATAATTAAACATACACAAGTTAATTTTTATTATTAATCTAAGTTTGTTGTGGTTTAGAACCTAGAAGCACCAGCAGAGTCGCCATGTTGTTATACCCCATTTTAACACGGGTCAAACTTGAGTATAACATATTGGTAATTCTGAATGTTTAATTAAATAAAGAGTCGCCACCTAATTATTTTAACGGTGAATTAGGACACCAATTTTAGCTAAATAGTACTTAAAGTTAACTCTATTTTAAGGTCTACTTCCTTAAAAATTCTTGGTAAGGGTTCTAATTAATCTTATAAGGAAGGTTATTAAAGCACCCTATAGGATCCGTTAATTACGGTTAACCGATCAAACTTAGGTTAATTATGTTAAAACTTATTAAGTAGCGCTTGAGGTGTTTTAACAAAATATTTTTTTTAGTGAATAAGGCATAAAACTAATTAATATATATATAGGCACAGCTTTGAAAGGAATGACATTTTTATGAAAAACTCGTAACTAATTTTCACCTTGGGAAAATAAATATTGTTTAGCTTCTCTTCAAAATAATACCATAGTCAAGAACTCAAGATCATTGAAACTCTTTATTTAAAGAAAATCCTGTTTTTCTATTCCTATGTCACGTTCTTGAAAGAAAAGTAATATCCCAAGTTTAAAACTTATTACATGATATGAGGAAAAAACAGTCTTCTTCCTTAGGCCTCAAAGGAAAAATACTACCCCAAAATGTTAAGTATTTTGCTTCCTTTTGAGTTTTTACTCAACAAGATTCTTTTCCAAAATTATAGTAGTAATTCTAAATGATAAAATTAATCATCAATCATAGGTTCAAATAAAATAAATCACTTAATTAGGATATATGCAGAATAAGTAGAAACAAAAGCCACCACAGGTGACCACCAAACGATTAGCTTCTCTTCTTGCTATTCGATGCCTTCTAAGAATAAGGGATGCGATGACTCCATGCTCGGCATGATGGTGAGTCTTGCATTAAGACTCAGTACGTTTTGTTCCAAAGTACCTGCTTTAGAGCAGTGAACTGAAGGCGGGGATCTCGGGTCTGTCTCGAGACCTTAAGTTCTATGAACCAACAACAAAATAGATTTTTCTACTACGACTCGAAGCCAAACAGAGACAAATAAAGAACTCGAGAAAAATCAGTTTTTGTTTAGAGGAAGAGAAAAACAATAGAAACTAAGTGCTTTAGGAGAGGAGAGGCGGCTGTGAGGGAGGGTGAGAGTGTTTCATTTAGGGATAAAGCGAGTAACAATAGTAAATTTTTAGGAGTTAGCAACGGCGGCTAAAATTTCGAGCGTTGGGCAAAGGGAGCGGCTCCAAAACCATCTGTGGAGTAAAGGTGCGGCACAAGACCCTAAGGTTAAAGGAGGGAGTTCAAGCTTGGTTTTGGCTGAAGGATTTAGGAGTATTTATAGGCTGATTTCTAGGGTTCTTGTTTTGGGTGGGATTTGGAGATTGAGTGAAAAGCTCTTGAACGTTTGAAATTTGAACGTTGATACTGAATAAAATAAAATAAAGTGCAGATCTTCTTGTTCAAAAATGGTAACGGCAGGTCTGCCATGGCTGAGCAACAATAGAGTTTGTGAAGAAAAGGAAAGGAAGGAGAAGAAGTGTGCTTATTTTGGAGAGAGAGTGAAAGAAATTAAAATGCTAATTGTCCTAGGTTTTTGAGAATGAAAGAATAGATTTCAACCACTAGATTAAGAGCTTACACGGCTGAGATTAAGTCTGGAATATTAGTCAAAACGACGTAGTTTTGATGAGGTTCTAGAGTGATCTATAGTTGGGCTAAAGTGGATGATTTTTGGGCTGCTGGTTTGACGGATTTGGGCCGACTTATGAGCTAAATTCGTGGGCTACTGAGGACTTAAGGGAATTTAGATGCTTAGGGATTGCATTGGGTTTTAGGTAACTAGATATTGGACAAACCCACTTCCTTTTTCAAGTCTTTCTTTGAGCTTTTAATTAAAATAATTTTTATTGGACACATTATATGATACTACATAATATTATTGGTTGAACTATTTAATGTTACTTAAAAGAATTATGGTAGCTAGAATTTAAATTTACAAAATAATTTATACTAATTGTTAAGTAAAATGTCATCACAAGCGTAAATATTCATAAGGTATTTAATTAAAAATAATATTATTAATTAATTATATAAAGATGAAAAATGTGTTTTTTGATAATAATAGCAATGATATAACTGTAATAGTTTTAATAATAATAACAAATAGGCATAGTTTGTATTAAAATATAGTAGAACAACTACCTTATATTAAAAGTGATATTAGAAGCTTAAAGAAATAATTTAAAAGTAAGGAGGGACAAAATTGGATGTCAACACTACACTTATTTTGTGGTCCAAGTCCAAGTTTAAGAGGAGGTTGATTGGGGTCCAAGCACCAGCCTTAAAGGCACCTGAATTAAGCACCAGTCATAAAGGGATTTTCCTAGTTTGTTAGAACATATTTATTGCTTTCCTAGTTAGTTAAGGATAATAGTTTCTTTTCCCTAAGTTAGGTAGAATTACTTTCCCAGATTGACTTGGTTTTGGTTTCCTAGAATTTTACCTTTTCCTATTTTAGTTGGACTTGTTGTCCAAAGTAGTTTAGGACTTTATTTCCTAATATTTAAGGTAATCTCGTGATTACCCTCTATATAAAGGGGTATCTTCTTTGTTTTTAGGTAGATTATTCAGATTATTATCAATAAAACTTGTGATATTTTCTTGCACTCTTGTGCGGCTACTCTTGGATTTATTCTTCAACCTTCAAGACTCAACTTAAGGTGGTAAGAATTAAACCCTTTTCGAAATCTTAAATCACTTCTAGATATTCAAGAAAGGTGATAAGTTTAGGCTGATTGTTGTTCTTGTTATTCTAAAGGGTTGGGTTTCACAATCTATTTCTTATTTTTAATTCTCTACCAAAGGCGATTAGTTCTTTGTTAGCTAATTGTTGTTGTTAGGATTCAACTTCAAGAATAGACTTATTGAATTCAAGAAACTCTTTCTTGAATTCAATCTATCTTTAATTTCTGCATTTTTCGTTTCTTTATTTTCTTTAAGCTTCCGCACGTTTCTTGTTTTTTCTTTAGTAAATCTTGAATCACCTATCAGAGATAATGGCTTTTTCCGATGGTATCAACGGTGGCGGAAGGCAAAGACGATGGAGATGTTACAGGATTTTTAAATTGGGGGTATAAGAGTAATTTCAAATATTTTATTTTAAAAAAAATAATAAGGATGCATGTCATGATCTTATTGATGCGTGACACTACACATGTTTTTCTAAATTGGTCAACGAAAAAGAGGTGTGCACAAGGCACACTTTAAAAAGGTTGAGTGTGCAAGATGATTTTCGTACTCAGCAAGTAAAGTATGTAATAGGGATTTGGTCCATAGTTTAAGGGGCAACTTATGTATTTTGCCTTTCTTGTTCAGATGTATTTAGGATATCGACAGTATTATCTTTTAACAAAAAACACAAGAGTAAGTAAATACTATAGTAGAGACTTCGAGTTAACATACAAATCAGTAGCGAATCTGACAATGGTTTGCGATTTCAGCCAAGCTACATATGTTATTCAAGTTGGCCCAAAGACCATCATTATTATATCCAAAAAAAACAATACAAGAGTGCAGCCAACGCTGGATTCTGAAACAAGTCTGTCCGATATATTGGATAGGTGGTGTTTCAGGCAGTACACAAAATTCACATCACAGTGGTGTAATCAAATGGACTATAAAGATTACCAAGCCAACACTCTCCCAGAAACACTACTATCTCTCTGATATAAAAAAAACTGCAGAAACAACCAACTCGAATAGGTGAAAGAGACAACCAACTCATCACACGTATGTATATTTAAAAAAAGGTATGTTCTTAGGAATTGTTCCATTACTTTTCATGGAAAGCCAATTTAATCTGCAAAACATATCTCAACAACTACTTGCATTTCCAATTAAAAAGGGAACGATCTCGCCAATGTAACATTATAACTGATGCAATCTGAAACTTCTTACAAGTATAAAGTACAAAGTTATTAATGGGATGGACACATAAGAGCCTCCATATATCATTTTTCTTTCTCAGATCACAAACTATGGCAATAAGCAGAATCTCTACATGAATAACTTTCAATATAAAATTTACACACATCATTTAATCAGTTAATTAATTACCCGAAAAAGTATATGTTCAATGTCCAATGTATAAATCAGCCCCTCCCAGCATTGCCATGCCGTTGGTTTCTGAAGTAGCTAAGAACTGCCTGAGCCTGCATATAACGGCATGTACATTTTAGAATACTTGATAAAGGATAGAAAAGGAAGTGTGCGGTTTCTGCAAAATTGTACCTTTTCTCTGGCTCTAGGAGTTCCAGACTGTGACAATGCCACTAATGGAGGTACAGCTCCTTCCTGGAGAACCATATTGCAGAATCTGCTACTGTTAGTGCATAATTGCAACAGAGCTGCTGCTGCATTCTCCTTACCTCTTGCAGAACCCAACTCAACAACCTCAACCAGAACAGCAATCCCTCCTTCCTGACCAATTGCTGCTCTTCCCTCGTGGATGGTTGCAAGATTTGACAAAACAGCAATAGCCTTGTCGACCATCCCAGCAGCCGGGTCCATCAACTCCACGAGAAACCTTACAGCACCAGCTTGCACAATGCGAGCCTTGTTTTCATGAAGTATTGACAAGTTAAACAAAGATGTTGCTGCATCCTTCTTTCCCCTAGGAGTTCCATTTCCCAATAAATCCACAAGAGGTTTTATAGGCCCAGACCTCCCAATCTTCATCTTGTTATCCTCAATCACAGAAAGGCTAAAAAGTGTAGTGGCGGAGTTTTCTTTAGCCTCAGCAGTCCCTGTTTGGAGGACATGAATCAAAGGTTCAATTGCATCAGTATTTGCAATCGAACACTTGTCTTTGTCATTAATTGATAAGTTGAGAAAAGCAGTAACAGAATTTTCCTGTACGTTCATGTCTTCTGAATGAAACAAGTTGATGGCACCACAGCTTGCAATTACAATACGATTATCCATATTGTGCTTGGCAAGTAATCGGAGTTCAGCTGTGGCATCTCTTTGCACATCAATGGAATCGCTATTCAAGTCCTGAACTAGCTTCCTAACTTGCTCCCCAACTTCCAAAAGATCAGCCCTTCTTTCGACAGTAGCAGAAGAAACTATTCTAGGAAACCTCTCAGAAGGTCTACGCCAGATGGATTGATTTCGAGTTCTTGTCTCCAGCATGGATAGGAATTCTGGCTCCCTTCGTAGGACAGACAATGGAGCAGCAGGACGGGATTCTGACACATCCCCTGAAGCATCAGTTGCAGCCGCTGCTGATCTTGAAGACACTTCATTTCCATCACCAGAAATTGCAGGTGAAAAGTTTGAATTAGATAGTGTGCTGGGTGCCGAGGTAGTTCGATTATGACCTACAAGGAAGTGTTCATCGGCAGCTAACATACTATGACCAGTTGAGCTTATCTCTCCAGAGTGGGCCATACGTTCTTCAGAACTCTTAATAGATATCCTTTCAACTTCCAGAGCAAGCATATTGCTAGCAACTCCAGGTAACGAATCATCTGAAGAGGAACGGGAATGGGATGGAGATGATCCTTCTCTTTGGTTTATACTTGATGAAATCAAAACTCTTCCTAGGAGAACTTAAGGAGCGAGCAGAATCTGGTGACGAAGAGTGATTTGCCCTCGGAAGGGGAAAACCCTGGGTATCCCTGGGCACACCAGAATCTGCATGTGCTAGAAGTGAACACGGCTGATTCAAGCTCAGAGATTTCATCGGATCAGGCAGCTTTACATTGTTTGATTCACACCCATTTGCAATAAGTGCCTTAACAGAGTAATTAGGAATGAGATTTGTGTGCCCCAGCATTTGCCTCGTCTTAGGACAAACAGTAAGACCGAGATCAATCCATTTCCTTATAAATGCTCGCTCATAAGTTTGTCCGGAAGAAACAATTACAGGGTCAGTCATCAACTCAAGTGAGAGGGGGCAACAAAAATCAGGAGGTATCGGTACAGGCGTGCAGGTCTGAGACTGATTCATTGTGACAAAGCGGTCATGCATATTGGAAACAAGCGCTATAATTTGCTCAATATATTCAACTTCCTCACTCTTTTCAGCTTGTTCAGCGTTCTCCTTCAATTGTTCAAGGACCACAAGCTCAATCAAAAGCTCTTTGTTTGAGCTCAATCTAAGGCAATCGGCAATTTTTGAAAAGCTGTCTGAGCTTGCTCCCAACCCTTCCATTTGAGCCTTAATAGCCTTTGTGATAGTCATGGATATTAGTTCATAATCCACATACTTAATTTTTAGTAGAGAGTGCTGCAATCCAAATACAAGACAGCCCCTCAGGAAGTTAAATCACCATAAGTAAGGATGACAAATTCTATCCGACAAAAAAAGAGCAGAGAGGAACATTACAGCTGATGTAGGAATACGGCAAATAGAAGGGAGAAGAAGATCAGGAATGACCTGTTTTTGGCTCCCTGCCTCAAGAGATGTCAAAGTTGTATCAGCAGGAAGGCATTGATGAGAAGATTTAAGTAGCTCGAGAATTTCAAGACTACATGTTCGGATTTTTACAATCAGTGATTCAGCTTGCAGCACCTATAGATCATCAATACATCAACAATATAAATATAATTGCTCAAAGTATTAAAATGCCTTAAACGTAAACCATAAATTCATAAATTGCACTACATCCCATTCTCATTCAGTATGCTGATTATGAATAAAAACAAATGGATCATCTGTCTTATTCAATAAATAAAGAGCATAAATATTGGACCATACAAAATAAACTTTACTGCCCAATGGTTGCCAGGTTTCATACAGCTCCCTCAGTTCATCAATATATTGAGCTAGTCTGGCAAATGCTTTCTGAAGCTGCTTCAACATCAACAATGGCCTCAAGAATCGGCTTTAAAATATTCAGCAGATACTCATTCTTGCAATTATACCTCTGAACCAGTACATCACTTATGCTTTCACTTGATGATAAATGGAAAAATTGGGAGATGTTGCTGAGAAGAACTTTCAACAATGACATCTCCATTGCACCTGGTCAACCAAAAGTAGTAATCCTCAGTTACCTGATCCGAGCACAAAACCCGTCCTATAAGACAGATAAAAGATAATCACATACAATATATATGGCCAATTTATTGCATTGATAATAATGCTGAAACTTCAGAGAAATAACGTCAGCAACATGTGTTTGTGTATGCGCGCAACGCACACACACATGTGACATGACTGCAGCTAAATTTAGGAGCAGTTTAATATTTGAAGCCCCTCTTAGTTTCTATCACCTCAGCTTAGTATTGTCAATCAACATCATATAGGATGGTTACACAGTTTTCAAGGGATCTATGATCATGGCATCACATCTAAACTTCCACTGCTGAATTGCTCTTTGTTATCTGTAATACATTTACAGTAAAAGAAACAATAACGGAGTCATTATGCCTTAAAACTCATTCGGATGATGATTCCCATTCTCATAGAACGGACTAGCTTGACGCTTGTCGACCATGTTTCTTTCAAGGAAGGATGTCAATATTTGTTTCTTTATGAATTCAACAGCCTCCAAATACTTTGGAAGGATGCCTAGATGTCAGGAAAATAACTGAGCAAGAATTTCTAATATCTTATACTTCCACCTTTCTACTGATGCCAATCTCAGATAACATTCCATTAAACACCTAATTTTAGAACAATGTACAGCTAGCCAGCCACACAACAACAACAAACTACTAATACTATGGTATGGCTAGTTGGGGTCAATTATATGAATCCTAAGTAAACATGTCGCTCCATTTAGACATGCATCTATCAAATATTTAAGCATTTGGATTATTTAGTACTACAAGTTCTACATTTTCTGCTGGCTTACAAATCTCTAGAAAGACAAAAAGACTCTTAACAAACATTGCATAATGTAAACATACCAACATAACTAAACATTCATCCCCAAAAATTGATATCGTCATTATGGATCTTTTTCTTCCATTCTGCCTTGTTTTGCAATAAGTTTACATGGATTCCAAGAGATTTCTAGTCCTCCGAGACAACTTCCTTCCATGACATTTTACCTTGTCCTTTTTAACACTTTCAATCACCATGATTCCAAATCTACAGACCTATGCATCTGGAGATCGACGTACGCAACATGATCATACAATGTGGTTATTTCTAACCTTGTATGCCTCCATATCCACAAAAACATAAATTTACATTGTTAGGTTACACTGCTTGTAATGTACTCTTTTATATTTAAAAGAAAACTACAGGCATTTTTCACTGCGCTATCTTCCGCACACCAAAACAGTAAACATCACAAGATGAGGTATTAAAATAATGGACCTAAAAGAGAATGTGTCAAACCATCAGAAACAATTGGCAATAAAGTTCTTTTATTTTGTTGGTGAGAGACAACGGGCAACTAAAGAAATTGTGAATAAAAGGAAGGAAGAATTCAAAGAAATAGATTATATAGCTCAACGTATTATGATTTATAGGTTTGATTGTGCATAATAAGGAACAGAGAAGTTAGATGTTAAGTCATCTGGAAAATATGGAAGAAATGGCTACAATGAATAAGAAAGTACAAACCTTATTAGCAAAAGCTTCAGCTACAACAAGCTGTATAACTTTCTCATACTGTGTACCCCAATAAATCAAGTTAACCTACGTCCAAGAGAAATATTCATAAATCATTTTTAATAATATAAAAGTTGTCCAAGTTACTGAGGTAGAACATCCCCAAATACCTTTAGCAATTCATATTTTCTATTAGAACATAACATGTAACAAAGACAGGTCAACATACGTTTCTGTGATATGGAATAATTTCTCTTAAACATCCACTGTAATGGCCATCATTGTAAAAATATTAAAGAAAGGGTCACTAAGATAGTAAACTGATACACTTAAACATTGCACCAGAAGAATGATGAAAAGTTTGTTTTGTATCTTGCTGACTCTGGTAGTACATAGTTGTTAATAAGCACATAATATCACGTTTACGTTCTTCCACTGAAAATTAAGATGAAGAAAAAAAAGTACAAAATAGTTCACAAACTTACAAGCGAAATAGCCTGGAAGGTGTAAGTGTAGAAAAATGAGAATTGAAAGATCTACTACAAGCTTATTCAAATATAGCTATGCCTTATTTAAACATTTCACATACTTACAACAGCCCAGCTTCCTAATTAGATGAGCACTCCGTCTTGCCCATTGGAACTGTTCATACCGATTAAAAATATCTCCCTCTCTGCTTCTCTGGTTCCTTTCTATGAAAGCAATGAGCTTATAATTTCCCACTCTTAATTCTCTTCGCCCATTACCAGAAGCAGGATGATTTAAAGTGCAAACATTTCCACGGGATTTAATCTAAATACACTCTCCCAGTTAAGCATTTTTTTAAAAAGTTAAGACACCTACAAAATGAGCATTAAAAGTTAAAATTAAGAAACAAATAGTATTTGTGTTAAACATGAGTCAGAACATTCAATTTACAGCATTCCTAACAGCTCCGTGAAATCTGAACCAGACATCACAAGATTCACAATTTCAGTGTCATTTGTTTTTCTTGAAACGTGTTTGTCAATCTGGAGTCCACAAAAAAGTGCCGCCGATACTCAAAGGTAAGTTTTATAGAGTTGTGGTTGTTGAAATTCGAATACATACACAGAGCCAGCGCAGCGAAAATTAAACGAGGAACGTACCTTCAGCCATGATTGTTCAAGTGTTGTGGAATCGCCTCGTAAAACTTTGACAGAAAATCTAGAGCCTTCTAGCCTAAGCCTATCGTTGGATGCCAGACTGATGGAGTCACAGGCGTATTTATAGGTAGGCTAGGGACTCTTAGGAAAATACTTTAGCCTTAGGGACTTCTCCATAAATTATAATTACCCTAGGGACTACTAATATATGGTAATTTCTTTCCATCAAAGAAACTACCATATATGCATAACCACAGAATATTATCTGATATATTATTTCCTTTGGGAGAGAAGGCAAATAATTTATTACCATATATGTGGGCCACACTAGAAATTTCTAGAAAGATACGGTAAATTTCTTACATTCTCCCACTTGGCCCATATATTTAAAATCAGATAATCCTTTATGAGTGATAAACATATAATATGGCCACAAACTTTATCACTCAACTAAAAGTTATGCGACAACCACTTTAACTAGAATATATTATTACACGAATCATGGCGGTCATGCTTTTAAACAAACACTTCCTTCCATGTATTACAATGCACAATATATTCTAATAAAGTGTCTAACAACTTTATGAATGAGCTTAATATAAGTCATCCAGAGTCCAACTTTATTGATCAAATGATCACAAATAATACATGAAAAACCAAAAGTGTGCACTGTCATGTATATCAAAATAAACATAATGTCTAGACAAACTGTTAGAGAGCAAAGCAAGACTAAATTGAGCTACTAAGCCCCATATGGGTTACATGATCCTTGAAAATATTAGTCGGCAGACCTTTAGTCATAGGATCCGCAATCATCAAAGTAGTGTTAATATGCTCAAAATTCACATCTTGCTTCTTCACATAGTCTCTAACCATCAAGTACTTTATTATTATTCTTAGAAAAGAAAACTGCAGCTGAATTGTCACAAAAGATTCTTAATGGCCTTGAAATGGAATCGACTATCCTAAGGCCGGAAATAAAGTTCTTCAACCATAACGCCTGTGATGTAGCTTCATAGCATGCTATAAATTCAGCTTCCATTGTGGATGTTGCAACAATGGTCTGCTTGACACTTCTCCAAGATACAACACCTCCAGCGAGGAGAAAAATGTATCCTGAAGTAGATTTACCAGTGTCTTTACATCCACCCAAATCAGAGTCTGAATATCCAATCACCTCCAATGAGTCAGAGTATTTGTATGTGAGCTTAAAATCCTTGGTTCCTTGCAAATATCTCAAGACCCTTTTACCAGCTTTCCAATGGTCAAGACCAGGGTTACTTTGATATCTGCCAAGCATTCCTACCGCAAAAGAAACATCAGGTCTAGTGCAGACCTGTGCATACATAAAGCTTCCAACAAGCGAAGCATAAGGAATGTTTTTCATTTGGTCTTTTTCCAATGCATTTTGTGGACATTGATTCAATGAGAATTTTTCACCTTTAATTATGGGTGCTGCTATAGGTGAACAGTTCTTCATCCCGAATCTTTCCAGAATTCTTTCAATGTAGGCCTTCTGAGACAGTCCAAGTAATCTTTGGGATCTATCTCTGTGAATCTCTATGCCAATGACATAAGAGGCTTGACCCATATCCTTCATCTCAAAATTCTGGATAAGGAACTGTTTAGTCTCGTGCAACAATCCCAAATCACTACTTGCAAGCAAAATATCATTCACATATAGGACCAGAAAAATATATTTGCTCCCACTTATCTTAAGGTATATACATTGATCAATGACGTTCTCCATAAATCCAAATGAAGAAACAACATTGTGAAATTTAATATACCATTGGCGGGAAGCCTGTTTTAGCCCATAAATGGATTTATTTAACTTGCAAAAAAGGTGACTTTTGTCCTTATCACAAAATCCTTCAGGTTGACTCATGTATACCTCCTCTTCAAGACCTCCATTCAGAAAAGTTGTTTTCACATCCATTTGATGTAACTCTAAATCAAAATGAGCTACTAATGCCATGAAGAATGTAACGACCCGGCCCGTCGTTACGGGAATTACCACCCGTTACCTTGCATTTACATATATTATGCTTTTAAAACAGTATTAGAGTATATCGGGTGAGTTAGGAGTGATTTGGATTGAAAATGAAACAAATAGCATGTTTGAAGAAAGCTTGAATATGAAAAGTCAACCAAGAGTTGACTATTGAGTTAGAGTGCTCGGAATCGGATTCTGATGATTCGGTTAGTTTCGGGAGGTGATTTGTGACTTAGGGGAGCGATCGGAATTGAATTTGGAGGCCGGTGTAGAAATAGGCTTGAATTGGCTAAGGTTGAATTTTGGCGAAATCCGAACGGTAGGTGATATTTTGATCCGGGAGTCGGAATGGAATTCCGACAGTTGCAGTAGCTTCGTTAGGTGATTTTGGATGTGCCTGCAAAATTTCAGGTCATTCGGACGTCGTTTGGTCGGGTTTTGATTGAATGTGCAATTTGGAATGTTTTAAGGAATTTAGGCTTGAATTCGATGCGAATTATGAGCTTTGATGTTGTTAGACGTGTTCTGAGGATTGGAGCAAGTTCGAATAAGGTATTAAGATGTGTTGGTATGTTTGGATGAGGTCCCGGGGGCCTCGGGGTGTTTTCGGATGGTTAAACGGGAGAAAAATCATGGAAATTTCAGGTTGAGAGTTCTGGTTCTGTCATTTTCGCTCCTGCGGAAATGTGGTCGCAGGAGCGAGTCCGCAGAAGCGGATATTGGAGCGCAGAAGCGCATGTGATCGCGGAAGCGGAAAGGAGCCCGCAGGTGCGGCACCGCTGAAGCGGGTGTTGAGCCGCAGAAGCGGCCAAGGGCTATGGGGGAAATATCGCAGAAGCGGAAGGCCAGCCGCTTAGGCGAGTCCGCAGAAGCGGACGCCTAGCCGCAGAAGCGGAAATTTCCGCAGGAGCGGTCGAGGCTTCGCAGAAGCGGACGCGCAGAGGCGGTCCGTATGTCGCAGAAGCGGAAATGGCCGGCTAGGCCTGGAACCGCAGAAGCGACCCTTTGGTCGCGGATACGGAAGCATAGAAGCGGAAAATGTTCCGCAGAAGCGAAAATCGCTGTAAGTAAGTGTATCAGAAGTTAGAAAATTTCAGAAACATTTTAACATTTGGGGGTCTCGGCTTAAGGGCGATTTTGGGCGATTTTGAGGAGGAAATCAAGGGAAATCATCAGGTAATCAACTATGAACTCATATTATGATTAGTATTGATAATATCATGCAATTATATCATGAAAATGGAGGAATTTGGGGTAATTATGGAGGATTTAGCCCTAGTCTTGGACTTTAGAAAATCAAGGTTTTGAACGGGCAAATGGAGTCCGATTTTGGTAAAATTGATATGCTTAGACTCGTATTGAGACGAGGGTTCCGGAAATGTGAATTTCGTAAATTTTCGGAATGTGGGCCGGGGCTCGGGTTTTGACAACTTTGGGAATTTTGATGTAAATTGAGTTGTATTGATTGGGTGTCGTCCCATTGGCCTAAATTGTTGTATTTTTACTGTATTTGATCAGATTCTACGCGTACGGAGCTTGATTCTCGTGGCAAGGGCATTGCGGAATAGTCGTCGTGCTGTATTGAGGTGAGTAATAGATGTGGGTGATGACCAGGCGGGTTCGAAACCCCGGTATACCACTTTGTGACGCTGTATAGCGGCGAGACACGCACACTCTTGAGAGTGCGGGGTCGATCATGAACTGGAGACTACATATTAGTCCAACCTGTTGATACTGTATTATTGGCTATTCCAGAGCCGTCGAACCTCCTTCTCGGATGGTTGCATATATGTATATATATATTGTGATAATGGCCACTCTTGAGCCGAGGAACCCCCTTCTTGGGCGGTTGAGTATACATGTGGGCCGTGAGCCGGTTATTGGATCCCGCGAGGATCGTTATCATTGTCTTATCACATAGACATGCTAGTTTACTACTAGTCCGCAGATATTTTTGTTATTATGCTAATTCCAATCTCCGGAACTTGATATTACTTGTTTTCAAGCTGAAAAATGATAAAAGAGTTTTCAAAAACTACTTTTGAGCATGCGAGGCTGTATTTGCATATTAGGCCGACTAGTAGTGGATCGGGCTGCACGCCGCAGCGAGATATATGTTGGATCGGACGCACGCCGCAGGGAATATCTCTATGAGATGTGCTTGGGCTGTAGGAGCCCCTCGGAGTCTGAACCCCACAGTGAGCACGGGTACCCAAAATTGGAGTCGAGCTACACGCCGTAGCGGTCATATCATGCATTGCATTGCATTTAGCTACATCTGCTAGTCGTTAATGCTATTTCTTGGTAATTGTTGGTACAGGTATAGAGAATATTGATTCTATGACAGGGGTGGCTGATTATAGCTTTACATAGTGCTTTATTGCGGATTTCTTATCTGCTATTTGTCTTCCCACTTGTTTATTACCACTGAGTACGGCGATACTCATTTTACTCCTGCACCTTGTGTGCGGATCCGGGTACCTCTCGGCGGTGATCCGGTGGTTGTGCGAGGCGACGTTTGTGGATATTCGAGGTAGGTGCAGAGTCCGCAGGACCCGATATTCCTTCCTACCTGTCTTTTGATTTTGTATTGACATTTCTTTCCACACTTGGTATTTTGTAAACCTTTATATACTCATGTTCAGTAGAGGCTCATGACTCTTGACACTTGGTCTATGGGAGTTGATGTATTATGGGACTTGGTTCCCTGTTTTCGTTATTTGTATCGCTATTGCTTCGTGATTTAATATGCTTAAATGGGCTAAAAAGAGCTTCTAGCTCCGTTAATGTTATTGATTGGTCAGGCTGGCTTAGCAATGTGCTGGGCGCCATCACGACCGGATTTGGGGTCGTGACAAGTTGGTATCAGAGCCTAGGTTTACTAGGCCTCATGAGTCTTGAGCCGGTTAGTAGAGTCTTGTGGATCGGTACGGGGACGCCTGTACTTATCCTCGGGAGGCTGCGAACCTTTAGGAAAACTTCACTTTTCTTGAACTCCGTCGTGCGATCTTGTTGTTCTGAGAACTGAACTTCTATATTCTATTCTCTCGCAGATGGCGAGAACCGAGCATCAGGACGAGGTGGACGACCTCCATTGCCAACTGTTAGAGGCCGTGGGCGCGGTCGTGCTAGAGTTAGAGGTAGGGCGGCTGAGCGGTGCCGGTCGACCACTTTGTTGTACCGATTCGGGAGCGACCCCGGTGGTTGAAGCTCCGGCGGTCCCGGTTCGAGGGCCGGACTATATCTATTGCTATTCCGGGTTTCAGGAAACTCTTGCCCGGATATTATCGGTGTGTTCCGGTTTGGCTCGGGTAGTTTCGGCTACCGCTTCTGTAGCGACATCTCGGTCGGGGGTGGTCGGCGGACCCTGCGGCTCGCACGCCTGATCCGGTTGTTCGGGGACTTCGGACGCCAGAGGTTGTCCCCGCTCGGGTGGTTGCACCGGTTATTCCTCCAGTGGCACCAGCTCCAGCTCCAGAGCATATGGTTCAGGTTATGCCCGAGGACGAGCGGCGTCGTCTTGAGAGGTTTGGTAGACTTCAGCCACCCCATTTCGGTGGCGTTGAGGGCGAGGATGCCCGGGGTTTCTTGGATAAATGTCAGAAGATGCTGCGTACGGCTGGTATTCTTGAGTCCAGCGGAGTTTCATTTACTACATTTCAGTTGACTGGTCCCGCATTTGATTGGTGGGAGGAGTTTGAGAGGCGTAGGCCTGCTAGAGCAGCACCTCTCACATGGCAGCAGTTCTCTACTCTCTTTCTAGAGAAATATGTACCTCGGTCTCGTCGCGAGGAGCTACGTCGCCGGTTCGAGTGGTTGATTCAGGGCGACATGTCTGTGACTCAGTATGAGCTTAGATTCACTCAGTTGGCTAGGCATGCCACATGGATGATCCCCACTGATAGGGAGAGGATCAGGAGGTTCATTGATGGCCTCAACTACTCTATCCGTATTCTTATGACCGGCGAGCGAGTTCTGTCATCATCGTTTGAGCAGGTTGCTGATATGGCACGCTCCATTGAGGCGGATCGTCGCCGAGAGAGAGGAGCGGGAGGCCAAGAGGCCTCGTGGTTATGGCAGTTTCAGTGGTGCTCCATCTAGAGGGCATTCCCAGCAGAGCAGAGGTCGCTCATCTAGACCTTCTCGTTCAGGCCGCCCAGAGCAGAGCGGAGGTTCGCATGGTCGTGGTCGACGGGGATTTCAGCAGGGTCAGTCATCGCCTGGTGCCCTCCCAGCCCAGAGTGCAGCACCTACTTCTCCAGCACGAGGTGCATGTTATGAGTGTGGTGAGTTTGGCCATATGAGGAGACATTGCCCTCGTCTACGTAGGGGCGGGACTCAGCAGAGGGATCAGCCCTCTCTTCGGCACCATCTCGGTCTAGTAGAGGTGGAGGTCGGTCTTCTCGTGGTCGCCCCGGGGGCGAGGAGAGATCCGGTGGAGGCCGGGCACGGTTCTATGCACTTCACGACGGGCGTGATGCGGTTGCCTCCGATTGTTGTGATTACGGGTATCATTTATGTCTGTCACGAGAGATGCCTGCGTTCTATTTGATCCGGGGTCCACATATTCTTACGTGTCCTCTTATTTTGCACATCATTTGGGTGCGACTCGTGGTATTCTTGATTTACTTGTTCATGTATCCACCCCCGTGGGTGATACGATTGTTGTGGATCATGTCTATAGATCCTGTGTTATATCTATTGGGGGTCTGGAGACCCAGGCAGATTTGTTATTGTTGGGTATGGTGGACTTTGATGTTATATTGGGTATGGACTGGTTGTCTCCGTACCATGCTGTATTGGACTGTCATGCTAAGACAGTTACGTTGGCCATTCCTGGTATTTCTCAGATTGAGTGGCGGGGTTCGACTGATTTCGTCCCTAGCCGTGTTATTTCGTTCTTAAAAGCTCAGAAAATGGTTGAAAAAGGGTGTTTATCGTACTTAGCTTTTGTGAGAGATGTGGGAGCTGAATCTCCTAGCATTGATTCTGTACATGTTGTGAGGGATTTCCCAGATGTATTCCCCTCAGACCTGCCGGGCATGCCGCCGGACAGGGATATTGATTTTGGCATTGACTTGGTGCCGGGCACTCAGCCCATTTCTATTCCTCCGTATCGGATGGCACCAGCTGAGTTGAAGGAATTGAAGGAGCAGCTCCAAGAACTCCTAGATAAGGGGTTTATTCGGCCGAGTGTGTCGCCGTGGGGTGCACCAGTCCTGTTTGTTAAGAAGAAGGACGGATCTATGAGGATGTGTATTGACTATAGGCAGCTAAACAAAGCAACGGTGAAGAATAAGTATCCTCTGCCTCGTATTGATGATTTGTTTGATCAGCTCCAGGGAGCTAGGGTGTTCTCGAAGATTGATCTTCGTTCGGGCTACCATCAGCTGAAGATTAGAGAGTCTGACATTATGAAGACTGCATTCCGGACCAGATATGGTCACTATGAGTTCCTTGTGATGTCTTTTGGGCTGACCAACGCCCCAGCAGCATTTATGCATCTGATGAACAGTGTATTCGGGCCGTATCTTGATTCATTTGTGATCGTATTCATTGATGACATACTTGTCTACTCTCGTAGCCAGGAGGAGCATGCTCGGCACTTGAGTATTGTGTTGCAGAGATTGAGAGAGGAGAAGCTGTATGCCAAGTTCTCCAAATGTGAGTTCTGGCTTGAGTCCGTGGCATTCTTAGGGCACGTGGTGTCCTGTGATGGTATTCGGGTAGATCCGAGGAAGGTCGAGGCAGTGCAGAGTTGGCCCAGACCGACCTCAGTTACTGAGATCCGTAGCTTTCTGGGATTGGCAGGGTATTATCGCCGATTCGTTCAGGGATTCTCTTCTATTGCTTCACCCTTGACTAGATTGACTCGGAAGGGTGTTCCTTTCTTATGGTCCGAGGAGTGCGAGGAGAGCTTTCGGAAGCTCAAGACAGCACTGACCACAGCACCAGTCTTGATTCTACCGACAGCTTCAGGTTCTTATACTGTATATTGTGATGCCTCGGGAGTGGGCATTGGTTGTGTGTTGATGCAGGAGGGTAGGGTCATTGCTTATGCTTCTCGTCAGTTGAAGCCCCACGAGAAAAACTACCCTGTTCACGATTTGGAATTAGCTGCTATTGTTCATGCCTTGAAGATTTGGAGGCATTACTTATATGGTGTATCTTGTGATGTATATACAGACCACCGCAGCCTTCAGCATTTGTTTAAGCAGAAAGATCTAAATTTGAGGCGGCGGAGATGGCTTGAGTTGCTTAAAGACTATGATATTACTATCTTGTACCATCCCGGGAAAGCCAATGTAGTGGCTGATGCATTGAGCCGGAAGGCTATTAGTATGGGCAGTTTGGCGTATATTCCGGTTGGGGAGAGACCCCTAGCAGTTGATGTTCAGGCGTTAGCTAACCAGATGGTAAGGCTGGATATTTCTGAGCCCGGTCGGGTGATGGCTTATGTAGTAGCTCGTTCTTCTTTATATGATCGTATTCGAGAGCGCCGGTATGATGATCCACACTTGCTTGTCCTTAAGGACAGAGTTCAGCATGATGATGCTAGAGATGTCACTATTGATAGTGATGGTGTGTTGCGGATGCAGGGCGGGATATGCGTGCCCAATGTTGACGGCCTTCGTGAATTGATATTGGAGGAAGCCCATAGCTCGCGGTATTCTATTCATCCAGGAGCCGCGAAGATGTACCAGGATTTGAAGCAGCATTACTGGTGGAGAAAGATGAAGAAAGATATTGTGAGCCATGTGGCTCGGTGTCTAAACTGTCAGCAGGTCAAGTATGAGCATCAGAGACCTGGTGGTGTATTCCAGCGTATTGATATTTCGGAGTGGAAGTGGGAAAGAATAACTATGGACTTTGTTAGTGGACTCCCTCGGACAGCGAGGAAGTTTGATTCAGTTTGGGTGATTGTGGATAGACTGACCAAGTCAGCTCATTTCATCCCAGTGTGTACTACCCATACCTCAGAGCGGTTGGCAGAGATATTCATCCGTGAGATAGTGAGATTGCATGGAGTTCCTATTTCCATTATATCGGACAGAGGTACCCAGTTCACATCTCAGTTCTGGAGGACATTTCAGCGAGAGTTGGGGTCACAGGTAGAGTTGAGCACAGCATTTCATCCACAGACGGATGGGCAGTCTGAGCGTACTATTCGGATATTGGAGGACATGTTGCGTGCTTGTGTCATTGATTTTGGTGGTTCATGGGCTGATTATTTGCCTTTGGCGGAGTTTGCTTACAATAATAGCTATCAGTCCAGCATTCAGATGGCGCCGTATGAAGCTTTATATGGGAGGCGGTGTAGGTCTCCGGTTGGTTGGTTCGAGCCCGGCGAGGCTAGGTTGTTAGGGACAGAGTTAGTCCAAGATGCCTTAGATAAGGTGAAGGTGATTCGGGAGAGACTTCGCACAGCTCAGTCGCGTCAGAAGAGTTATGCAGACCGGAA
Organism: Nicotiana noctiflora; assembly: GCA_032618575.1. Lineage (NCBI taxonomy): Eukaryota > Viridiplantae > Streptophyta > Magnoliopsida > Solanales > Solanaceae > Nicotiana > Nicotiana noctiflora. The sequence continues at coordinate 161,753 of JASVEL010013106.1, forward strand.
GGTCCGAGATGTGTCTTATTCAGTAGGTGAGAAGGTGTTGTTGAAAGTTTCGCCTATGAAGGGTGTTATGAGGTTTGGAAAGAAAGGGAAGTTGAGCCCAAGGTTTATTGGACCTTTTGAGGTGCTTAGGAAAGTTGGGGAGGTGGCTTATATGCTTGCTTTGCCACCCGGTTTGTCGGGAGTTCACCCGGTGTTCCATGTATCTATGCTCCGGAAGTATGTCGGAGACCCGTCTCATGTGTTGGACTTCAGCACGATACAGCTAGATGAGGATTTGACTTATGATGTGGAACCGGTAGCCATTTTGGGTCGACGGGTTCGTAAACTGAGATCTAAGGACATAGCTTCAGTAAAAGTGCAGTGGAGAGGTCGTCCCGTGGAAGAAGCAACTTGGGAGACCGAGCAGGAAATGCGGAGCAGATATCCACACTTATTTGATGCTCCAGGTATGTTTCTTAACCCGCTCGCGGACGAGCGTTTGTCTAAGTTGGGGAGAATGTAACGACCCGGCCCGTCGTTACGGGAATTACCACCCCGTTACCTTGCATTTACATATATTATGCTTTTAAAACGGTATTAGAGTATATCGGGTGAGTTAGGAGTGATTTGGATTGAAAATGAAACAAATAGCATGTTTGAAGAAAGCTTGAATATGAAAAGTCAACCAAGAGTTGACTATTGAGTTAGAGTGCTCGGAATCGGATTCTGATGATTCGGTTAGTTTCGGGAGGTGATTTGTGACTTAGGGGAGCGATCGGAATTGAATTTGGAGGCCGGTGTAGAAATAGGCTTGAATTGGCTAAGGTTGAATTTTGGCGAAATCCGAACGGTAGGTGATATTTTGATCCGGGAGTCGGAATGGAATTCAGACAGTTGCAGTAGCTTCGTTAGGTGATTTTGGATGTGCCTGCAAAATTTCAGGTCATTCGGACGTCGTTTGGTCGGGTTTTGATTGAATGTGCAATTTGGAATGTTTTAAGGAATTTAGGCTTGAATTCGATGCGAATTATGAGCTTTGATGTTGTTAGACGTGTTTTGAGGATTGGAGCAAGTTCGAATAAGGTATTAAGATGTGTTGGTATGTTTGGATGAGGTCCCGGGGGCCTCGGGGTGTTTTCGGATGGTTAAACGGGAGAAAAATCATGGAAATTTCAGGTTGAGAGTTCTGGTTCTGTCATTTTCGCTCCTGCGGAAATGTGGTCGCAGGAGCGAGTCCGCAGAAGCGGATAAGGGAGCGCAGAAGCGCTTGGATCGCGGAAGCGGAAAGGAGCCCGCAGGTGCGGCACCGCTGAAGCGGATATTGAGCCGCAGAAGCGGCCAAGGGCTAAGGGGGAAGTATCGCAGAAGCGGAAGGCTAGCCGCTTAGGCGAGTCCGCAGAAGCGGACACCTAGCCGCGAGCGGAAATTTCCGCGGGGAGCGGTCGAGGCTTCGCGAAGCGGACGCGCAGAGCGGTCCGTATGTCGCGAAGAGGAAATGGCGGCTAGGCACGGAACCGCAGAGCGACCCTTTGGTCGCGGATACGGAAGCGTAGAAGCGGAAAATGTTCCGCGGAAGCGAAAATCGCTGTAAGTAAGTGTATCAGAAGTTAGAAAATTTCCGAAACATTTTAACATTTGGGGGTCTCGGCTTAAGGGCGATTTTGGGCGATTTTGAGGAGGAAATCAAGGGAAATCATCGGGTAATCAACTATGAACTCATATTATGATTAGTATTGATAATATCATGCAATTATATCATGAAAATGGAGGAATTTGGGGTAATTATGGAGGATTTAGCCCTAGTCTTGGACTTTAGAAAATCAAGGTTTTGAACGGGCAAATGGAGTCCGATTTTGGTAAAATTGATATGCTTAGACTCGTATTGAGACGAGGGTTCCGGAAATGTGAATTTCGTAAATTTTCGGAATGTGGGCCCGGGGCTCGGGTTTTGACAACTTTGGGAATTTTGATGTAAATTGAGTTGTATTGATTGGGTGTCGTCCCATTGGCCTAATTTGTTGTGTTTCTACTGTATTTGATCAGATTCTACGCGTGCGGAGCTTGATTCTCGTGGCAAGGGCATTGCGGAATAGTCGTCGCGCTGTATTGAGGTGAGTAATAGATGTGGGTGATGACCGGCGGGTTCGAAACCCCGGTATACCACTTTGTGACGCTGTATAGCGGCGAGACACGCACACTCTTGAGAGTGCGGGGTCGATCATGAACTGGAGACTACATATTAGTCCAACCTATTGATACTGTATTATTGGCTATTCTAGAGCCGTCGAACCTCCTTCTCGGATGGTTGCATATATGTATATATATATTGTGATAATGGCCACTCTTGAGCCGAGGAACCCCTGTCACGACCCTAGTTCACCAATCGTGAACATGTCGTGACGGCACCCAGTCCCCACGACTAGGTAAGCCTAACACGTTGCGGAATCTATAAGTTATAAATACTTAAATAAGTGGAACTTGATATTACTGTTTTCCAGCTGAAAAATGATAAAAGAGTTTTCAAAAACTACTTTTGAGCCTGTGAGGCTGTATCTGCATATTAGCTGACTAGTAGTGGATCGGGCTGCACGTCGCAGCGAGATATATGTTGGATCGGACTGCACGCCGCAGGAATATCTCTATGAGATGTGCTTGGGCTGTAGGAGCCCCTCCGGAGTCTGAACCCCCACGGTGAGCACGGGTACCCAAAATTGGAGTCGGGCTACACGCCGTAGCGGTCATATCATGCATTGCATTGCATTTAGCTACATCTGCTAGTTGTTATGTTGTTTTATTGGTAATTGTTGGTACAGGTACAGTGAATATTGATTCTGTGACAGGGTAGCTGATTATAGCCTTACATAGTGCTTTATTGCGGATTTCTTATCTGCGCTGTCTTACCCTTGTTTATTACCACTGAGTCTGGCAGTACTCATTTTACTCCCTGCACCTTGTGTGCAGATCCAGGTACCTCTCGGCAGTGATCCAGTAGCTGTGCGAGGCGACATCTGTGGGATATACGAGGTAGCTGCAGAGTCCGCAGGACCCGATATTCCTTCCCATTGTCTTTTGATTTTGTATTGACATTTCTTTCCGCACTTGGTATTTTGTAAACCTTTATACACTCATGTTCAGTAGAGGCTCATGACTCTTGACCCTTGGTCTATGGGAGTTGATGTATTATGGGACTTGGTTCCCTGTTTTCGTTATTTGTATCGCTATTGCTTCGTGATTTAATATGCTTAAATGGGCTAAAGAGAGCGTCTAGCTCCGTTGTTTATATTGATTGGTCAGGCTGGCTTAGCAATGTGCTGGGCGCCATCACGACCTACTAAAGCCATGATTATTCTCAATGAATCCTTCTTTGATACCGGAGAGAAGGTTTCATGGTAATCAATGCCTTCCCTTTGAGTAAAACCCTTGGCTACAAGTCTGGCTTTATATCGTTCGATATTACCCGATGAGTCTCTTTTAGTTTTAAAGACCCACTTGGAACCTATGGTAGAGGATCCCTTTGGTAATTCGACGAGATCCCAGACTTTATTCTTAGCCATAGATTCTAACTCTTCTTTCATGGCATCATACCAAAATGTGGAGTTTTCTCCACTCATGGCTTGTGAAAACGAGCATGGATCATCTTTTAGTCCAATATCAAAATCAGACTCTTGGAGATACACAATATAGTCGCTAGAAATTGCTGATTTTCTAATTCTTGAGGATTTTCTCACTCCCACTGGTTCTGACACTTCTTCAGCGGGTTCAGGTAAAGTGGGTTGATCTTGTTGTGGCTCCTCAAGTGGTTGTGTCTCTTGAACTTGTTGTTGTTCAAATAATTCATGAGAATTTCTCTGAGAAACATTAAAGTTCCCAATATATAAAGGTACCACGGGTGGTTCCCTTATCTCTTCCAATTCCACCCTTTGAGTCAAACCACTCCCACTCTCTTCATGATCCTCAAGAAATTTAGCATTTCTAGCTTCAACAATTTTAGGAGAATGAGAAGGACAATAAAACCTAAATCCTTTAGAGTTAACCGCATAGCCTATAAAATAACCGCTTATTGTTCTTTCATCCAACTTTTTTAGTTGTAGGTTATAAACCCTCACTTCAGTTGGACATCCCAAAACGTGTAAATGATTTAAACTAGGTTTCCATCCTTTCCATAACTCAAAAGGTGTCTTGGGGACAGCCTTGGATGGAACCCTATTTAAAATATACACAACGGTTTTTAAGGCTTCACTCCACAAGGATAAAGGTAAACTTGATCTGCTAATCATGCTTCTTACCATGTCCATTAATGTCCGGTTCCTTCTTTCTGCCACACCATTTTGTTGTGGTGTTCCTGGCATGGTATAATGAGCAATTATACCTTCACTTTCAAGGAACTCAGCAAATGGACCCTTAACTTGTCCCTTATCTGTGTACCTACCATAATATTCTCCACCCCTATCGGATCTTACAATTTTGATCTGAGCACCAGTTTGTTTCTCTACTTCTGTTTTGTAGATTTTAAAAGCATCAAGTGATTCTGATTTATTAAACAGAAAATAGAGAAACATATATCTTGAATAGTCATCAATAAACGAGATGAAATATCTCTCACCATTCAAGCAAGGGGTAGGAAAAGGTCCACATATGTCTATATGTATGATCTCAAGTAATTGAGAACTCCTTTTGGTACCTTTAGTTGATTTATTGGTCTGCTTACCCTTTATGCAGTCCACACAAGTCCCAAAGTCAGAAAAATCAAGAGTTTTTAGAACTCCATCATTAACCAACCTTTTGACTCTATCAATAGAGATGTGTCCCAATCTCTTGTGCCAAAGACTAGATGAGTTCTCATTGACAATACATCGCTTAGTGCCAATTTCTTTATCATGCAAAGTTAAAACATTGCATTCAAATGTGGGGTCTAGCTCATGTTTATATAAATTTCCATTCAAATTTCCAAAACCAATAACTTTATTATCTTTCAAAAGTTTCACGGAAGGATAATGAAAATTCAAATCATATCCACTAATCGATAGTCTTGAAAGAGAAATTAAATTTCTAGAATATTCTGGAACATAAAAAGTATTTTCTAAATCTAAGTGAAAACCATCTTTCAAAATGAGCCTATAAGTCCCCACGCCTTCCACACGTGAACGCGTCCTATTGCCAGAATAAACGTATTGTTCACTTCCTATCGGCTTCCTCTGAGTTAGAAAGCCCTGCATGATTTTGGCAATGTGAATTGTAGCACCAGAATCAATCCACCATGTATTATCAGAAACTTCAGTAAAATTAGATTCATAACATACAAAGGTAAAATTACCTTTCTTTTCAAGCCATTTCTTGTATTTCAGGCAATCTTTCTTCCGGTGTCCCTTCTTCTTACAGAAACGACAAGCATCTTTGTCAAATGTGCTTTTCTTCTTCATGGGAACACTTCCGCCCTTCTTTGCATTTCTCTTACCATGAGTCACCATATTAACACTTTCAGGTGTCTCATGCTTCAACCTCTCTTCTTCTTGAACACACATGGTCAAAAGTTCATTGATTGACCATTTATCCTTATGTGTGTTGTAAGAAATCTTAAATGGACCATATTCCGCAGGAAGTGAGTTGAGAATCAAATGCACAAGAAATGGTTCAGACATATCAACCTCAAGGGACTTGAGTTTAGTAGCAATGTCTCTCATCTTCATAATGTGCTCACGCACTGTACGACTTCTGTCACAAGTCATACTTGAGAGCCTCTTCATAAGGGTGCTGGCCAATGCCTTGTCAGAGCTTACGAATTGTTCATCAATTGCCTTCATGTAAGCTTTGACCTTATCGCTATTAGGGATAGAACCCCTAATGCTTTGGCTTATGTGAGCTTTTATGAGCATTAAACTTAAGCGATTAGATCGCTCCCACTGCTCATAACTAGCCCTAGCAGCTGGCGTACTTGATTCTGTGGGGATAGGTGGTTCATCCACACGAAGTGCCAGGTCCAGATCCGAGCACCCTAAAGTGAGAAGAACTTTCTCCTTCCATTCAGCATAATTGTCACCAGAAAGCATTGGAATTCGAGCATTCTCATTAAAAATTGCGGTAGGAAAAGCGGTAAAGACTGCAAAACAAGGATAAACATACATAAGCTATGAAGTACAATCCATCAAAAGTGAATCGCGTAAAATACCGATTCATAGTAAATTCTAGACCTTCCTGTGGGCAGAGGTTGCAACCCATGCATAGAATTTACTAACTTTATTAGACTAGTAAACCAAAACACATAGAAATTTATCCGTACCTGTGGGCATAAGATAATTTTCAACTTAAAGGTTTACTATCTCATTCCAATTAATCTCACCAGTATAGTTACCTCCCTGTAGGGCCGGGTTACTATTCTAATGAGATAATTGGACTAAGTAGATGTTATTATAACTTTAATCACTAAACTCTATGTGATTAAACAACTTAACTTCTTTTATATCAAGTACTCAAGATGCTGTGGCGACTCCTGAATACATCATATAAAAGAAAACTCAAAACTTGACATCTCAGAATAATTTATTCGAATAATCAACTAAATCGTTTGTTGATTAGAAATCAAAATGGGTATACATATTAATCAAGCATAAAGCTTATTAGAATCCCAACGCCAGAATATAATTCTTATGGTTAGGTGTTATAAAACTTTAAACAATAGTATTGCTGTAAAACATGTTTCTGTTTAAAATATTTTACTACCCTTTTCTCATAACTTTAAAGACAGAAGTCAAACAAGTTTGCTAAAAAGAAATATGAAATGAGAAACCATAAAATATTAGGTTCATAATCATCAATCTCCATAAATAATGTATATAAACGTGACAACCTTTGCAAACAGTTTGTAATCTACTCACTGTTATTGCAAACAAATAAGATAACCAACCTAATTTATGCACCCTTAAAAACTTAAGATTCCAGAAAAAGAAAAAATAATCGTGGCCACACGATTTAGTTTAAAAAAGAACATTGTTTGGTATACATCACCAACGCCTTCTCACAATTAGTATTCATAAATACAATCTAAGGGAAAATCACCATTCAATGTAAATATGACTTTAATCCAAACGAATAGAAACAAGGTAGCATCACTTAAAAGACAGTAGTTACTACATTGGGTGATCACGTGAGTTCAACAACCTCTTTCTGTTCGTATTACATTAATTTATGCATAAAGTTCTTATATTCAGCAGTTAACAACAATATTCTCAGAACCAAATAAATAAATAAAAAACTTAAATATTAATTTGCCAACAAGAGTTCAGTTCCATGTAAGAATAAGTTGTTAAAGAAACGTGACCAAATTAGATGGTGAATGAATTCTTAATCATCATCGACGAAACTAGATACCGAACAACACAGGTAAAGGCTGGCTCTGATACCACATGTTGAAATACGAATACATACACAGAGCCAGCGCAGCGGAAATTAAACAAGGAACATACCTTCAGCCATGATTGTTCAAGTGTTGTGGAATCGCCTCGTAAAACTTTGACAGAAAACCTAGAGCCTTCTAGCCTAAGCCTATCGTTGGATGCCAGACTGATGGAGTCACAGACGTATTTATAGGTAGGCTAGGGACTCTTAGGCAAATACTTTAGCCATAGGGACTTCTTCATAAATTATAATTACCCTAGGGACTACTAATATATGGTAATTTCTTTCCATCAAAGAAACTACCATATATGCATAACCACAGAATATTATCTGATATATTATTTCCTTTGGGAGAGAAGGTAAATAATTTATTACCATATATGTGGGCCACACTAGAAATTTCTAGAAAGATACGGTAAATTTCTTACAGTGGTTAGACCGGTCATGTTGTATGGGGCAGAGTGTTGGCCGGTCAAGAACCCTGATGGTAGGAGAGATAGAGATGTTGAGGTGGATGTGCGGGCACACTAGGACAGAAAAAATTAGGAATGAGGATATTCGGGAGAAGGTGGGCGTGATCCCTATGGATGACAAGATGCGAGAAGCGAGGCTCAGATGGTTCGGGCACGTGCGGAGGAGAAGCCTTGATGCTCCGGTGAGGAGGTGTGAGCAGTTGCCTTTGGTGGGTACGAGAAGAGGTAGATGGCGACCTAAGAAGTATTCGGAAGAGGTGATCAGGCAAGATATGGCACCACTGCAGATTTTTGAGGACATAACACTTGATAGAAAGGTCCGAAAGTCAAGCATTAGGGTTGTAGGTTAGGGGGTAGTCAAGCTTTTTCTACTTCATTCCAGGGGTGAGACAGGTTTGATAGGGTTGATCTTAGACGGTAGGGGTTAATGTTGAGTCCACACTATCCTTTCTGTTTATCATAGCCTCAGGCCTTAATTACTGGGTATTGTTATTGCATGTCATCTATTTTATGGTTTTTATACTTCTACTACCATTTCTATGGTTTCTGCCTACGTTGCTGATGAATTGTCCCTTCTTGTTTTATTTCCATCTTCCTGAGCCGAGAGTCTATCGAAAACAGCCTCTCTACCCTACCGGGGGGTAGGGGTAAGATCTGCATACACACTACCTCCCACACCCAACTTTGTGGGATTTTACTGGGTCGTTGTTATTGTTGTTGTTGTACATGTGTTTGTCAACTCAATAATTATATCGCAGACCAAGATTGAAGATGTAACCAAGATCAAGAACCTTCATTCATCTATATTATATTAAAAAGGAGAGTAGTATGCATTGTGGTTAAGCCAAGTGGCAAGTTAAAATGAAGCCACTTGGCAATTTTGGGACAACATTAATAATTAAAAATTATATATAGAAATATAATTAATGGAAGTAGTTTAATGAATCTTATACATAATCTAAATAGATCTTAGGCAAATCCACCATAGATTTTCTTCTAAATTTATAGAAATATGGAGGTAAAAAATTAATAAAATAGAATAGAAAAAAATAAAAATATAGAAAGACGTAAATTGAGATTTTTCATAATATATACAAATTATTTATAAGATAAACAAATTAAATATCAGTAAAATATTTTAATAACAAGAATAATAAAGTCATATTAATATTGATAAATCATGCAAATAAATATTTATACATAAATATTACTACGATATTTAGATATAATATGTACAAATAATTAAAAAAATAGTTTTCTATGATTACTATTTGAATTGACTGCGGTTAATTTAAATTTGAAAGCATAACATATTTTTTTGAAAATGCAGTCCAAGTTAGAAAATAGAATGATAAAAGTTATTTGAATTTGAGATGAGTAAGTTTTTAAATTTTTATCTAAATTATATTGAAATGAGTGTGGTAGAAATAGATATTAAATTCAAACAAGCTAATAAACATTTGCATGACAATGTAATAATACTATTTATTGAATAATATAATATTAAAAATAAATAATAAATAGAGAAAAATAAAAATTCATAATTTTTTATCATAGGAAATTGGCTAAAACTTATTTAAATTTGACGGTGAGAAAGATTTTTAAATTATGATAAGAAAAGTCATAATATGGATATGTTCATATAACTCAAGTCTAATAGATAAAATCAAAAATTAAAATATTAAATAATTAATAAATTAAAGATAATGTGAGGAAATTTGAAAATCATAAGTTTATAAAATAAAGTAAACATAAATATACAATACCTAAAAATATTATTAAAATTTAAAATTGTCGAGAAATATTTTTAAAATAAAATAAATATTAATTTTATGATTACAAAAATTATATATTCATCTAATAAAAGCCACATATAAAATGTAATAAAACTATATATTAGATTAAAATTGTAAAACTATGTTAAATTATTAAAAATTTACTATTAGAAACGAAAGGGAAAGTCTATTTGAATTTGAGATTAGAAATTTTTTAAAACTAAAATGAGAATGATCAAACTATGGAGAATACCACGAAACTAAAGTCTTATTTATGAAAATAAATAAATAAAAATTCAAAAATACATAATATAAGTACTAATGAAAATTGAAAATTAAATTTGTATCTTAAAACTATAATAAAAAATATGTAAATAAATAAAGTGACAATGACAATATTGCTATAACATTTAGATATAATGTATTCCAAGAATTAAGAAAATATTTTTCTATGATTAATATCTAAATTGAGTGCAGTTAGTTTAAGTTTGAAAGCATAACATAATATTTTGAAAAGGCGGTCCACTTACAACATAGAATGATAAGAATTATTTGAATTACAAAAAGCCTATGACTCTGTTGGATGGTCATTTGTGAGATAGATGTTAGTTGAGCTGGATTTCCTGATTAATTTATATTATGGATAATGGAATGTGTGCAAACTATAAATTACATTGTAGTGGTCAATAGGGAACAAAGTAAACCCTTTAATGCAGCTAAGGGGTTGAGACAAGTAGATCCAATATCTCCATTCTTATTTGCAATAGCCATGGAGTACTTGAGTAGATTGCTCAATTATATGAAGAATGAAAAGAGTTATCAATTTCATCCTAAATGTGCAAAACTAGGTGTGACACACCTAAGTTTTGCTGATGATTTGGTATTATTTGCCAAAGGTAACCTGAGCTCTATTTCTGCACTGCTTCAAAACATTCTCTACAACCTCGGGACTTCAAGCAAACATTGGGATGTCACGACCTAACTCCGGTCGTGATGGTGCCCAACACTAAAGTTAGGCCAGCCAGACCAATAACTATTTTCACAGTCAAATATCAGTCCCAAAGGGACAACTCAACGAGAATATATAAGTCAATAAATACTCCAATAATAATAGTATGAATAAATAATAAGAAGTGCGAATAACGAAATAACACTTCCAAAAGATCTAGGGTCACGAGTCTAGAGCCTCTAAACAAAAATGAATAGTCATAAAAATACTAAATGAAATACTCAAGTCTGAAACATATAGTAATATCTGAATGGAAATAGAAGCTAGGTTCTGCGAACCTCGGTAGTTACTTTAACAACTCGAAATAACTTTGGTAGAAGCTGGAGCGCTTGTCTAACCCTCCTGTGTACCTGAATTTGCACACAAAGGTGCAGGGAGTAGGGGTGAGTACTAAGTACTTAGTGAGTAATAAGTATATATTAATAGCTGAAAGCAGGAAATCCACAGAATACCACAGAGTAAAGCTAAACTACAATCCGATTCCTCCTACGAACTAGCAACAACAGCACATCACAATTAGCACAGATAGTTCACACAGATAAAGATGCAATGCAATGCACATGACTGCTACGGCATGTAGCCCGATCCATTTAACATCGACGGCGCTCACTAGGGGTGTGTACAGACTCTGGAGGGGCTCCTTTAGCCCAAGCGCAATATCATATCATCTGCCGCGGCGTGCAGCCCGATCCTTATATCATCTGCTGCGGCGTGCAGCCCAATCTATCCTCAGTCCAAAATATGCATATGTGTCACACAACAGTTCAAATTATTTATTTCCAGGTTCCAGTTCATTAATGATGAAAATACTTAAATTTTATTTAATTTTACAAGAACAGGTGACTTAGCATTTCATAATAGTGATTTCAAACCAGGACTGAGATCAGTGATTAAGCAAACCAAGCTATCACATATATATCTATCCCCCTAGGGATACTACTGGTCGGCACAAGGCCCCAAACATGGCTTACAGCCCACAAATATATCTTACACAATGTGCATTTCAACCGCATATAACATATTATTCATATCCGGGATGGACCAAGTCTCAATCCCCAGTCATAATCAATCCCGCACCTGCCATGGGGTGCGATCCACGCCCTACTAGCGTCACAATGTGCTAAGCCGGGGTTTCGAACCCTCAGGCTACCATATACACTAACTACTCACCTCTAGCCGGCCGTGGACTCGTCCGCGATGCCTTTTACTTTTGAATTTGCCGCCTCGTGCGTCGAATCTAGTCAAAACCACAGCAATTACATCAATATGGGTCAAAGAAACATAACCCAATCAAATTTACTTGAAAACCGCAATAATGCACCAAGTTGGTAAAACCCAAGCCCCGATCCCACTTCTCTAAATATATCAAAAATCATACCAATGGATTGCTCGTCTCACCACGAGTCCGTGCATATAAAATTTATCGAAATCGGAGTTCAAATGGCCCTTCAAAACCCAAAAATTCTTTTTCATGATTTAGGCCCAAGATCTTCACAAATTCTACCCAATTTTAGGAATTTTGGTGTTGATTCTAGCATAAAATCATATTTTCGATTCAAGAAACTTACATCCAGCGATTACCCATTGATTTCTCTCTTAAAAATCTCCTCAGAAGCTTCTTCCCGTTCCAAAATTAGAAGAAAACTCGACCTGCTCATTGTGGGTATACTGTTGAGACGTTTTACTGCTCCAAATGGATTTCTTGTGAAATTCTAATGAATTTAGCATTTTGAATCACTCAATTTGACCTTATAATGAAGGAGATATGTAGGTTTTAAGATTTTACAAATAGTGCAGGTTTTTAATACGTCGTCAGGGGCAATTTCATCAGTAATCTAAAAATCTGGGCAACCTTAGTAAAATGGCCATAAAATCCTCATACGATGTCCAAATTCGATGATTCTTTATGCCACGCGTCCGTAATTACAATACGAATCTAATACTTCATTAAAAAAGTAATCGGGGCTCATTTGCTCAATATGATATCATTTATGCTTAAATAAATGATGTCGAAGCATAAGAAAAACGAGCACAACGCAACCCAAACCTATCCGAAACTCACCCGAGCTCCTCGGGACCGCATACGAACATACTAACATGTCACATATGATCATGCAAACTTAGTTGCACTCACAAAATACCAAAACTAAGATCAAAACACCAAATTTACATCGGATTCAAGCCTAAGTTCTTCAAAAACTTCCGAAACACGTATTCGATAAAAAAAACAACCAAATGACGTCCGAATGACCTGAAGTTTTGCACACACATCAAAAATCACATATGAAATCTACAGCAACTCTTGGAATTCTCTTCTGAGTCTCGTATCAAAATCTCACCTACCGTCCGGATTTCGCCAAAATTCAACCTTAACCAATTCAAGCCTAAATCTATACCGGACCTCCGAATTCAATTTCGATTGCTCTCCTAAGTCATAAATCATCCGTCGAAACTGGTCGAATCATCAGAATTCCATTCCGAGCTGTCTAACTCAACCTTCAATATTCGGTTGACTTTTCCAAACTATTCTTCTCATAAAGAGGTTTATTGCCTCATTTCTATCTAAATTCCATCCGATTTACTTCTAACTCTCCAAACACATATAAATTAACATATTAAGGTATAAAATGGAGAAAACAGGGCGGTAAATCCCGTAATGACGAGTCGGGTCGTTACATTCTCCCCAGCTTAAACAAACGCTCATCCGCGAGCGGGTTAAGAAACATACCTGGAGTCTCAAATAGGTGTGGATATCTACTCTGCATCTCCTGTTCGGTCTTCCAAGTTGCTTCCTCCACAGGACGACTTCTTGTGATGACCCGGCCCGTCATCATGTGAGTTATCACACCGTTACCCCCGTTATATGCTTGTTAATATTGCAATATGCATGTTGGGTAAGTTTGAGTCAATCCGGGTTGAGTTTGGTTGAAATTGAGACAAATAGTCTCTTAGAAGAAGGAATAGTTGGGTAAAGTCAACTGGACATTGACTTGTGAGTTAGAGAGCTCGGAATCGAATTCTGATGATTCGGTCAACTCCAGGAGGTCATTTATGAGCTAGGAGAGCGATCGAAAGCGAATTTGGAGGTCCGGTGTAGTTTTAGGCTTGAATTGGCTAAAGTTAAATTTTGGCGATATCCGATCAGTAGGTGAGATTTTGATCCGGGAGTCAGAATGGAATTCTGACAGTTGCAGTAGCTTCGTTAGGTGATTTTGGATATGTCTACAAATTTTCAGGTCATTCGGACGTCGTTTGGTTGGGTTTCGGATCGAATATGAGTTTTGGAAGAATTTGATAAATTTAGACTTGAATCCGTGGTAATTTAATGATTTAAGTATTTTTGAATGCGTTTTGACAATTGGAACAAGTTTGAATGATGTTATAAGAGGTGTTGGTACTTTTGGTTGAGGTCCCGGAGGATTCAGGGTAAATTCGGATGCCCAACGGGTCATTTTTGGAAGATTTTTGTCGTTTTGAGCATAAATATAATGATCCAAAGATCTAATTTTAGTTCTAGAGATCCAAATTTGATTTCGAGACTGTGAGAATTTAAATAATGAATTATAGGACTGATCCGAAAATTGTGGTTTAATTTCATCAAGTCGCAATTGGGTTTTTGACGCGAAACATGAGTTAATTGTTTAACGAGCGAAATTGATGTTGCACTGAGAAAATTAAATCCAAATTCAGTTTTGTTTAAACCACTGGACCGTATCGAAATTACGGTGACATAGGAAAAAAATTGTCAAATTCCTAGTTCGTATGATTGAGTTATAGCATTTTTAGTGAAATAAAAAGCTGCTGCAATTTTCTGGGACAAATATGGTATTTTTGCTTCTGCGCTGAACAGTACCCGTAGAAGCGGGTGAACAGTGATATTTCGCATCTACGATGAACAGTGCCGCAGAAGCGGTGAACAGTAAAATCGCACCTGCGGTGAACAGTAACCGCAGATGCGAAAATCGTTGGGCTTTTAATTGGGGCAGTCCGAGAGTTTTCTTCATTTTCGGAGCTAAGGAGCTCGTATTTAAGCGATTTTTCGAAGCGATTTTTACCATATGGATGGGGGTAAGTGTTCTATATCCAAAACTGATTATGTTTAATGATTCCATGGTTATTTTTCATCAAGTATTAGTGGATCAAATGGAAGAAATTGGAGAAAATTTGTAAACTTTTCAAAAACAAAAAATTTAGGATTTGAAAGGTCATTTGTGGTCCGATTTGGGAGTTCTTGATATGTACGGACTCGTGGAGAGACGAGGATTCCAAAAATATAACTTTTGTAATTTTTCGAGAAGTGTACCAAAAGTCGGGTTTTGGCAACTTTGTGGGTTTTGGTGCAATTAGAGTTATTCCGAATGGGTTGTGTCTAATTAGCATATATTGATGTATTCTTATTGATTTTGAGCAGATTCGGCATCCGAGGTGATTGATTTGCGAGGCAAGTGCAGAGCGGGCTAGGACTCCTACCGGTTCGAGTTGAGTGGTGATAGTAAATAATGTACTGAGGGTTTGAAACCCCGTACTAGTACTTCACAGTGATATGTTGAGATGAGACACGCGTCTTGTGACGAGCGTTGTGACATTGTGATTGGGGAATTGGACTTTGGTCCTTCCCGGCTAATAGTGTATTGTGTATTATGACTGATAATGAAATTATAACTGTGTAATTGAGCTAATATCCAAGTTTGGGGCCTTGTGCCGATCTGTAGAGCATTAGGGGACCTGTAGAGCTTGGCGACCCCTATATCATGTTGGAAACTTACACTCAGCCGTAAAACTAGCCGAATAGCATATTAAGAGCAACTACTAGATGTGTACTGTGAGAGATAGATTACTTAGGGTGGAAATTCCCTGATTTAGCTGAGTGGGCCTGAAAGGCCAATCCTACACTAATTAGGACAGGGTCAAGGACCCATTATGAGGTATTATATATATATACCTATGTTGTATTGGATCGGACTGCACGCCGCAGTAATATATATGTGGATCGGACTACACGCCGCAGTAATATATACATGTGGATCGGACTGCACGCCGCAGTATTATTGTGCTTGGGCTGTAGGAGCCCCTTCGGAGTCTGAGTCTGCACACATTCTTAGTGAGCGCTCGAGTACATTATGGGATCGGGATGCACGCCGCAGCAGCATAGTTATATATGTATATATATATATATTGGATCGGACTGCACGTATATATTATGGGATCGGGCTGCGCCGCAGCAGTATAAATATATATATACATATATATATTGGATCGGACTGCACGCCGCAGTAATACATGTGTGGATCGGGCCGCACGCCGCAGCATCATAGCGCTTGGGCCTAGGGAGCCCCTCCGAAGTCTGTATATACCCCTAGTGAGTGCCGTCGACGTTAAATGGAGCTGGCTACACGCCGCAACGGTATATATATTGGAGCGGGCTGTACGCCGCAACATTATACTTATCCATATCCTTATACATACTTAAATACTTATACATTATAGGCATATGTATATATCTTCACACATTGATATGGCTGTACACCATAGCGCTACGAGTGAGGATTTGGTCAGTGTGGGACCTTGTTGAGATAGATGTGGACTGGAGATCAAAGTATACACTGTAGTGATGACTTTCCTGTGAGGTTGCCTTAGAACTGTATAGTGATAGTACTGGAGTTCTTATTTTCAGTTATTGTTTATTATTGTTACTCACTGAGTTGAAATATACTCACCCCACTCCCCTGCACGTTTTGTGCAGATATACAGGTTTAGGAGAGCAGTTGAGCTATCGCAACTTCTTTACTATCACCATTCCGTGGAGACTTCGAGGTAGCTGCCGTCGTTCGCAGTACCTGACCTCTTCCTCTTTATCATTTTGTTGTTTCCACTCTGCCTAGACTTGATTCTGCATTAGATTTCATTTGTAGAGGCTCAGACTCGTGACACTACGATTTGGTTGGGACCGTATTTTGTATGTTTTTACTATTATGTTTATCATTTTGATATGAACACTTGTTGTTTAAGTTTAACTTGATTAAATGGGAATTAATAATTGGCTGGTTTAAGGTATAGTATGGTCGGGCTTGCCTAGCATGGTGTTGGGCGCCATCACGACCAGGGTTTGGGTCGTGACAAGTTGGTAATAGAGCCTAGGTTAACAGGTCTCGCGAGTCATGAGCCGGTTTAGTAGAGTCTCGTGGATTGGTACGGGGACGCCTGTGCTTATCCACGGGAGGCTGAAAAACTTTTAGGAAAGCTTCAAATTCTTGAAATTCTTATCGTGCGTACTTGATTCAGCTTGAGGTATGATTCTTGAAATTCCTTCTGCACGTTGATGTGCGCACTCGAGTGCTTAGTGGTAAATTTGCCCTAATGGCTTATGATTCCCCAATCGAGGGACGAGATATAATCTCTATGAGCTCATGTTGGGCCTATCTGGAGGACTTGAGGCCAGATCCTTGTCTATGGCTTGAGCACCAAGGTGCTAATGTCGCGAGCAGGTATTATGAAGTTCATACGATCGTGTGACGACCCAAAGGGTCATCACTTGTTTTATTAATTATTCCGAGCTTTTGAGGTCTTGAAAACCTCATTTATAGTTGCCTCGATTTGCGTGCACAGTTCGGGCACAAAGCTGGAAAATATTTATGTTGAAATATGTGAAATATGTGAAAAAGTTGAAGAATTTTGATATTAATATTGATATGGTTGACTTTGGTCAATATTTTTGGTAAACGGACCCGGATCCGTGATTTGACTGTCTCAGAAAATCCGTAGAAAAATATGGAACTTGGGCATATGCCCGGAATTGAAATCCGAGGTCTAGAACCCCGGTAAAAGAATTTTTCTGTTAAATTATTTTCTGAAAATATTTAAGGAAAATGAAACTGAAATTTGATTGAAAAGTGGTGATATCGGGCTCGTATTTTGGTTCCGACGCCCAGTACAGGTCATATATGTCGGTTAAGCGCTTCCTGTAAAGTTTGGTTGAAAACGGACGTCGTTTGACGTGTTTCGGCCTTAAATTGGAAATTTTGGAAATTATGAAATTTGAAAGAATTCTTGAGTTTTAAGGCTCAATTCATTGATTTTGATGTTATTTCGGCGATTTGTTCACTCAAGCAAGTTCGTATGATGTTATTGAGTTAGTGTACATATTTGGTTTGGAGCCTCGAGGGCTCGGGTGAGTTTCGGATAGGCATCGGGGTGGTTTTAGACATGGAAAAACTGCAGAAAATCTGCAGCAGACATTCCTTCTTCGCGTTCGCGTCCACCTGGTCGCGTTCGCGAAGGCTTCTCTTTCCTCTTCTACGCGTTCGCGTCCTTAGGATCGCGTTCGCGTACAACAACATGGACCCCAGCCTTTTTCCTCTACGCGTTCGCGTGAAGGCTCCCGCGTTCGCGGAGCCTGGCCTGCCTCTTCTACGCGTTCGCGTGGACTAGCTCGCGTTCGCGTAGGCCAACCTGTAAGCCCCCGAATTTTCTTCTTCGCGTTCGCGTCAAGCCCCACGCGAACGCGATGTGTAAAACTTCTTCTTCATCGCGAACGCGACCGGGGTGTCGCGAACGCGATGAACAAACTTATGCCCAGTGAATTTAAGTCAGAAAACAGAACAGAAACGGGATAAAAATCCCATTTCTGTTCAACTCTCTTCTCCACAACTCCTTGGACGATTTTTGAGCGATTCTTCATCAAACTTCTTGGGTAAGTGATTCTTAACTCGTTTTCTTCATTTTCCATCAATATTATTTGAATTCCTAAGCCTAATTAGGTGTAAATGGGTAGAAAAATTGAGAATTTAGTATAGTAAGGGTTTTCAAAGAATTTGCGATCTAGAACTCGTTTTGGAGTCGAACTTAAGAACAAATTGTATATTTGAACTCATGGAAGATTGGGTGAACTTATTTTGGTTCGAAACTTGAGTTTCGATTATGTGGGCCCGGGGTCGATTTTTACTATTCCGGGCAGAATGTTGTAAAAATCATATTTAGCAATATGAACTAGTTTGTTAAGTAGAATTGATGATATTAAATCAATTGTGTATAGATACGATTGGATTGGAGTCAAATTCGAAAGGAAAAGGCATTGCTACGGATTGAATCGTTCGTAAACTTTCGAGGTAAGTGTTTGTTCTATCCTAGCTTGAAGGAATAGGAATTTAGTTATGAATAAATTGTTGATTAAGAGTTATTGGTGTTATACCGGTAATGAAGATAAATTGTTGAAATTATTATCAATTATTGGTTTAAAACCGTGTAATTATAAATATTGTTGATATAGAGATTATTGGCTAAATGCCGGTAATATATATATATTTATGAATTGGGATCGTGTGGCGCGCCGACCACTTATATATTTATGAATTGGGATCGTGTGGCACGCCGACCACTTATATAATAAGAAATGGGATCGTGTGGCACGCCGACCACGAAGTGATTTAAATCTTGGCATTGGCCATAGTTGCCGGTAGCCTATTGATATATTTGGGAGCGGGTGGTACGCCTACCACAAGATATAATTACTGTGATAGTTGGGAGCGGGTGGTACGCCTACCACGAGATATGAAATGAGAGAGGAATTGAGACATGAAAGTAAGATTTATTCTGTTGATTAGATTATTCTGGATATCACGAGTTATTGACTGTTATTTCAGAGCAGAGTCTTTCCTTATAAATGTATTATATATATATATATATATATGTATATATATATATATATATATATATATATTGCAACTGTACATGTTTATGTGGGTGACTGGCCTTAGCTTTGTCACTAGTTCGCTGGGATAGGCCAGGCACTTACCAGCACATGGGGTCGGTTGTGCTGATACTACACTCTGCGCTCTTTTTGCGCAGATACAGGTTACGGACAGCAGCAGCGGCAGTAGCGACTTGTGGATTTTCCGACTAGTGAGATTACGAGGTAGCCTTGCAGGCGTCCGCGGGACCCGTTGTCTCTTCTATCTATGCTTTTCATTCTGTTATCTCATGTAATCGAGATAAACAACTTGTATTTTCTTTCAGACAATTATGTGTATTATTCTTAGAAGTTCGTGAGTATTGTGACACCAGTCTTGGGTAGTGTATTATGTTTGGGTTTTCTTTATCATATTTGACTAAGTCTTCCGCTAATTTTGATTATTCCGCTATAATTTATATGTTTTTAATAATAAGTCATAATAAGAAATTGGTAATTAATGGAGATGTAATTAATATTTGGCTTGCCTAGCTTCCATTTAGTAGGCGCCATCATGACCCCGATGGTGGGAAATCCGGGTCGTGACAAGTTGGTATCAAAGCACTAGGTTGAATAGGTCTCACAACTCACGAACAACCTTAGTAGAGTCTGAAGGATCGGTACGGAGACGTTTGTATTTATCCTACAGAGGCTACAGAGTTAGGAAAATATTCCCTTTATTCTTTCCAGTCGTGCGACTTGATCTTTTAAATGTTAATTGAACTTCTACTCTGTTCTTCCGCAGATGGTAAGGACACGTGCATCCTCATCTACTGACCAGCAGCCCGAGGTCCCAGCAGCGGCGGCTCCTGCTAGGGGTAGAGGCCGAGGTCGAGGTCGTCCTAGAGGACAAGGTAGGGGCAGAGCTCAGCCCCGAGCAGCAGCACGAGTGGCAGAACCTCAGGTTCTTATAGAGGAGGAAATTCCAGCCCCAGCAGCTCCAGTAGGCCCAGCTCAGGTCCCGGGAGGAGCTTTATTTTCACCGGATCTTCAGGATGCTTTGGTCCGGATAGCGGGTTTTATGGATCATATCACCAGAGCAGGTTTATTATCGGTAGCACCAGCCACTTCTCAGGCTGGAGGAGGTAATCAGACTCCTGCTACGCGCACTCCGGCGCCAGTAATTCCCCAGGCTCAGGATCCTGTGATTCAGCCAGTTGAGGCGGCTCGGCCTATTATTGCGACTCCGTCTAATGATGGTGCAGCCATGTCTGCTGACGCGTTGTGGAGATTGGACAGGTTTACCAAGCTGTTCACTACCACATTCAGTGGCACTCCTTCAGAGGATCCACATGATTTCCTATACAGCTGCCACGAAGTTCTCCGTACTATGGGTATTGTGGAGACTAATGGTGTGGATTTTGCTACTTTTCGGTTATATGGTTCCGCCAAGACTTGGTGGAGAGATTATTGTCTAACCAGGCCAGCGGGATCGTCATCTTTGACTTGGGAGCAGTTTGCAGAATTATTCTTGGAGAAGTTCCTTCCAGCAACTCACCGGGAGGCTCTACGCAGGCAATTTGAGCGTCTTCATCGGGGTTCTATGTATGTCACACAGTACGAGACTAGGTTCGTGGACCTGGCTAGTCATGCTATTATCATACTTCCCACAGATCGGGAGAGAGTGAGGAGGTTTATTGATGGCTTGAATCAGCCAATTCGGCTACAGATGGCTATGGGGGCAGGAACTGAAATCACTTTTCAAGAGGCGGCTAATGCAGCCCGCCGGATCGAGATGGCTCTGTCACAGGGAGCGAGACATGGATCAGATAAGAGATCTCGTAATTCGGGTAGATTCGGTGGTACCTCGTCTGGAGATAGAGATTTTTATGATAGAGGCCATCCTCCTAGGCCTTATCAGTCAGCTCTTCAGGTTTCTCATGATGCTTCAGGTGATCGTAATTCTCGGCCACGCTACTCTGATCAGCAGCCTATCAGTGCACCACCACTTCGCTATTTTCAGCAGCCGAGGGCTTGTTTTACGTGCGGTGATCTTAGGCACATTGCAAAGTATTGCCCTCGAGCTTCTGACAAATCTCACCAGCAGGGTTCTCGTGCCATGATTCAGGCCCCAGTTCCCTCACAGCCTGCCCAGCCGGCTAGAGGCGGAGGTAGAGGACACAGAGGTGGAGGTAGAGGTCATAGAGGTGGAGCTCGGACCGATAGAGGTAGAGACCAGCCAGCAGCTGATCGTCCTAGAGATACTGCTCAGGGTGGTGGGGCACAGCCCCGATGTTATGCACTTCCCGCCGGACCAGAGGCTGAGTCTTCTGATGCCGTCATTACAGGTATTATTTTGGTTTGTGATAGAAAGGCATCAGCATTATTTGACCCCGGGTCTACATATTCGTATGTGTCTTCCTATTTTGCACCATACTTGGTTCAGCCCAGTGATCCACTGAGTGTTCCTGTTCATGTGTCTACACCAGTAGGCGATTCTATTGTGGTTGATCGAGTTCATCGGTCATGTATTATAGTAATTGAGGGTCTCGAGACCCGTGTTGATTTATTACTCCTAAATATGGTGGACTTTGATATTATACTAGGCATGGACTGGCTATCTCCGTATCATGCTATTTTAGATTGCCATGCCAAGGCTGTGACTTTAGCCTTGCCGAATTTGCCTCGTATAGAGTGGAAAGGAATGTCAGGTCATACTAGCCGTAATGTTATTTCTTATGTTAAAGCTCAGCGTATGGTTGGAAAGGGATGCTTGGCTTATTTGGCCTATGTCCGTGATGCGAGTGCTGAGGTTCCTTCTATTGACTCTGTGCCTGTGATTCGCGAATTTCCTGAAGTATTTCCTTCAGACTTGCCAGGTATGCCGCTCGATAGGGACATTGATTTTTGCATTGATTTGGCTCCAGGCACTCAGCCCATTTCCATTCCCCCATACCGTATGGCTCCGCCAGAGTTAAAAGAATTGAAGGAACAATTGCAGGATTTACTTGAAAAGGGTTTCATTAGACCCAGTGTTTCGCCGTGGGGTGCACCAGTATTATTTGTAAAGAAGAAAGATGGTTCGATGAGAATGTGCATTGACTATCGACGGTTAAACAAGGTGACTATCAAAAATAAATATCCACTTCCGCGAATTGATGATTTATTTGACCAGCTTCAGGGTGCCAAGGTATTTTCAAAGATAGATTTGAGATCCGGCTATCATCAGCTGAAGATTAGGGCATCTGATGTCCCTAAGACAGCGTTCCGTACTCGGTATGGACATTATGAATTTTTGGTCATGTCTTTTGGGTTGACAAATGCTCCAGCAGCTTTTATGGAATTAATGAATCGGGTGTTCCGGCCTTATTTAGACTTGTTTGTAATAGTCTTCATTGATGACATATTAATATATTCCCGCGGTCAGGAGGAGCATGCGCAACATCTCAGAGTGGCCTTGCAGACTCTGAGAGATAGCCAACTATATGCAAAATTTTCAAAGTGTGAATTTTGGCTAAGTTTAGTTGCATTCCTGGGTCATATTGTGACGCCAGCAGGTATTCAGGTTGATCCAAAGAAAATTGAGGCAGTCAAGAACTGGCCTAGACCGACATCCGCCATAGATATTCGGAGTTTCTTGGGGTTAGCGGGTTATTATCGCCGATGCGTAGAAGGATTTTCGTCTATTGCAACCCCACTGATCAGATTGACCCCAGAAGGGTGTTCAATTTGAATGGTCCGATGAATGTGAGGCGAGCTTTCAAAAGCTCAAGACAACCTTGACCACGGCACCGGTATTGGTTTTACCCACAGGTACGGGACCTTATACTGTTTATTGTGATGCTTCCCGTATTGGGCTTGGTGCAGTGTTAATGCGGGATGGCAAGGTTATTGCCTATGCTTCGAGGCAGTTGAAGATTCATGAGAAGAACTATCCAGTGCATGATCTAGAATTGGCGGCGATTATTCACGCATTGAAGATCCGGAGGCATTATTTGTATGGTGTAGCATGTGAAGTATACACCGATCATAAGAGTCTTCAGTATTTGTTTAAGCAGAAAGAGTTGAATATGAGACAGAGAAGATGGTTAGAGTTGCTAAAAGACTATGATGTTACTATATTATATCACCCAGGTAAGGCCAATGTGGTGGCCGATGCATTGAGTAGAAAGTACGCCAGCATGGGTAGTCTTGCATATATTCCGGTCAATCAGAGACCATTAGCTCTAGATGTCCAGGCCTTAGCCAACCGGTTCGTGAGATTAGACATTTCCGAGCCTAGCAGGGTGTTAGCCTGCACGGTCGCTCGTTCTTCTTTATTAGAGCGTATCCGTGAGAGGAAATTTGATGATCCTCATTTGCGTGAGCTCAGAGATACAGTACAGAGGGGAGGTGCCACACAGGTAAATCTAGATGATGATGGGATATTGAAATTGCGGGGTCGAGTTTGTGTGCCCAATGTCGAAGGGATTCGAGAGTTAATCTTAGCAGAGGCCCACAGTTCGCGGTATTCTATTCACCCAGGCGCCGCGAAGATGTACCAGGACTTACGGCAGCACTATTGGTGGCGTAGAATGAAGAAAGATATCATTGCGTATGTCGCTCGGTGTCTAAATTGTCGGCAGGTGAAATATGGAGCACCAGAGACCCGGTGGTGTATTCTAGAGGATTGAAATTCCCGAGTGGAAATGGGAGCGGATCACTATGGACTT
The DNA here is from genome assembly GCA_032618575.1 of Nicotiana noctiflora. Lineage (NCBI taxonomy): Eukaryota > Viridiplantae > Streptophyta > Magnoliopsida > Solanales > Solanaceae > Nicotiana > Nicotiana noctiflora. The sequence goes on from JASVEL010013106.1 coordinate 185,758, forward strand.
CGTTCATTGGACTTCCTTTGACTCGGAGGAAATTTGATGCTATTTGGGTCATTGTTGATAGGCTGACCAAGTCGGCACACTTTATTCCAATGTCTGTCTCCTACTCGTCGGAGAGGTTAGCGGAGGTTTACATTAGGGAGATTGTTCGTCTCTATGGAGTGCCGGTATCTATTATCTCTCGATCGGGGTACGCGGTTTACCTCGCGGTTCGGAGAGCGGTCCGGCGGGAGTTAGGCACCCAGGTTCGGTTGAGTACGGCATTTCATCCTCGGACGGATGGCCGGTCCGAGAGGACTATCCGGATTCTAGAGGACATGCTTCGAGCCTCGTGTTATTGATTTCGGAGGCTCGTGGGACCGGTTTCGCCATTAGCGGAGTTCGCCTACAATAACGGTTACCAATCTAGCATCCGGATGGCTCCGTATGAGGCGTTGTATGGTAGGCGATGTCGATCACCGGTTGGATGGTTTGAACCGGGAGAGGCTCGGTTGTTAGGTACAGACTTAGTTCAGGAGGCCTTGGATAAGGTCAACACTATTCAGGAGAGATTGCGTTCAGCTCAGTCCAGGCAGAAGACTTATACGGATCGTAAGGTTCGAGATGTAGATTTCATGGTTGGCGAACGAGTATTGCTCCGAGTGTCGCCTATGAAGGGCGTGATGAGGTTCGGGAAGAAGGGCAAGCTTAGCCCTAGGTATATTGGTCCATTTGAGATTCTAGACAGAGTGGGAGGGGTGGCTTACAGATTAGCTTTGCCGCCTAGCTTATCAGCCGTGCATCCAGTTTTTCATGTATCTATGCTTCGGAGATACCACGGCGATCCCACACATGTGTTAGACTTCAGTAATGTCCAATTGGACAATGATCTATCTTACGAGGAGGAGCCGGTAGCCATTCTAGACCGGCGACAGTTGAGGTCGAAGAGTTATCCTTCTGTGCGTGTTCAGTGGAGAGGCCAGCCTCCTGAGGCATCGACCTGGGAGTCCGAGTCTGATATGCGGAGCCGCTACCCACATTTGTTTCCTGACTCAGGTACTTCCTTCTTTTGCCCGTTCGAGGACGAACGGTTGTTTTAGAGGTGGAGATTGTGACGACCCAAAGGGTCATCACTTGTTTTATTAATCATTCCGAGCTTTTGAGGTCTTGAAAACCTCATTTATAGTTGCCTCGATTTGCGTGCACAGTCCGGGCACAAAGCTGGAAAATATTTATGTTGAAATATGTGAAATATGTGAAAAAATTGAAGAATTTTAATATTAATATTGATATGGTTGACTTTGGTCAACATTTTTGGTAAACGGATCCGGATCCGTGATTTGACTGTCTCAGAAAATCCGTAGAAAAATATGGAATTTGGGCATATGCCCGGAATTGAAATCCGAGGTCTAGAACCCGGGTAAAAGAATTTTTCTGTTAAATTGTTTTCTGAAAATGTTTAAGGAATATGAAACTGAATTCTGATTAAAAAGTACTAGAATCGGGCTCGTATTTTGGTTCCGATGCCCGGTACAGGTCATATATGTCGGTTAAGCGCTTCCTGTATAGTTTGGTTCAAAACGGACGTCGTTTGACGTGTTTCGGCCTTAAATTGGAAATTTTGGAAATTATGAAATTTGAAAGAATTCTTGAGTTTTAAGGCTCAATTCATTGATTTTGATGTTATTTCGGCGATTTGTTCGCTCGAGCAAGTTCGTATGATGTTATTGAGTTAGTGTACATATTTGGTTTGGAGCCTCGAGGGCTCGGGTGAGTTTCGGATAGGCATCGGGGTGGTTTTAGACTTGGAAAAACTGCAGAAAATCTGCAGCAGACATTCCTTCTTCGCGTTCGCGTCCACCTGGTCGCGTTCGCGAAGGCTTCTCTTTCCTCTTCTACGCGTTCGCGTCCTTAGGATCGCGTTCGCGTACAACAACATGGACCCCAGCCTTTTTCCTCTACGCGTTCGCGTGAAGGCTCCTGCGTTCGCGGAGCCTGGCCTGCCTCATCTACGAGTTCGCGTACGGCACCACGCGTTCGCGTAGGCCAAATTGCAATCCCCAGAATTTTCTTCTTCGCGTTCGCGTCAAGCCCCACGTGAACGCGATGTGTAAAACTTCTTCTTCATCGCGAACGCGACCGGGGTGTCGCGAACGCGATGAACAAACTCGTGCCCAGTGAATTTAAGACAGAAAACAGAACAGAAACGGGATAAAAATCCCATTTCTGTTCAACTCTCTTCTCCACAACTCCTTGGACGATTTTTGAGCGATTCTTCATCAAACTTCTTGGGTAAGTGATTCTTAACTCGTTTTCTTCATTTTCCATCAATATTATTTGAATTCCTAAGCCTAATTAGGTGTAAATGGGTAGAAAAATTGAGAATTTAGTATAGTTAGGGTTTTCAAAGAATTTGCGATCTAGAACTCGTTTTGGAGTCGAACTTAAGAAAAAATTGTATATTTGAACTCATGGAAGATTGGGTGAACTTATTTTGGTTTGAAACTTGAGTTTCGATTATGTGGGCCCGGGGTCGATTTTTACTATTCCGGGCAGAATGTTGTAAAAATCATATTTAGCAATATGAACTAGTTTGTTAAGTAGAATTGATGATATTAAATCAATTGTGTATAGATACGATTGGATTGGAGTCAAATTCGAAAGGAAAAGGCATTGCTACGGATTGAATTGTTCGTAAACTTTCGAGGTAAGTGTTTGTTCTATCCTAGCTTGAAGGAATAGGAATTTAGTTATGAATAAATTGTTGATTAAGAGTTATTGGTGTTATACTGGTAATGAAGATAAATTGTTGAAATTATTATCAATTATTGGTTTAAAACCGGTAATTATAAATATTGTTGATATAGAGATTATTGGCTAAATGCCGGTAATATATATATATTTATGAATTGGGATCGTGTGGCGCGCCGACCACTTATATATTTATGAATTGGGATCGTGTGGCGCGCCGACCACTTATATAATAAGAAATGGGATCGTGTGGCACGCCGACCACGAAGTGATTTAAATCTTGGCATTGGCCATAGTTGCCGGTAGCCTATTGATATATTTGGGAGCGGGTGGTACGCCTACCACAAGATATAATCACTGTGATAGTTGGGAGCGGGTGGTACGCCTACCACGAGATATGAAATGAGAGAGGAATTGAGACATGAAAGTAAGATTTATTCTGTTGATTAGATTATTCTGGATATCACGAGTTATTGACTATTATTTCAGAGCAGAGTCTTTCCTTATGAGTTATTGACTGTTATTTCAGAGCAGAGTATTTCCTTATAAATGTATTGTATATATATGTATATTGCAACTGTACAGGTTTATGTGGGTGACCGGCCTTAGCCTTGTCACTAGTTCGCTGGGATAGGCCAGGCACTTACCAGCACATGGGGTCGGTTGTGCTGATACTACACTCTGCGCTCTTTTTGCGCAGATACATGTTACGGACAGTAGCAGCGGCAGTAGCGACTTGTGGATTTTCCGACTAGTGAGATTACGAGGTAGCCTTGCATGTGTCCGCAGGACCCGTTGTCTCTTCTATCTACGCTTTTCATTCTGTTATCTCATGTAATCGAGATAAACAGCTTGTATTTTCTTTCAGACAATTATGTGTATTATTCTTAGAAGTTCGTGAGTATTGTGACACCAGTCTTGGGTAGTGTATTATGTTTGGGTTTTCTTTATCATATTTGACTAAGTCTTCCGCTAATTTTGATTATTCCGCTATAATTTATATGTTTTTAATAATAAGTCATAATAAGAAATTGGTAATTAATGGAGATGTAATTAATATTTGGCTTGCCTAGCTTCCATTTAGTAGGCGCCATCATGACCCCGATGGTGGGAAATCCGGGTCGTGACAGATCGGTATTGATCTTAATTGTGAAAATGGCAGTTTGATAATGGGAGAGTTGTAAGGTATTCAGTTCTTGTTGTGATTTGATATGTAGCCCTAGTTATGGGGGTGAGAAATATGTTCATTGCCTCTTAGCGGAAATGTAAAGTGCACTACGTGTGGTAGTATGAGTTCAAACTGAAGAAAACTGAATTGGTCGTGCTATGAGTATTGTGGTGAAAGGTATATGACATATGTTATGATTTGAGCAGGTGCAGCGCATGTTCATGTACTAACTTTGATGATATAATTCGTGTTGTAATGAGATTTATGTTGTGGATATGCATTGTAATGTTTTGTCGAGTTGCCGATGTATTGTTAGGATGGTTTTGGTAATTCTCTGGCAGGTGGACAGGCCAAATTACAAAGGAAACTCTGTCGAAATTTTTGGAAAAATTTGGGACTTAGAAAAGATTTTGTCACCTAAAGAATGGGCTTAGCTGTTTTGTGTGAATAAATACAAGAATTGCAAAAGAGTTAAGATTTTTGATGATTCGAGTCTCCACCGAAGCTTGTAAATGACTTGAGTTTAATCTCATTGTAACATTGGGGCATCATTTGAGTAATAATGCTATGAGTGGCTAAAAGTGCTTTGACGTATGGCTCCGAGCCAAGTTGGGGAGGTTGTTATTGATTAACTGATTGCCCTATTGTGTGCTATGTTGGTTCTGTCTCCAAGTATGTTGGGGAAAATTCTGATAAAGGTTATGGTGCTTCGTAGATGTGAAGAGATACTAGGGTGTTTTAAACTGCTGTTAGTAAAGATGTTCGGTGCATATAAAAGAAAGATAGTTAATTATACATGTATGTAATCATGTTCTGCGATGTTAGAGTTCTAACAAGGCACGAGTGGTTCTGTTCAATAAGATAGTTAAATTATAACTGAATAAGGGTAAATGATGCCCGAGAATAGTCTTGCGGTGTTCAAGACTTTGCTTGTAATGGTAAGGTGTTTTAAGACTCGTGTATGTTATGTGAATGAGGGGATTCTATGTATCTGTGTTGGGGAGTAATGATAACAAATTCAAAATCGCAGGAAGTTCGTCAAAATAAATTATGGTAAAAGGTGGTACTCTGGGAAACATTTGAGAGAGTATTCAGCGACCTTTGAGCCTTAGACCGTGTAGTCTTGTGTATGAGTCTCGTGTGGTAACAAGAGTTGAGATATTGTAGTGCTACCGTAAAGGCTAATACTAAATTAAAGATGAATCAGAAAGGAAACTGGGTAAATGGAACAACTTGTTAATAAACCGAAACGGTATGATAAGGAATACGATTAATCTTGGTATGTGATTGAAGTAATGAGTCTTGCAGATATTGTGCAACAAAGCTCTTGAGTGCTGGCAGTTGTGTAACTCGATATAGGTATAAGGACTCAGTCCTGGCAGTTTAACTTATGCAATATAATTGTAATTGGGAGAAAGAGTTTATGATGTGTTTTACCGTGGTTTGAAAATGAGTGTATTTTTCCTGTTGGTATGCAAGGCTTGGGATGTGTAATGAGTTTTCTCTATATGGGATCATGAAAGTCCTTGACTAGTTGAGTGCGCCAATGTTTGCGGCGGAGGAAAGGGATATGAATTTCCATGTTGTCTTAGTGTGGTATGGTATATGCGATGTGTTATGGAAAGTTGATAATGGCATAAACAAGGTTTTGAGATCAGTTCATAATATATGGGAAGTCATTAAAATTATTGAGCAGCGCAGACAGCTGTAGGTGATTTAAGAATCGATCTTTCTGGTGATTAAGGAAAATGGTACAGCTATTCTAGTGAATTGGCAGGGAATATGGTCCAAAAGGACAAGGTAATGTAAACTGATAATATCTAGTGGTATGGTGGTATTCTCTTGTTGGATCGACTGTAATAATTTAGTCGTTGATGGCATAGTGAAATTTCTGAATGGCTTTCGTGGTATGAATGGATGTTTGATGTGTGTTATGTATTCGTACGGTGGAGAGTGGAATCAGGCATAGTGATTCATGTGTTATATATGTGTTGAAGACTAGAAGTTCTCTTAATCCGCCTACGCAGTGGTGGTATGTCGTGTGTATCGACACCGTTTAGCGAATATTGGAAATTGGAAGCCCTAGTGGCTCCCTCATTACTTGATATGACGAATTTGAATAATGATATACGATTGCGGACTGGTTGTCATAAGTCAGGTTGTCTAGACTAATGTGATATGGACTATATCAGAAAAATGTCACAACTGCGTGGCAGAGCGCATCGGATCATGCTCCAGCAGGGTGGATGTACCCTAGGGCCAGCGGACGGCTGGTAGGTATTGCCTTGTCAGTTGGGCCTTCGTGGCGGATGTCAGTGTAGAGGTATCTACCATTGATTCAGTTCCAGTATTGAGGAACTTTGTCAGATGTGTTTCATGTGGCCGAGCTTGATGCTATACATATGTTTGTTGCAGCGAGCAACTTGACTCGATGTGCATTCCCTTTTTCTAGATTATGCGTGGATCGAGTGGCACGCCGCCACAGGTGTAGTATATGGATCGGGTGGCACGTCACCACATGTATGGTATCAGGATCGGGTGGCACGCCGCCACATATATGGTATCAGGATCGGGTGGCACGCCGCCACAGGTATGGTATCTAGATCGGGTGGCACGCCGCCACAGGTATATTATTGGAATGGGTTGCGCACCGGAACAGTGTGACATGGAAAATATAGCTTCCTATATGCTACCATGTATACAATACTTCCTAGCTTCTGAGGAATAGTCCGTATTGGGTATCGCTCAGGGATAGCACATCGGTTGTGTCCATTCAGGATTAGATTTCATATATTAAATGTATCACCGCATGTGTGATTGATTGCTTGAGTTCAGACCTAAATATGTGCATGACTGACCGTTCTGAGCATGGTGACTTGAGGTGCTTCAAGAGTAATAGTGTTTGGATAGAATCAGGAGATGTGGCAAGGCTACGTGATGTTATGACCTTTCGATGAGGATTCGGGTACTCTAATTCTATGATGTGAGACGAGATCTCAGTTATGTGTTGTGATGGTATTGAGGAATTTGAATTATAGCTCTTTGTGTGAGTCAGTTGTCATGATTCGAGTGTGTTCAGATCGTTCTTATTGGAGCCTGTGTTGTGATCGTCGCGGCTTAGGCCGGTGTTGAGGTGTCCTATCACTAGTGTAGGTATGTTATAATCAAAATGATCGCTGGAGTCATTAATGAGTACGAACATATTTGATCTCAGTTCGTTAGAAAGGTAATATCGAGGTTTGACTCCGAAATCTATTGTGGTATCCGTTAAAAAGGGAAATGGATTCATGGATGGTTGACCTGAGAGATGGGTTCGGTATATCGCGTGCTTCAGCTGCTGTGGGCAGGATATGAAGGTGCTGGAATAAGACTCTATCTAATGAGAGAGGTTTTTCTGCTAGTATTTGGTCATGGTGGCCATTGTTGTGATTAGAGACCATTGTCTTGAGCGATTCGGTTGTTTGATACATCATGTGATCTCACCCGGGGTGGGAAGTATGGGCTATTACAGATGGATCGTGTGTATTCTGAGTATAGGCATGAGATTCGGATTTGGTATGTGATCTCGGAAAGTGCAATGTGGTCTATGGTGCAGATGGGCTGTGAGATTTCCATCTATAGTGTGTACCGGACTTATATGAGATAGGGTGACGTGGGATCGCCCCGAATATATGCCTGGTAAGGTCATTCAGCTATTGGGTTACTTCAAGTAAACCTCTTGGTCCGCTCGAGGACGAGCATTTGCTTAAGTTAGGGAGAATGTGATGACCTGGCCCGTCATCAAGTGAGTTATCACCCCGTTAACCCCGTTATATCCTTGTTAATGTTGCAATATGCATGTTAGGTAAGTTTGAGTCAATCCGGGTTGAGTTTGGTTGAAATTGAGACAAATAGTCTCTTAGAAGAAGGAATAGTTGGGAAAAGTCAACTGGACGTTGACTTGTGAGTTAGAGAGCTCGGAATCGAATTCTGATGATTCGGTCAGCTCCGGGAGGTCATTTATGAGCAAGGAAAGCGATCAGAAGTGAATTTGGATGTTCGGTGTAGTTTTAGGCTTGAATTGGCTAAAGTTAAATTTTGGCGATATTCGATCGGTAGGTGAGATTTTGATCCGGGATTCGGAATGGAATTCCGACAGTTGCACTAGCTTCGTTAGGTGATTTTGGATTTGTTTACAAATATTCAGGTCATTCGGACGTCGTTTGGTTGGGTTTCGGATCGAATATGAGTTTTGGAAGAATTTGATAAATTTAGACTTGAATCCGTGATAATTTAATGATTTTAGTGTTTTTGATTGCATTTTGACAATTGGAACAAGTTTGAATGATGTTATAAGAGGTGTTGGTACTTTTGGTTGAGGTCCCGGAGGCTTCAGTGTAAATTCGGATGCCCAACGGGTCATTTTTGGAAGATTTTTGCCGTTTTGAGTATAAATATAATGATCCAAAGGTCTAATTTTAGTTTTAGAGATCCAAATTTGATTTCGAGACTGTGAGAATTTAAATAATGAATTATATGACTGATCCGAAAATTTTGGTTTAATTTCATCAAGTCGCGATTGGGTTTTTGACGCGAAACATGAGTTAATTGTTTAACGAGCGAAATTGATGTTGCACTGAGAAAATTAAATCCAAATTCAGTTTTGTTTGAACCACTGGATCTGTATCGGAATTACGGAGCCATAAGAAAAAGAATTGTCAAATTCCGAGTTCGTATGATTGAGTTATAGCATTTTTAGTGAAATAAAAAGCTGCTGCAATTTTCTGGGGCAAATCTGATATTTTCGCTTCTGCGATGAACAGTACCCACAGAAGCGGGTGAACAGTGATTTTTCGCTTTTGCGATGAACCATGCCGCAGAAGCGGTGAACAGTAAAATCGCACCTGCGGTGAACAGTAACCCGCAGATGCGAAAATCGCTGGGCTTTTAATTGGGGCAGTCCGAGAGTTTTCTTCATTTTTGGAGCTAGGGAGCTCGGATTGAAACGATTTTCGAAGCGATTTTCACCATATGGATGGGGGTAAGTGTTCTATATCCAAAAGTGATTATATTCAATGATTCCATGGTTATTTTTCATTAAGTATTAGTGAATCAAATGGAAGAAATTGGAGAAAATTTGTAAACTTTTCAACACCGAAAATTTAGAATTTGAAAGGTCATTTGTGGTCCGATTTGAGAGTTCTTGATATGTACCGACTCGTGGAGAGACGAGGATTCCAAATGTAACTTTTGTAATTTTTCGAGAAGTGTACCAAAAGTCGGGTTTTGGCAACTTTGTGGGTTTTGGTGCAATTAGAGTTATTCCGAATGGGTTGTGTCTAATTAGCATATATTGATGTATTCTTATTGATTTTGAGCAGATTCGGCATCCGAGGTGATTGTTTTGCGAGGCAAGCGCAGAGCGGGCTAGGACTCCTTCCGGTTTGAGATGAGTGGTGATAGTAAATAATGTACTGAGGGTTTGAAACCCCGTACTTGCACTTCACAGTGATATGTTGAGATGAGACACGCGTCTTGTGACGGGCGTGGTGACATTGTGATTGGGGAATTGGACTTGGTCCTTCCCGGCTAATAGTGTATTGTGTATTATGACTGATAATGAAATTATAACTGTGTAATTGAGCTAATAGCCATGTTTGGGGTCTTGTGCCGGTCTGTAGAGCATTAGGGGACCTGTAGAGCTAGGCGACCCCTATATCATGTTGGAAACTTACACTCTGCCGTAAAACTAGCAGAATAGCATATTAAGAGCCAGTACTAGATGTGTACTCTGAGAGATATATTACTTAGGGTGGAAATTCGATGATTTAGCTGAGTGGGCCTGAAAGGCCAATCCTACACTAATTGGGACAGGGTCGAGGACCCATGATGAGGTATTATATATATACCTATGTTGGATCGGGTTGCACGTCGCAGCAGTATATGTATTGGATCGGGCTGCACGCTGCATCAGTATATGTGTTGGATCGGACTGCACGCCGCAGTAATATATACATGTGGATCAGACTGCACGCCGCAGTATTATTGCGCTTGGGCTGTAGGAGCCCCTTCGGAGTGTGAGTCTGCACACATTCTCAGTGAGCGCTGGAGTATATTATGGGATCGGGCTGCACGAGAACTATACTCTATACCACATGTTTGTGGCGTGCAACCCGCTCCAGATAGAATACCTATGGCGGCGTGCCACCCGATCCACACATAACTATCACATAAGAACATGCTCATTGAGCCAAATTTGCTCATTACAACATAATACCAAGTATTGGTCGTACGCATGCTAAGTAAATGATATCATCCCTGCGGGATATTTAACGTTATAAACTACAAAACTCAAGCACAACTGAGGTCTGATGTACAATTGGAATTTCAAAAGCCAAGATGCTCGTATAACGTCATTCCTACATGGATTCTTAACATATAGCAATTTCTCAAGCCATTTCACACTCACCCAGAGCAATGCATCACTACGCGAAACATCCGACAAAGAAACATCAACTAACTACTCCCCCACGAGGACCACGTTACAAAAATGTACACATCTGGCCTGGTATAGGGCCATTATTCACATTAAATCTATCCACCAACTTCAAGTCGATCCTCATCACAATGAACTGGCCTAATAACCTTTCAAAGGTCCATAATAACTTCCATTTTCTTCATAGAACACAAGAACAACCATCATAATCAGAGTAATCCTCCCCAGTTCACAACACAATATGCCACCTGCCCTCCAGGCATGAATTCCTCAATTTAATGACACTATCATAACCCTCATACTTGGTTTACATCCTTAACCAGTCAAGTGACTGCCTGCCACACTTATATAATCTTCTAGTGGAACACATTCCCACAACCTACCACAACAATATCTGGGGCGCACCTCTAAACCACTAGTCGCACTAACACTAAAGAGCGATCAACAATTATTAACCAGGACACAACACCGCTCTCAGGTGATGCTGAAGACGATATTAATTTATCTTAACTATCGAAACTTCCTTCCTGCTCGTCCGATCTCTTGACATCTTGTCAAAACTTTTCCTTCACTCGTGCCATTCTCGGCTCAATTTCTACAATCAGAACTGGTTCGCCAGTATACTTTAAGACATAACTAACATAGCACATAATCGTGCAATTAGCTACTCAATGCAGTCTCCCCAACTTAGCTCGAAGCCATATATCACAACTCACTATACTCATAACACGTATGCTTCATTGCTGTCGTAATACCATAATGTGATTAAACTTGCTCTTTCATAAGCTTGTGGAAACACAAATCATCTGGAATTTTAACTCTTCTGCATGTTTTCTTGCATTCACCCATATAACAGTTAAGCCTATTTTCTAGGTGTCCAAATTTTTACTAAGTCCCAAATTTTTCAAAAATTATGGTAGAGTTTTCTTTGTAATTAGGCCTATCCACCTGTCAGAGAATCACCAAAACCATCCTAACATCACGGCTACAACTTAACCAAATATCAAATGTATATCAACAACATTAATCTCAATACTACCTATTTTACATTATCAAAATTGATACAGGGACATGCGTTGCACTTATTTGAATCATAACACATATAAAATACCGCCAATTTATTTTTTTGAGTCTGAACTCATACCGCCACACGTATTGCACTTAACTTTCCAACTAGGAGATACGACAATATTCTTCACGCACCCGCAACTTGGGGCTACACAACAGATCGCAATAGGAACGAATCGCTTAATAGTTCATCTATTATCCCACAAACTTCTTCATCACTACCAAGATCACACAGATACACCTCACAGCGCTAACTTACTCATCACGTGGATATCCGACCGCCATCCCCGCTAATAAGGACATTACCGAACACATAAGTTAAAAGTACTTGCTCGCATAATTAGTACTTCGGTGCTCAAGGCGTAGGCGAAGATTCGGCATCAAGTCCTCCAGATTGGCCCAACATGAACTCACGGAGATTACATCTCGCTCCTCCATCGGGGAAACTCCAGCCATCGATGCAAATGTATTACTTAATGTTCACATGCGCGTACATACATGTGGAAGGAATTTCAAGAGTTATTTCTCAAGCTGAATCAAATACGCACGATAAGAATTCCAAGAAAGTGAAGTGTTTCCTAAAAGTTCAGTAGCCTCCCGAGGATAGATACGAACGTCTACGTACCAATCCGTGAGAGCCTATGAAACCGGCTGATAACTCGCGAGGCCTAGTAACCTAGGCTCTGATACCAACTTATCACGACCCAAATCCGATCGTGATGGCGCCCAACACTAAAGCTAGGCCAGCCAGACCAACAATTGTTTTCACAATCAAATATCAGTCCCAAAAGGACAACTCAAGGAGAATATATGAGTCAATAAATACTCCAATAATAATAGTACGAATAAATACTAAGAAGTGCGAATAACGAAATAACACTTCCAAAAGATCTGGGGTCACGAGTCTAGAGCCTCTAAACAAAACTGAATAGTCATAGAAATACTGAATGAAATACTCAAGTTTGAAACATATAGTAATAACTAAATGGAAAGAGAAGCTAGGTTCTGCGAACGTCGGCAGCTACCTTAGCAACTCGAAATAACTCTGGTAGAAGCTGGAGCGCTCATCTAACCCTCCTGTGTACCTGAATCTGCACACAAAGATGCAGGGAGTAGGGGTGAGTACTAAGTACTCAATGAGTAATAAGTATATATTAATAGCTGAAAGCAGGAAATCCACAGAATACCACAGAGTAAAGCTAAACTACAGTCTGATTCCTCCTACAAACTAGCAACAATAGTACATTACAATTAACACAGATAATTCAACAGATAAAGATGCAATGCAATGCACATGACCGCTACGACGTGTAGCCCGATCCATTTAACGTCGACGGCGCTCATTAGGGGTGTGTACAGACTCCGGAGGGGCTCCTTCAACCCAAGCGCAATATCATGTCATCTGCTGTGGCATGCAGCCCAATCCTTATATCATCTGCTGCGGCGTGCAGCCCGATCCATCCTCAGTCCAAAACATGCATATGAGTCACACAACAGTTCAAATTATTTATTTCCAGGTTCCAGTTCACTAATGATGAAAATACTTAAATTTATTTAATTTTCCAAGAACAGGTGACTTAGCATTTCATAATAGTGATTTCAAACCAGGACTAAGATCAGTGATTAAGCAAACCTAGCTATCACATATATATCTATCCCCTAGGGATACTACAGGTCGGCATAAGGCCCCAAACGTGGCTTACAACCCACAAATATATCTAACACAATGTGCGTTTTATCCGCATATAATATATTATTCATATCCGGGATGGACCAAGTCTCAATCCCCAGTGATAATCAATCCCGCACCTGCCATGGGGTTACTAGCGTCACAATGTGCTAAGCCGGGGTTTCGAACCCTCATGCTACCATATACACTAACTACTCACCTCTAGCCGGCCGTGGACTCGTTCGCGATGCCTTTTCCCTTTGAATTTGCCGCCTCGTGCGTCGAATCTAGTCAAAACCACAGCAATTACATCAATATGGGTCAAAAAACATAACCCAATCAAATTTACTTAAAAACCGCAATAATGCACCAAGTTGGTAAAACCCAAGCCCCGGGCCCACTTCTCAAAAAATTCTAAAAATTATACAAATGGATTCTTCATCTCATCACTAGTCCGTGCACATAAAATTTATCGAAATCGGAGTACGAATGGCCCTTCAAAACCCAAAAAATCGTTTTCATGATTTAGGCCCTAGTTCATCACAAATTCTACCCAATTTCAGGAATTTTGGTGTTGATTCTAGCATAAAATCATGTTTTCGATTCAAGAAACTTACCTCCAGCGATTACCCATTGATTTCGCTCTTAACAATCGCCTCAGAAGCTTCTTCCCGTTCCAAAATTAGAAGAAACCTCGACTTGCTCATTGTGGGTATACGGTTCACGCGTTTTACTGATCCCAATGGATTCTTTGTGACATTCTAATGAATTTAGGCTTTTGAATCACTCAATTTGACCTTATAATGAAGGAGATATGTAGGTTTTAAGATTTGCAAATAGTGCAGGTTTTTTATACGCCATCAGGGGCAATTTCATTATTAACCTGAAAATCTGAGCAACCTTAGTAAAATGGCATAAAATTCTCATACGATGTCCAAATTCGATGATTCTTTTTGCTATAGGTCCGTAATTATGATACGGATCTAATGCTTCATTCAAAACAGTAATCGGAGCTAATTTGCTCAATATGATATCATTTATGCTTAAATAAACGATGTCGAAGCATAAGAAAAACGAGAACAACGCAACCCAAACCTATCTGAAACTCACCCGAGCTCCTCGGGACCGCATACGAACATACTAACATGTCACATATGATCATGCAAACTGAATTTCACTCTCAAAACACCAAAACTAACATCAAAACACTAAATTTACATCGGATTCAAGCCTAAGTTCTTCTAAAACTTCCGAAACACGCATTCGATAAAACACCCAACCAAACAACGTCCGAATGACCTGAAATTTTGCACACACATCAAAAATCACAAATGAAATCTACAGAAACTCTTGGAATTCCATTCCGAGCCCCGTATCAAAATCTCTCCTACCGTTCGGATTTCGCCAAAATTCAACCTTAGCCAATTCAAGCCTAAATCTACACCGGACCTCCGAATTCAATTTCGATTGCTCTCCTAAGTCATAAATCATCCCCCAAAACTGGTCAAATTATCAGAATTCCATTCCGAGCTGTCTAACTCACCGGTCAACATTCGATTGACTTTTCCAAACTATTCTTCTCATAAAGAGGTTTATTGCCTCATTTCTATCTAAATTCCATCTGTTTTACTTCTAACTCTCCAAACATATATAAATTAACATATTAACGTATAAAATAGAGAAAATGGGGTGGTAGCTCCCGTAACAACGAGTCAGGTCGTTACATAGGAAGAGCAATGTGTATTTTGGAGGTGTCAAGAAGGAAGAACATGAAAAAAATTTGAATCACTTGGGGTTTGTTTATGGTAAATTTCCTTTTAAATACTTGGGATTTCCTCTGTCTACTAAGAAGATTACTTTGATGTAGTGACAATCTATAATTGAGAAAATAGTAGCTAAAATCACTTCCTGGATAGCAAAAAAGTTATCTTATGCAGGAAGAACACAATTAGTGAAATCAGTTCTGTTTGGAATGCAAGCATATTGGTCCCAACTATTCCCTATTCCTGCTAAAGTATTGAAGATGATAAAAGGCTACTGCAGAAGTTATGTGTGGTCAGGCAGCAATTCAATCACCAAGAAAGCCTTGATAGCTTGGGATAGAGTATGTCTACCTAAATCTATGGGAGGCATAGGACTCATTAACATGAAATCAAGACATGCTGGGATATTGTTCACAAGTAGGATAAGTTGTGGATAAGATGGATCCACACTTACTATATAAAAGGGAAGCCACTTCTAGAAATAACAATTCCAAAGCAAGTAGCTGGATTACTAGGAAGCTCTTGGAGTTGAGGAATGAATTGCATCTGGTCCCTACACTTGCAAATCAAGGAGTCTGACAAATGCTATCTACTATAAAATGCTTCCTGAATTGAATTCAGTAGAATGGAAATGCCTTATGTTCAAGAATGATGCAAGACCAAAGGCAAGTTTTACAATGTGGTTGATATTATAGGGGAGGCTGGCTACAGCTGATCCTTATTAGCCCTTTTTCGTTTGTGCATCTTTCTCCCATGCTTTTCTTTGGTCAACAACCAACCAAAGTGCTCTATTATATGTGATTCGAACCTGCCCGGAGCGAGCCTCCCATAGAGGCAAGTGGAGTTGGTGAGCCGTATGATTGGCAACTATCTCCTGCGGTTCAGAGAGGTTTTGACACTCAAGCGACCTGCCCTGCTAAAGAAGATCGATGCAAAGGTTAGATTTCACCACCTCTATCTACCCAACTAGTACTATTTGATCTAAAAAAATCCAACCTGGAAGCTAATGCGATGGGGTATAACAGTCGACAGCACATACTTTTTGTGTCAAGCTGAACCGGAATCTAGAAACCATTTGTGTGTGGAATGTGACTATGCTAAAACTATATGGAGGAAAATGCAGAATTGGCTACAGTGGCAACAAATACCAATTGAGTGGAATAGCATGCTAAATGGGCTACTAAAAGAGCTAAAGGAAAATCTGTTCAAGCTCAACTCTTCAAGCTGGTATATGCGGAATGTGTGTATGATATATGGATTGAAAGGAACAACAGAGTATTTGAAAAGAAATCCAGGATATGGGAAGCAGTTACGAGAGAAATTGGATGTATTAGCCATGTGAGAGCTGGGAAAAGAGGCCAAGAGTTACTGGAGAATAGTCATTTTTAGATGCAAAGGAATGTATACAGTAATAGGGAGGAGATATAGTTTTTTTTTTAGATTTCTTCTGAGATAACTAACTATATATGATATGATTAGTTATAGTTTTGTAAAGTTTTCAAAGGTGATTAATAAAAATATTAATTAACAAAAAAGAATTATTTGAATTTGAGATGAGATTTTTTTTTATTTGAATGATTTTTTTTTTAAAATACCATGTAAAGAAATAAAACAGTAAATATATTACTATAATATTTAGATATAATGTGTTCAAATAATTAAAAAAATATTTTTCTATGATTAAATTAAAATTTTAAAAATTTAAAATTAATTTCTATTATAGATGTGTACTAATGATAATTAAAAATTAAATTTGTATCTTTAAACTAAAAAAGAAAGAAAAATTAAATGCATTTAATACAAAAAATATTATAAAAGAACTCAATATATTTGAAACGTAATAATCAAATAACTTATATATTAACATTTTAGACTAATTTAAAGTTACCATTTAAAATAAAATATGATACTATTATTTTTGGTTGTAGGTAAAATATTAATATAAAAACTATTAAAATTTATAATAGGGAAGATATGTATAAAAAAAGAGGTAGTGTGATGATATTAATACTTTAAATTAATTGAAAATAAATAAATTAAATTATTAAATTATATTTAAAACATTACTGATAAATTTAAATGAGAAATATGAATAAGAGGATACAAGCATAAAAATGTACCAAATTTCAAGAATAAAATGCTTATATCTGTTAAAGACTATTAAAAGGAAAATAAGAAAGATAGTAATTTAATTATTAAGCTAATAAAAAAATATATAATAATATTAAATAATAAATAATATAATAACTACAAGAAAATAACAAAAATTAAAAAGAATTTGCGTAAAAACGATGTAAATTGACTTTCAGTCAAAAATATAGTGATAGTAAGAATTTTATTAAAATAACATGATATAATGTGCTCAAACAAGACATATCACAACATCACTTATTTAGTACGTTTTAATATTGACACCAGAACGAAATGCAAGTACTAAAATTAAGGGGTTAGGTTGCTATAAATAAAAAAAAGTTGTGTATTACGAGATTTGAATAATAATTTAATATCCTGCTTCATAATTAATATCTAATGTTATATAATTTTTATATGAAAAGTTTATATTTTAAGGTTATTTACATATAATTCAAACAACCTATATCGCAATTTGACATGATTTGTGTCCGCACATCGCGCGGGTACTAATACTAGTTTGGTTACAAAAGAAGAAACTTGAAGTATTAAAGTATCGGAACTCCACAGCATATAAAAACATAATCTTTCTTGATGTACAACATTTGAATATTCCTCCTAGAGTAAGTACTGGTTCAGTGATAGAAAACGAATTCAGAGACTAAAATTGATGCAACAAAGAGCACCAAGATTCAAGTCCCATTCATCAAAGAGGTTATACGAGCAAGACCAAATGGCCAACGGTTAGTGAGCCTCTTAATTAGCACTAAGTCTGACACAAGGGCGTTGGCTCTCAACAAATTGAGCATTAAAGTCATTATTTTCGGTACTGCATAATCAAGGAAGAAGGATATAGACTTCCTTTTAATCTATACTCATCCCAATTTATGTGGCGTTGTTTGACCAACACGGTGTTTAAGAAATAAAAGAAGATTTTTGAAATTTGTGGTCTAACACAAGCATTAGATATTTGTTTGGCTGTAAATCATCTCGTTATGGGTAAAGGAAAAATTTTAAGTTAAATTATTTCTAATTAGAAAGGTGACATTCTTTTTTGAGATAGACTAAGAAGGAAAGTGTGGCACATAAATTGGAACGGAGGGAGTAATTAAGACTTAAGTTTGACATTATTAAGTAAAACCCTATGCGGTAACAAGAAGTAACCAGTCCAATTTTGTCCTGTAGTATTCCTCTTGAGCTAATTAGTATGAATATGGAACATATTACTAGTTAATCATGGTAATTTAGTAAATTAGAACAAATAATTAGATAGAAAATTGAATCCTGGCCACATAGGTAAGAGTTACCTTATAAAAAAAATTCGAAAAGAAGTTATTTAGCAAATCTCCTTGCCACTGACCAACTTACCATAAGTATCAATCAACATTTGAATTCATTTACTTTATCTTCCAACAATTATAGTTGAACTGCTGCTTCAATGTGTCAAAAGATTACTTGAACCTCAAAAACATAAAGTCAAAGCTAGAGTTAATGAGATTTAAAAAATTGGAAAGCAAATAGGGCAAGGCGACTTTAATAGCTGCTATACCTATTAATACATAGTAAACTCTATTATTACGTATGAATTTTTCCTCTATATTCCCTTTATGTGAATACACTGATGCATCTTTTTCCAGCTAGAGTTTCATCGATATTCAGCTACTATCAGCTCCAACATCATCTGTAGCCCCTACGTCTTAATTCCCCAACACGAGGACGGAGCTCGCTCCTCAACAATTTCAACCGCACTCATCGAAAATATTCACTGTTGTATAGTTGTATATATCAATCAATTGTGCCTCAATTCCAACTATTACAAAACTGCATCAACATGGTAAGAATCACAACAACAGGTAAATCCAATGACGTATTTCTTACTAAGCTAAAAATGAGAACTGCAACTAAATTACACATAACCATCATATACCAATTAATCAACTAGTTGTAGTAATGAGTATATGAATCCTTTTTATCCATTTATCCATCTTATTTTATTCCAATACTGGTAAATAATTTGTTTTTAAATAATACAGGTAACAGATGGAATTGTCGAGGTGCATGATTTATTATTTAGCAAAATATTAGTAACAGTCACATTAAACAAAAAGTAAAAACTCACCTATTAAGGCATTGAAAAGACGATCTTTTTTAACATCTTCCTTTTTTCGACAAACCGCAATGAGGCACTATTTCACCATCATGTGGCCTTAGGGTTACAAAAAAAATGAACAAAACCCACAAACCTAATAAGATAATAATAAACTATAGCAATAAAATTCACCTCACATATCCAAAAAAATCAAAGTTTTGAGAAAAATTTCAAGATTTTATAAACCCAGCTTGAGGTTTTGTATTTTGACTACTTTGTACCTTGAATTTTCCACAATTTGTATGAATCAGATCCAGCTAAAATTGCACGAGAAATGTTGAGAGCTGGGGATGGGGTTGCGGTGGGGGGTTTAGGTTCTTCTGATCATAGTTACAGGAGTTTTGAAAATGGTGACAGACATGCCGAAGGAGTAGTACTAAAATGAATTTTTGGCTTTTTGCTAATAAAATACTTGGATTAAAGTTGATTTTATATGTGTTTAATACTGTTATTTTCGCTTTTCATTCAGTGCATAATTTAATTAAGAATAAGAAATATTTATATGTGTGACCAAAAAGAGTGATGCTATCGCTTATACGAGGCATCAATTAATTATTACATAGTAACATTAAAATTTGAAGGTAAGTACTATAGAGTGGTGTTTAAATCGATTATGTTGCACGGGATAAGTGTTGGCTAGTCAAGAACTCGAATGTTTTTAGTGCCTTAGGCTCTTAATTTCGGGGCTCTACTTTTGCAGAAATAATATATATTTTATAGGTTTTTTTTTAATTATATACTCCTTAGTACTTTTGTAGTTTTTATATAAAAAGAAAGAAAAACTTTTAGATATATTAATAAAGTCAAGCTTAAAAAGTAGAAAAATAATTTTCAATTTGATTTGGTTTGACAATTTTACTTTTTACTCTTCTTGTAGAAAAATAACTTTTAATTTGATTTGATTTGACAATTCTACTTTTTACTCTTCTTACCAAGCTTAAAAAAGAAAGACAAACATATCAATTTCATTTCACTCTTCATATTCCACATACCTCCAACAAGCCAACAACTAGATATTCTGAAATTAAAGTCTTAAAACTTTTTGAATCAGTCGGGTAATATCATTATAACTTTCTAGTATTATTTTTATTTGATATTTATTATTTTATTAATGTTACTTCATACATATTTTTTTTTTAGAATATAAATATGTCAACTAGAAAATATACATCTGGTTATTCAAAAATCTAAAAGAAAAGAAAAGTTGAAGATTAAAAAAACTTTAAAAATTTAAGGTCTCTTTTTTTATTTTCGCCTTAGGCCCTATATAATGTCGATCTGCCCCCTATCCATAATATAAATATAGTTGAAATGAAGATGTTGAGATGGATGTGCGGGCATATCAGGTTAGATAGAACTAGAAATGAAGTTATACGGGATAAAATGGGCGTGGACCCTGTGGAGGACAAGATGCGAGAGGCGGGACTTAGATGGTTCGATCATTTGATGAGGAGAGACAGATGTTCCGGTGTGGAGGTGGAAGAGGTTGGACCTAGAGGGCCTAAGGCGAGGTAAAGGCAAGCAGACGAAGTATGGGGAAGATGTTATTAGGTAGGATATAGCGTCGCTCTAGCTTACTGAGGACATAATCATGGATAGGAAGGTATGGAGGTTGAGAATAAAAGTAAAGGGTTAGGATAGGTAGTTGAGCGTTCTGTTTCCCTTGAGTTCTGTTATTACTTGTTGTGACTTTCGTTTCGGCTTTCTGATTATCGTACTTATTGATTGTCACGCCTCCTTTTTACACACCATCCCGAATGATAGTATATAAGGGGAGTTTTTCAAATTAAAGTGACATTATTCGAATAAAACTATTTATTTATTACAGAGTCACCACTTGGATAGGATTGATTTTTGTGTCCCAAGTCACCGGTTTAGTTTAATCCCAAATCAAGGAAAATTATGACTCTGTTAATAGTCCGTGAACCAAAAATCCGAGTAAGGAATTCTGTTAACCTAGGAGAAGGTGTTAGACATTCCCGGATTTTGTGGTTCTAGCACGGTCGCCCAACTGGTGTATTTGATTTTATCTGATTTTAATACATGTTCTATCCTATGTGCCTTTTATTAATAATCCGTATTTATTATATATTTATTTTTTAATAAGAATTACAACGTCGTGAAACGTATCCCGAACCATGTCGCACCAGTGCACCCGTAGCTTTTGACATATTTCGACTTCGTTGAGATTTGGATTATGGTCACGTAAATGTGCACCCGTATTTAGGAAGGTAATATTAAAATTACGCGCCTAAAGCAACTATGCGTTTATTATCTTTGCGAGGGCCATGGAATTTGCTAAATGGCACACCTCGAATTCTAAGGATTAATACATAATTAAAAAAAAAAAAAGTGAGGGCCATGCGGTTGCCAACAAAAATGAATATAGAATAATCTGAAATCGAGCATGAGGGTAACACCAGTGTTGAATGAGGGAAATAAAGTATTGTATCATACATATCAAGTAAAAGAACTGATGCGTAGTTCTGTTTCCTTCTTCCGGCTACTGTATGGACTATTAAGCACAGATCTTGAAATCTCAAATTACTACATGGAAATATGTCAAGTATGGACAAAATTTGATAGCATACAAATAAGCAAAGCTCACCTCTGTTGTAGACCAGCTAATCGCTAGAGAACTAATAAGTAAATGAGTCCGGACCTCGAAAAAGATCGGCATAAGTTAAAATTAGGAAATAGCTAGCCGTCACAACAAGCACTTCAAGAAAACTGGTGAGAATGGCCTAATCAGATGCTTATCATGACTCAAATTTTTATAAGATGCACTGAATTTTAACCAAACAAACACCTTGGATTCTCTGCTAATAATCTACTTGACACTTTGATCTTATATAACTGGTGATATTGACAGATCAAAGATGCAGAAGAAGAGCAAAGGCTGGCCAGCGATGAGTTACTAAGCAACTAAGCAGACACTCACAAAATTTGAAATAACTTCATTTTCAGTGGACAAGCAACCTTTTGTAGCACCAGAATCCTCAATGCAAACATTACCATGTCCAAAAGGATAAGTTCTCATTGAGTCATTTCAAAGAGCACTCAAATGCAGATTTATATGACAATTGAAGAAGAAAGTGATGCAAGCAATGGAGAGGTTGTTCCCAATTTTATCAGTAGAACTAAGGCAACACTAGTCGAGGAATAAAAACTGACATACCTATCACAGAACCAAAGGCTAAGGTCTAAAAGAAATTTACAATTATAAAGATCCCTCTAATTCAAATTTAAACTTCATCAGCTTCAAACCAACAAAACATGTAAGATGATCATGAAGCAGGAAAAAGGAAACTCTTCAGTGAATCATGTCAAACTTGTCGAGACAAAATAGTAGAAACATTTGGAGTCGTGCAAGTAGGCTGCCTGGACGGTGCAAACAGGGCAACTGACTCAATTCATCAAGGTTCAGAACGATTACTTAGATTCGAGCCCCTAATGGCTGCTATCAATTAGTCTATACTTGATGACAGTCCAAAATTTGGTGCAGAGGTAAACTCATACTTTCAACTAGTAGAACGTGCAAATATGGTCGAGGGATCAAGGAAAAAGAAACCATTCAATGATTCATGTCAAGCATATTGAAACAAAGACAGACGATACAAGCAGATTGACTTAAATATTAAAGAACATCATATGCAAGAGAAGAAGTGGGGAAGCTCATCTTATGAAGCAATCATCCCTTAACAACACAACCAATAACACTTTGAAACAAAGAAAAACCAACTGCTCAACTAAAGAGGGAGATTCTAATTCAAAGCTTCAAGTAAATAAGAAAAATTTCTCAGGAACAAATCACTCAAAATCCTGGAAGCAAACATCCTTAGAAATAGTGTCGTAGTTTCAGGTTCGCTTAGCAATAATGAAAGATGAACACATCATCCATTTGGCAGCGACCAAATTTTGACTCAAATGAAACTCGACATCATTGTAACAGTTAAACCATAAAAAACAACCACTCAAAATCAACTTCTACTAACTGAAAATACTCAAATACATCACATCATTGAGAAGCAGTTCAACAGCAAAAAGAATCGTGCATAGAACCGAACATCATTCTAGACAGAATTTTACTGCTCAAAATACTTTACAACAGAGATGCCAAAGAGAAAGAAATCGAACGTGAAATTTTAAAATCCTTTAATAACTATATTCTCGACAATACACCTTTTGATTCTGAATCCTATCGAGGTTCAGTACTGACTCAGCAGAACAACAGTAGAAGCAGAGCTCGAACTTCAATTTGTATCTTCCATGAACTCAAATCCGGATTCAGTAATGAAAATGCATATATGTTTATCTTAAACTTTTAAAAGAACTCGACAAAAGAAAGAAACAATTCCAGAATCGTTTTGTAAGGCCCCGTAAAATTTTTGTGCATAAAACCTAGTAGATGTGGTGTCATGGTCCGAATGATGTGTTAGGAATGCGTAGAATTCTTCGCGGCGAGCTTGCGAGCCGCGGTTCGAACCCTTGGTAGTGATTTAAGTTTCAAAAATGTAGAGAAATAATTTTTCCGAAAAAGTGTCAAATATGCGGTCAAGAATGCGACCGCAGAATCAACATGCGGACCGCATTCTGACCGCAAATCGTTCCAGAGAGTTTCTCAAAAATCCGTCAAATGTGCGGTCGATATGCGATCGCATGTCAAATCTGCGGTGCATTTTGCGACCGCAGATCAAACATGCGGACCGCATTCCGGCCGCATTCCTTAACAGAAACTTGTAATTTTTGAGGCCATTTTGCGGTCACTTTGCGGACCGCATGTGTGTTCTGCGGTCGCATAGTGACCGCATAATTGACCCCGGCCCAGTTTTTGTAACATTTTGACCCGATCTCTTCTTTAATATAACACACCTCTTCTTCATTTTTATCATATCACCTCACCAAAAATTAGAGAGAGAAGAGAGGGTTTTTAGAGAGAGAAATCTTGCATCTTCAAGGATTGTTCCAATCATTTTAATTCCAAGGGATCCTAGGGCAAGGATTCAACTTCCCCAATATTTTCAAGGTAAAAACCCTAACTATTTTCTTTGATTTTCAGTTTTAATTGGGTAAAGAGAGGTTTGCATATAATAGCTTTTAAAAATAGAATTTTTACACTCATGCATGATTATTGAACTTGATTTCTAGTAAAAAGAAGTGAGTAGAAGTAAGAGTCTTCAAGAACAAGGTTGGCAAGAGTAAGATAGCTTGGGTAAGCATAAAGTAGGAAGTTAATGGAAGAAAACTCATCACCGGTATGTATGGCTAATTTTGATTCTTGTGAAATCGCCCTTATGTGTAAAATTGTTTGGCATGTGTTGATTTGAGAAATTGTATGTGATTAATTGATGTTGTTGTTGGATATTCAAAGTTGTTGTTGAACTATGAGTGTTGTGGTAAGAAATATGAACCGAAAGGTAAATGAGAGTTGAATTGGGTAAAGAATTTGTGAATAATGATTATGATGGCCTATATGGCACCTTGTGGAAAAGAAATCGAAACACTTGAGAATTGGTTTATTGTGGAAAGAGATGAAACACTTGAATTATGGAAAATTGTTGAATATACATGTGTGAATATCATTGAATGTGGAAACATTGTAACTTGGTTGTGATATTGGCTTGAGAAGTAATTGTGAACATGAAACAATGTGCAAGTTGCTTATTTGAACTTGTTGAAATTGTGTGTAGTACCTTATCTGCTGTTTGAAATTGTTGTGTTTTCAACTGTAAGGCGGGGTCGTGTCGCGCGCCGCGACGTGGTGAAATAAGGTTTGGGTTGGGGTGATAAGGGTGGCCGAGGTAATAAGGGTGGTCAGGGGCAATAAGGATGGAAAGCGATCGAAATCGCTATTAAAAATTGATACATAAATCAATAATGTGAAATTGTGAAAGGAGACAGCAGGAGAGTTTGCAACTTGTGGGGCACTGATTGCCCCTTTGTTTGACTACTTGTTCTTTACGTGATTGATTGGTTATTGTTAAATTGGTTGATTGTAGAAAGTGCTTTGTGTAAGAATTATTTGAAATGAGGAAAATGTGGAAACATGGTTGGCTGGCTTAATAAATTGTTGATGTAATTTAATGGCTTGAGTTTACTTGGGACAAAGTTTGTCCATACATACCAGTACAATTCAAGTGTACTGACGTCCCTTTTGCCGGGGGCGCTACATTCGTGTCATGATTGTAGGTGGATCAGTAGCAAGCACTTCAGCTCATCGGCAGTAGTATCCTTCTCCTTCCACTGCCCGTTTTGGTGAGCCCCTTTCTTCCTCGGGGCCTTGTGTGGTTCATGCCACTCGGTTTAGATTTCATTTTGGTTTTGTAAGGTATAGCCGGGGCCTTGTTACCGGCAAGTATTGTATTCCCTTTTGTATCCTAGAGGCTCCGTAGACATGTAAACTGTGGGATTGTGGCCTATGTATATGTATGGGGCGTTGTAAATATAAATTATGAATTGTTAGTAAATAAATCACATGGTTATGTTTATGTATTGTGAAATCAGTCTTTATTGGTAAGATAATTGGTTAATGAGAAACAATCAACACAGGGGTAACGCGTGGGAGTGAAAGGCACCCAGGTCCGCTTGACTGGGGCAACCCGGTCAGGCGCCGGTCATGTCCTTCGATTTGGGGCGTGACAAACTTGGTATCAGAGCATATGGTTTTTAAGGTGTCCTAGGATGTCTCGGAGCCGTGTCTAGTAGTGCCCTTCTTATAGGTGTGTTGTCGACCACATCATATAAGTAGGGGGCTACACGGACATTTAGGAATATTACCCTTCTTCATCACTCCAAATCGTGCGATAAAGCTTGATTATAAGATTGTTTTGTAACCCGTGCGTTGAGATTCAAGGTAAGTTTAAATTCTCTTTCGTCTATTTTATGTAGTGTTGTCATATGTCATGACCAATGGGAAAAGACATGGGTGTTATGGAGATTGCACATGTATCTTGTTGAATAAACTGTATGAATATATGTAGTATAAGTACATAGTACTACAAGTATACTTTATTTGGGGAAAGGATTAGAAGTGATTACCCGCACGAAGAGGCATTGATTTGATGATCGATATGTAAGCTTAAATAGCAAGCGTGGTTAGTGCAAGAAGTATATAATTGATCGTAAGGTGTGAAAGAATATTGGTTATATAAGCACGTGATATATGAGAGAATGACTAAGAGATTAATGGGGAGAATGTAAGTCTCTCATATGAGGTAAAAAGTTATGAAATAAGACTCAATTGGACCCTAGGTGAGAAGACCCTTGTCTTACGAACGTTATAAGGACCCAGAAATGTACGAAGTTGCGTTACACTCATAAAGGATATGCGTGGGGACTTGGAATCCCATACCTACGTGGCTGAATAGGAGAAGGGAACTTATGAGATCAATACTATGGTGACTTAAATTTTCCTAATAGTCGAGTATGCATATAAGAGGGATAGATATATGAGGCATATGTCCCTAAAGTTTCTAAACTCAAGACTTGTGTCAAGATCCAGGATATTATCCCCATGTGGGAGAGGGAGGACCATCATGAGGCTACTTAAATACAATGAAACAAGAGCGAGACCATGTAGTTATGATATTTGAATATTTCGGTGAAGACATGAATGGTCTAGAAAAGAGATTAAGGAATGTAAATTCTTCGCGCATGGCAATGTGACTGATAGGGTCAACGATTCTAGAAAATAAGAGTATGTTTGTAAAGAGACTTTTACTTGTCATAAGGTCGGGAGAAATGGGACCCAAGGAGGTACCATATGTCAAATGTGAAAGATTGTGAGTTCCTAGAACGGGCTAATCATAGATTTGTGATTTAAACAAAGTTTCGGGATACTAAGAAAGCCATAACGAGTGAGAGAAATGAATGTGTTGCCACAACAACCCAAGATGGTAATTGGGGCTTGATAGAGAGCCTCTAAAGAGCCTTACAAATAGATAAGTGTTAAGTGATGTTCAGACAAACACTCCTTGCTACATATGTCCCAATAAGAGTTAAGAGGTGAGCCGGATGGAATGCCTAAGGTAAGAGACCACGTAATATATGGAAGAGTGCGTGGCTATTCACTAACTAGGAAGAATGAGGTGAGAAGAAATGGGGAGAAAACCTTTAAATTGAGATGGTCATGGTTATTTAAAATAATTTTTGCATCGGAATGGTGGACTCACTTAGGGCACAAGTGTTAATAAAAGTTATAAGGGATTAACCGCAATGCAACCGACATGGGTGACACTGAATATCGACTAAAGGGGTCTAGAGATAGTTCATGTCTACACACAATGGGAAGCGAGGTTATCGTTGGTGAGGTTGTGGTACTGTAAAATGATTAAACAAGACATAATGATCTTTCAAGTTCACAGGAGGCAGACAAATGTGTGGAACAATAAAGCTATTAATTATGCACTATCCGCAAATCAAGATGGGAATGAAAGGTTCGGAATGGATTGAAAGAGGATGAAAACTCGTGACGGACTAGACGTGTTTGGCATGATAACTCTTAAGCGGCAATATCAGGGAACTTTATTGGTAACTATAACATGGGGAATAAGGCGAGTTACTCATCCGAGATAGAATCAAGTGGACTAAGCCTTACACTTAAGAGTGAAACCAAAAGTTGTTGTTGAAGTATTGAGGAGGATTTAAAGTTTCAGAGAATACCCTTCTCGGGCTAGTGACCCTTCCTAAGTCATATGCATATAAAGGTTGTTGATATACGTTTTGAGAGGTGTTTAACCGTAATGAGGGATGGTAGGAAATTTCACAGGGGAAGTAGTGCAGTTTCTTAAAGTCTATAATGCACATATGGGGAGAAGAGGTTGGTTAAGAAAAGTTAGAGCACAATGCTACTTTACATTCGATACAATGCCGTGCAAGTTAGTGTTATTCGGGGTATATGTGCAAGTTAGCCAGTGCTATTCATTTGAGATAGGAGGTCATATGAGAAAACTCACTCAATAATGCCTTTTGTTAAGAATCGTAAGAGTTAGTAGAAATGGTTCAGATGGGGTCGTAACTATATCAAGGAAATTATAGTAGAACTAAATTCGTGGAAGGTCTTATGTAAGAGGGATATAATAAAGATGTTTCGCTAATGATGTAAAGTGTTAAGGTGATAGTTATGCCTCCAGGGTTGGTTTGGGGTGTGTGTTGATGCAATACAGAAAGGTTATAGCGTATGCTTCGAGATAACTCAAAAAAAAAAAATCACGAGAAGAATTATCCGACACATGATTTGGAGCTCGCGGCAGTTGTGTTTGCTTTGAAATATGGCGGTATTTTCTTTATAGGGTTCGTGTAGATGTGTTTTCAGACCACAAGAGCCTCCAGTATTTGTTCAAATGGAAGGAGCTGAATCTAAGATAGCGGCGGTGGTTAGAATTGCTCAAGGACTATGATATGAACATATTGTACCATCCAGGGAAGGCAAATGTGGTAGCCGACGCTCTTAGTCGAAAATCCATGGGTAGTTTGGCTCATTTGGGTGTGGATCAGAGACCCCTGGCTCGAGAGGTCTACCAATTAGCCAGCTTGGGGGTTCGTATTTCGGCGTCGGACGAGGGGGATATCTTGGTGCATAATGGAGCAGAATCATCATTGGTCGCGGAAATCAAGGAAAAAAAAAAAAAAAAAAAACAGTCCATGGATCCAGCATTAGTTCGGGTAAAGGAAGTAGTTATGAATGACAAGACCTCAGCAATTGTACTCAGCAGTGAAGATGGTGTAATGCGGTGTCAAGGCAGACTATGTGTTCCGGACGTGAACGAACTTCGGGAAAGGGTAATGGCAGAGGCACATATTTCCAGATATTTTGTACAATTAGGTTCCACGAAAATGTATCATGACCTTAAGGAGATTTATTGGTGGAACGGTATGAAAAGGGATATAGAAAACTTTGTAGCTAAATGTCCGAACTGTCAACAAGTGAAGGCCGAGCATCAACGGCCCGGTGGATTAACTCAGATTATAGGAATACCAAGGTGGAAATAGGAGATGATCAATATGGATTTCGTGGTGGGGTTACCTCACACACAGCATAAGTTCGATTCAATATGGGTGATAGTAGATCGACTCACCAAATCAGCTCACTTCCTGCCTGTCAAGTCCACTGATACTGCAGAGCAATATGCAAGATTGTACATCAAGGAGATAGTAAAACTTCATGGCACTCCACTTTCTATCATCTCAGATCGCGGGGCTCAGTTCACAGTTAACTCTTGGAAGAAGTTTCGGCAAGGTTTGGGAACTCAGGTGAATCTCAGCACAGCTTTCCATCCACAGACCGATGGACAGGCCGAGCGGACCATTCGGACGCTTGAAGATATGTTGCGGGCTTGTGTCTTAGATTTTAAAGGTAATTGGGATGAACACTTGCCACCGATAGAATTTGCTTACAATAACAGCTATCATGCTAGCATTCAAATGGCCCCGTTTGAGGCATTGTACGGGAGAAGATGTAGATCGCCAATCGGGTGGTTTGAGGTAGGTGAAGCGGAATTGCTAGGGCCAGATATGGTGTACGAAGCTATGGAAAAGGTCAAAGTTATTCAGGAGAGAATGAAAACAGCACAGAGTCGTCAAAAATCCTATGCAGACGTTCGTCGAAGGGATTTGGAGTTTCAAGTCAATGATTGGGTGTTCTTGAGGGTATCTCCTATGAAGGGAGTCATGCGATTCGGAAAGAAAGGGAAATTGAGTCCTAGGTATGTTGGTCCATATCGGATCGTTCAAAGGATTGGTCAAGTTGCTTATAGGCTAGAGTTGCCTTCCGAGATGTCAGCAATGCATCCGGTATTCCATGTGTCCATGTTGAAGAAAGTGATTGGAGATCCATCCACCATCATGCCAGTCGAAGCTATAGAGGTTAATGAAAATTTGTCATATGAAGAAATTCCAGTTGCCATTTTGATAGGCAAGTCCGTAAGTTAAGAAATAAGGAAGTTGCCTCTGTTAAAGTATTCTGGCGAAGTCAACAAGTTGAGGAGGCCACATGGGAAGCCGAAAAAGAGATGAAAGAAAAGTACCCCCATTTGTTTGATCAAGCCTAGAAGAAATTAGGTGACCCTCCTACTCCTAGTAACTGTCATCTTGTCCAAGTTGTTTCCCTCTTAGTGTTAGTAAAAGCCTCCTCCATTTTGTAAAGATTTACGTGTTAAATAAGCGACTAATAGTAAGTGTATATTGGTAATGGTTTGTTGAGTGTACATGGTGTTAAATTGGTTTAATAAGGTAAGAATTCATTGAAGTGACTAGTTTCTGTGAAATTGTAACAATGTGATAGAATATGTGCATTCGTTGAGGTAAGAAAGTGTATACCAGCTGTGAAAAGTGTTGTTGTTGTTATATTGTTGTTTGGTGATGTGTTTCGGGGGCCCTCTGACAGGTGGATATGTTCATAATACAAAGGAAACTCTGGCGAAATTTTTCTAAAATATTAGAGTTAGTCAAAATTTTGATAGCTTGCATATCATGTCTTTCAAAACTCATTTATTTCAAAATCCTCATTCGAGGACGAATGATCTTAAGGGGGAGGATGTAAGGCCCCGTAAAATTTTTGTGCATAAAACCTAGTAGATGTGGTGTCATGGTCCGAATGATGTGTTAGGAATGCGTAGAATTCTTCGCGGCGAGCTTGCGAGCCGCGGTTCGGACCCTTGGTAGTGATTTAAGTTTCAAAAATGTAGAGAAATAATTTTTCCGAAAAAGTGTCAAATATGCGGTCAAGAATGCGACCGCAAACCTGACATGCGGACCGCATTCTGACCGCAAATCGTTCCAGAGAGTTTCTCAAAAATCCGTCAAATGTGCGGTCGATATGCGATCGCATGTCAAATCCGCGGTGCATTTTGCGACCGCAGATCAAACATGCGGACCGCATTCCGGCCGCATTCCTTAACAGAAACTTGTAATTTTTGAGGCCATTTTGCGGTCACTTTGCGGACCGCATGTGTGTTCTGCGGTCGCATAGTGACCGCATAATTGACCCCGGACCAGTTTTTGTAACATTTTGACCCGATCTCTTCTTTAATATAACACACCTCTTCTTCATTTTTATCATATCACCTCACCAAAAATTAGAGAGAGAAGAGAGGGTTTTTAGAGAGAGAAATCTTGCATCTTCAAGGATTGTTCCAATCATTTTAATTCCAAGGGATCCTAGGGCAAGGATTCAACTTCCCCAATATTTTCAAGGTAAAAACCCTAACTATTTTCTTTGATTTTCAGTTTTAATTGGGTAAAGAGAGGTTTGCATATAATAGCTTTTAAAAATAGAATTTTTACACTCATGCATGATTATTGAACTTGATTTCTAGTAAAAAGAAGTGAGTAGAAGTAAGAGTCTTCAAGAACAAGGTTGGCAAGAGTAAGATAGCTTGGGTAAGCATAAAGTAGGAAGTTAATGGAAGAAAACTCATCACCAGGTATGTATGGCTAATTTTGATTCTTGTGAAATCGCCCCTTATGTGTAAAATTGTTTGGCATGTGTTGATTTGAGAAATTGTATGTGATTAATTGATGTTGTTGTTGGATATTCAAAGTTGTTGTTGAACTATGAGTGTTGTGGTAAGAAATATGAACCGAAAGGTAAATGAGAGTTGAATTGGGTAAAGAATTTGTGAATAATGATTATGATGGCCTATATGGCACCTTGTGGAAAAGAAATCGAAACACTTGAGAATTGGTTTATTGTGGAAAGAGATGAAACACTTGAATTATGGAAAATTGTTGAATATACATGTGTGAATATCATTGAATGTGGAAACATTGTAACTTGGTTGTGATATTGGCTTGAGAAGTAATTGTGAACATGAAACAATGTGCAAGTTGCTTATTTGAACTTGTTGAAATTGTGTGTAGTACCTTATCTGCTGTTTGAAATTGTTGTGTTTTCAACTGTAAGGCGGGGTCGTGTCGCGCGCCGCGACGTGGTGAAATAAGGTTTGGGTTGGGGTGATAAGGGTGGCCGAGGTAATAAGGGTGGTCAGGGGCAATAAGGATGGAAAGCGATCGAAATCGCTATCGAAAATTGATACATAAATCAATAATGTGAAATTGTGAAAGGAGACAGCAGGAGAGTTTGCAACCTGTGGGGCACTGATTGCCCCTTTGTTTGACTACTTGTTCTTTACGTGATTGATTGGTTATTGTTAAATTGGTTGATTGTAGAAAGTGCTTTGTGTAAGAATTATTTGAAATGAGGAAAATGTGGAAACATGGTTGGCTGGCTTAATTAATTGTTGATGTAATTTAATGGCTTGAGTTTACTTGGGACAAAGTTTGTCCATACATACCAATACAATTCAAGTGTACTGACGTCCCTTTTGCCGGGGACGCTACATTCGTGTTATGATTGTAGGTGGATCAGTAGTAGGCATTTCAGCTCATCGGTAGTAGTATCCTTCATCTTCCACTGCCCGTTTTGGTGAGCCCCTTTCTTCCTCGGGGCCCTGTGTGGCTCATGCCACTTTTGTTTTAGACTTCATTTTGGTTTTGTAAGGTATAGCCGGAGCCTTGTTACCGGCAAGTATTATATTCCCTTTTGTATCCTAGAGGCTCCGTAGACATGTAAACTGTGGGATTGTGGCCTATGTATATGTATGGGGCGTTGTAAATATAAATTATGAATTGTTAGTAAATAAATCACATGGTTATGTTTATGTATTGTGAAATCAGTCTTTATTGGTAAGATAATTGGTTAATGAGAAACAATCAACACAGGGGTAACGCGTGGGAGTGAAAGGCACCCAGGTCCGCTTGACTGGGGCAACCCGGTCAGGCGCCGGTCATGTCCTTCGATTTGGGGCGTGACACGTTTCCATTTTTTCTCTCTGAATTTATTAGCCTCCAAAAAAACCAATCCCCGTTTTCCCAAAGATTTCATCTACTTAACAGGCACAAACCTGATGAATGACGGGTTGAGATCAATTGAAATCGATCCCACGCTCCCCATTCACCCTGCTTATGCCTTCTAGAGGCTTCTAACACATGAGGATAGAGGTGAGGGCATGGAATCTGAAAAGAAAAGGAAAATTATCGCGTTATAATAAACAATAAAAGAAGAAAAAAAAGTATTGCAGAGAAAACTAGAGAGAGAGAATTTTTATTAATATTGGGATGAATTACAATGGAATTGAACCCTCTATTTATCGGGAGAAAGTGACATATCCACTAAGTAATAAACCCTAGAATCTCTCTAAATATAGACATTCACCATAAATACAATTCTATTTATAACACTCCCCCTTGAATGTCTATTCAAGAGATAATGTGTCTCCTAAGACCCTTAACTAAAATAAAACCCAATGGAAAAAAATTCTAGAAAAGAAAAAAGAGTACACGTATCCAACAATACGCCTTTTGGTTATCTCATTAAAAACCGTGCAAGGAAAACCCAGTGGGACAAAACCTTGTAAGGAAAAAAGAGTACAACGCGTATTAATCCCCCCTCTCATCCTTGATGAGAGCATCAATTCACATCCTTGACCTTTTACATTCCAATCTTGTGCACCCATCTTCAAAAGATTTTTGGTAGAGATTTGATGAACAAATCAACCATATTAACTTGAATGAATATATTGCAGCTTGAAATTATTATTCTTGATAGAGATGAATTCTCTTCATATGTTCTTGTGGAATCGCCAATTCAATATCTTCACATATAGGTGAAAACTCTTTCTATCGTATTATCATGCATATAGTTATAGCAAGATATATTTGTGCAAAAATTGTACTGAGGATGTAATACTTCATGACCATGAATTCTATATGCTTTTAGCATTATAAATGATTCAACGATTGTTAATTCATATAAGCCATAGAATAGACTTTAGATGCATATCAAGTTTTCATATCATGCTAGACATATAAGATATCGAAAACTGATTGCACATACCATTGACTTTATACTTTCAAGTGTTTGAACTTGTAACGACTTGATGTGTCATTTTGAGATTTAGCATGCCGTTTAATTGTTTGAGGGCATAAATTACATCATTTCGGGTATTATGACTTGCACGCGTGGTCGGACTTTTGAGTAAACGACCCCGGAATTAGGATTCGAAGATTCCAACATGTTTATATGATAATTTCGGACATGGGCATATGCCCGGATTGGGTTTTGAATGACCCGAGAGCATTTTGGCGCCTATTGTGGAAGTTGGCATTTTGGAGGAAATTTCATAAGTTTGGATTGAAGTACATTTCAGTGTTATTGATATCCATTTGGGATTCCAAGTCTAGGAGAAGCTGCGTATGGTGATTCTGGAGTTGGGAGCGCGATCGGAATTGAAGTCGAATGCCCGTCTGTCATTTCGGAGTCGTTTGGCTAAAGACAGAAATTTGAAGGTTTTGAGAAGTTTGACCGGAGGTGGGCTTTTTAATATCGGGGTCGAAATCCGTCGAAAGTTGGATTAGGTCTGTAATGTCGAATATAACTTGTGTGCAAAATTTAAAGTCAATCGGACGTGATTTGATAGGTTTAAACATCAAAAGTAGAAGTTTTAAATTATAAAGTTCATAAAGCCTGGATTGGAGACCGATTCGTGGTTTTA
The DNA here is from genome assembly GCA_032618575.1 of Nicotiana noctiflora. Lineage (NCBI taxonomy): Eukaryota > Viridiplantae > Streptophyta > Magnoliopsida > Solanales > Solanaceae > Nicotiana > Nicotiana noctiflora. The sequence goes on from JASVEL010013106.1 coordinate 220,458, forward strand.
GAGTTGTTTGATATGATATGAGGCCTCGAAAAAGTCCGTAATGCACTTAGGACTGGTTGGTATGAGTGGTTGGGGTCCCGGGGGCCTCAGGTTGTAAGCAGATTGAAACTGGAATTTTTGAAAGGTTAAAGTTGATGCTTGCTAGTATAACCACACCTACGAGACTTGGGACGCAGGTGCGGAGCCAGAGAAGCGGCCCTATGGTCTCAGATGCGATATTGGCGGGGGAGAGCTGGGACCGCAGATGCGGTCATCTCGCCACAGAAGCGGGACCACACCTGCGGGTGATGAGGCACAAAAGAGGAATGGTCTAGGAGCACTGGGTTCGAAGAAGCGGCATTTTAACCGCACCTACCCAAACGCAGAAGCAGTCCAGAGACCGCATGTACGAAAAGTGCTGGAGGCAGTGGGTGCTTCAAAAATCGGGACCATCTTCTCTCATATTTTCTTAGCTTGGGCGATTCTGGGAGGCTTTTCAAGTGGTGTTATTCACTATCAACGAGAAGGTAACCTAATCCCATCCCTCTTGAGTTAAATATATCGATTATGTATGAATTCTAGCATGTAAATTGGTAGAAATTTGGGGGTTTGATAAAAACCTAGAAAATTGATATTCTTTGAATTTTACCACAATTTTGGGTATAGAATTGAGAGTAAATTATATATTTGAGTTCATGGAGTTATGGGTAAGCTTAATCTTTGAAATCTTTTGGAATCCGGGCACGTGGGTGTGAGGGCATTTTTGTCATCTTTTCAATTGAAATTAGGAATCATTATATATTGGATTGTAATGAGGAATTGAGAATATATTAATGGATTTGCATATTTGTTGGATAGTATTAGAGCGTTGTGCATCAATTTGAGTCTTTGGAAGGGTGTCGAATGCCAGTTATGGATCTTTGGAGCAAGGTGAGTCTCATTTCTAACCTCGTAAGAGGGAATTGTCCCTATAGGTGAAATAAATGGTTATGTGCTCATATTTGTGGGGGCTACGTACGCACGAGATGACGAAGGTCCGTGTGTAGCTACTAATATGTGTATGTATGGGTAGTCTAGGACCCAAAAACATGCTATACTTGGAATATGTGTAACCTTATTGACAATTAAATTTCTTAAATCCTATCGAATTGGTAAACGGATTTCTAAAAGGATTAAACTTCATTTTCTTTAATTGTTAAAAGAGAATTAACTTTTCCGTGGATAATTGTCCCCTGATAAATTCATGATTAGCTAATTATTGTGTTTATATATATTTGGCCACATCGCATGTATGGTTCGTGAGCGGGGTAATAGATGCATCTATGGTTCGGACCGCTCGACCCTCGAAAATTCACATTTTATATTTATATTGGATCGGGTCGTACGACCTTGACAAAAGTTGCACATGTTTGAATTTCTTGTCTTGAGATTTATTAACATTGCCATGTGCTCTCACCGACTTTAGATAACTGTTAATTAATGGATTATGACTCCTGAGAGTTTTATGGAAAGGAACTTTTGCCTGTTTAGTAATTCATTTGAATCTATTATTGTATTTAATAAATTCGTGAGTCATTGCTTTAATAAAATTATTATTTGACCATTAGTAAGTGTAGAAGTTTCCATCTCATCTCTACTTCTTCGAGATTAGGGGGGATACTTACTGAGTACACGTTGTTTTCATACTCATGCTACATTTGCTGTGCAGTTTGTTGCACATGTACAAGTGTTTCTATTGGCCGATCGGGAATAGAAGACCCCGGTGCTTTCACCATTCCTTGTACAATTGGAAGTGCTAATTTTGCTAAAGCACTTTGTGATTTAGGTGCTAGTATCAATATCATGCCATATTCCGTGTTTAAGACCTTGGGTATTGGACAACCCCGTCCAACTTCAATAAGGTTACAAATGGTGGATCGTTCTATGAAGAGGCCTTTGGGAATCATTGAAGATGTTCTAGTGAGAGTTGACAAGTTTATCTTACCGGTCGATTTTGCCATTCTTGATTGTGAAGTGGACTTCGAAGTCCCTATCATTCTTGGTAGGACATTCTTAGCCACCGGGAAAGCCCTAGTTGATGTTGAAGCGGGAGAATTGACATTTAGGGTCGGTGATGAAAAAGTGGTGTTTCATGTGTGCAAATCCATGAGACAACCAAATAGCAGTGAGGTGTGCTCGTTTGTGGACATTGTCACGGCGGTGATAGTGGATGACACAAGCGCAATGATCAATGTTGAAGATCCACTTGAAGCAGTCCTTTTGAACATGGAGGTCAATGATGATGCCGATCATGTTGAATGTGTAAATGCTTTGCATGGTATGGGATCTTATTCTTATGAGCAGAGGAAGCTATCATTGGACCTTGAGAATCGCAAGACTCCTCCCACAAAGCCATCTATTGAGGAGCCGCCGGTGTTGGAGTTGAAACCACTTCCTCCTCACCTCGGGTATGAATACATGGGTCCTAATTTCACTTTGCCAGTTATACTTTCCTCTTGCTTAACTAACATGCAGGTTGACGCCACTTTGGCGGTCTTACAAAAATGCAAGCGATCAATTGGATGGACTTTGGCAGATATTCGGGGTATAAGCCCTGCTTTTTGCATGCACAAGATCATATTGGAGGAGAATGCTAGGCCATCACTTGAGAACCAAAGAAGATTGAATGAGGCCATGCAAGAGGTAGTCAAAAAGGAGATCATCAAATGGTTGGATGCCGGGGTGGTCTACCCCATTTCAGATAGTTCTTGGACTTCTCCGGTCCAATGTGTTCCAAAGAAGGGTGGCATGACGGTTGTCACAAATGCAAAAAATGAATTGATTCCTACTCGTACGGTCACGGGTTGGAGAGTATGCATGGATTATAGGAAGCTCAACATGGTGACACGGAAGGACCATTTCCCATTGCCTTTCTTGGATCAAATGTTGGACCAACTTACAGGGAGAGCTTATTATTGCTTCCTTGATGGCTATTCGGGGTACAATCAAATACTCATTGCCCCAGAGGATCAGGAAAAGACAACATTTACATGTCCTTATGGCACATTCGCTTTCTCTCGAATGCCATTTGGGCTATGTAATGCCCCAGCTACATTTCAGAGGTGCATGATGGCGATCTTCACCGACATGGTGGAGGACATTCTTGAGATATTTATGGATGACTTCAGTGTAGTATGGGATTCTTTTGATGATTGCTTGGCCAATTTGGATCGTGTGTTGGCAAGATGTGAAGATACAAACCTTGTGCTTAATTGGGAGAAGTGTCACTTTATGGTGCGAGAAGGAATTGTATTGGGCCACAAAGTTTCGAAGAATGGCATTGAAGTCGACAAAGCAAAGATATAGGTTATTTCAAGGCTCCCTCCCCCTAACTCTGTCAAAAGGGTGAGGAGTTTCTTAGGGCACGCCGGGTTCTATTGGCGATTCATAAAGGATTTTTCCAAGATTGTTAACCCATTGTGTAAGCTTTTGGAGAAGGATGCCAAGTTTGTCTTTGACAAGAGATGCATGGAATCTTTTAGGTTGTTGAAGCAAAAGTTGACTAATACTCCCATCATTACCGCACCTAATTGGAACTTGCCTTTTGAACTTATGTGCGATGCAAGTGATGTGGCGGTAGGAGCGGTACTTGGCCAAAGAATCGACAAGATGTTCCATCCGGTGTACTACTCAAGCAAGACGATGAATGAGGCTCAAAGGAATTATACCGTCACCGAGACGGAGTTGCTAGCTATTATGTTTGCCATGGAAAAGTTTCGTCTTTACATTTTGGGGGCCAAGGTGATTATTCATACCGATCATGCCACCCTTAGGTATTTGATAACAAAAAAGGACTCCAAGGCAAGGTTGATGAGATGGGTCCTACTTCTTCAAGAGTTTGATCTAGAGATTGTTAATCGCAAGGGTACTGAAAATCAAGTGGCGGACCACTTGTCCCATTTGGAGGAGGAGGGGAGGCCATCCAATGGCCTTGAAATAAATGATTCTTTCCCGGATGAACAACTCCTCGCGATGTCAATGCATGATATGTCGTGGTTTGCCGATGTTGCCAACTATCTTGTCACCGGTATGGTCATATGTGAGCTCTCTTCTAACCAAAGGAAAAAGCAAAAGTGGGATAGTTTGGATTTCTATTGGGACGATCCATATCTTTTCAAAAGTTGCATGGATGGGGTGATTCGAAGGTGTGTCCCGGAAAGTGAGCAAATGAGTATCTTGGAGGCTTGTCACTCTTCTTCCTATGGTGGTCATCACGGGGGAGTAAGGACGGCTTCCAAAGTTTTGAGTTGTGGTTTTTATTTGCCAACGATCTTCAAAGATGCTAGTGATTTAGAGAAAAATTGTGATGCATGCCAAAGGGCCAGTGGAATTTCAAAGAAAGAAGAGATGCCTCTCAATACCATTCTAGAGGTTGACATTTTTGATGTATGGGGCATTGACTTTATGGGGCCTTTTGTGAGTTCTTGTGGGAACACATACAGTTTGATAGCGGTGGATTATGTGTCAAAGTGGGTTGAAGCGGTGGCTATTCCTAACAATGAAGCTCAAAGTGTTGTGAACTTTTTGAAGAAGTATATCTTTACGAGATTCAGGACTCCCCGTGCTATCATTAGTGATGGGGGCTCTCATTTTTGCAACACATCTTTTGATTCATTGCTTACCAAGTATGGAGTAAATCACAAGGTCACTACCCCGTACCATCCTCAAGCAAGTTGCCAAGTCGAAGTTTCAAACCAAGAAATCAAGAGTATTTTGTCTAAAACGGTCAATGCCAATAGGACCGATTGGTCAAAGAAATTAGATGATGCTCTTTGGGCTTATAGGACAACTTAATTGGAATGTCTCCTTATCGGTTGGTGTTTGGTAAGGCATGTCATCTTCTGGTGGAACTTGAGCATAAGGCGATGTGGGCCTTGAAAAAGTTGAACTTGGAATGGGATGTAGCGGCAAATCTTCGTGTAGATCACTTGAACGAGCATGACGAGTTTCGGTTTCATGCATACTCCAGCTCATCCTTATATAAGGACAAGATGAAGTATCTTCAAGACAAATATGCTCGAGGCAAGGGATTCAAGGTTGGTGATATGGTCCTTCTCTTCAATTCTCGGTTGAAGGTATTCCCGGGAAAGCTGAAGTCAAACTGGAGTGGCCCATTTGAAGTGGTAGACGTGACTCTGTTCGAAGCCCTTGACTTAAAGAACAAGAATGGTGAAGTATTTCGAGTCAATGGGCACCAGGTGAAGCACTATTTGGGAAATCCGGATGATAGCCAAGTGGTGGCACACTTGCACTTGAGATGATGGAATGGTAACTTGCGTCGTGTCGCGACGTTAAATCAGGCGCTTCTTGGGAGGCAACCCATGTCTTTTTCTTTTTCTTTGTTTTTCCTCATTCGTAGAATAGGATTTTTGAGTTGACACTGTGTGAAGTGTTGTAGGGATTATGTTGAAACAATGCAGGGAAAATACAAAAAGTGGCAAGTCTCTGAAGTTTGGCCATGCGGCCGCACAACAAATCAGTGTGGTCCGCGTGGCTTGTCTAAGCTAAAGAAATGACCTCAAGGCAATCCACACGGCCCGCGTCGAAAAAGTATGCGGTCCGCGCGGGGTGGACAAAATAGGATGAAATTTGGCAGGTCTCTAAAGTTTACCATGCGGCCGTGCACCAAATCAGGGCGGTCTGCGTGGAAACTATTCACTTGAACAGGTTTCTGAAGATTGTCACACGGCCGCGACACAAATCAGTGTGTTCCACGTGACTTTGCTTGACAAATGAACACATGGGTAGATCCTGCGCGGTCCGCGTGACAAAAGTGTGCGGCCGCGCAGGTGGGTAAGTGATGGGTCCTATGTCCTTTCCTATAAATAGGGACCCCTGGCCTTCATTTAACCCTTTGGCAAAATTTTCTTCTGAGAGCTTTTCACTGTTCATCCCGTGTATTTTGTGATTCAATTGCAATTACAACTAATCCTTGGTAATATTTCACTTCTAATTCATTATCTAGATTACTTTATTCTGTACATAAATTGATTAATGTTAGAATAACTTCTTAATTTCTTTAATTTTTCCCTCTTTTAATTGATAGATTAGGATCAAGCATGATAATGATAGAATTAGGTTTAATATCCTTGCTAAAATAACTGAGTAGGGACACTTAGGACACATGGTGTTGATAACATTGGACTTAATTGAAAAAAAACACCATGCCAGTTAAATTTTACCCTACACAGCCGCACACCATTCTTGTGCGGTCCGCATGATAGAACCTTAATGAGAATCAAAAAGCTACGCGGCCGCGGTCCAAAGCAGTGAGGACCGCGTGCCCAAGGTTAAGAGAATGTGTAATTTGGTAATCTCTTATGTGCGGACCGCATCCAATTCTGGGTGGTCCGCGTTGACCTCACGCGGCCGCGACATAAATCAATGCGGTCAGCGTGGGTCAACTTAGAGGTTTGTTATTTTGGTGATCAGCCTGTGCCCACCGCATCATTTCTGGGCGGTCCGTGTTGACCTCACGCGCACGCGATGCAAATCAGTGCGGTCCGCGTGGGTCAACTTCAGAGGATTGCATATGTTGCTGCTTAGCCTGTGCTGACCGCGTGGCAAATGTTTGCGATCCGCGTGACCCCTGTTACCCTACTGTGCCTGTTCTTTGTATATATTCTTCTCACATTGTACACTGCTTAGGTGCTTCAACTAACCAATCTAGACTATACTTTTTGCAGACAATGGTGAAGAAACATATTGCACAACGTGGGGGTCAACCCGGGAGGGGTGGTCCATCCCGAGGGGGCAAGGGAAAAAGGATAGTTAAACTCACTCCGGAGGCCCGGGAAAACATAAAGAAAATCCAAAAGATGATTCGGGAAGATGACAAGACGGCCTTTCATTCTACTAGGAGTGACTACATACCCTCTAGGAGTGTGACCTCGGAGTCTGCCCCCTCCCACATGTCCATCTCCGTACCCAACATGGCATCCTCATCTCCAAACCAACCCATAGCTGCCACTTCTAAGCCGGTAAATGTAGTCTCAGACTCGTCTGATGAGTCTCGAGCAGAAAAGAATAGTGATGATGAATACTCCACCTCTCCCACGACTTCATTATCAGGGGAGAGTGGAGGACATGCGGAATAAGGAGAGCCACAAGTGGGTGGTATTGAGCGGACAAGGGACCCAAATGTATGGACTAATAGATTTGTGAGTCAGCTGGCATGGCACAAGTTCAGGGAGTGGTGGCCAAAGAGAAGATTGATTCTGGAGAGGAGATTCATTGATGCAGACTTGGTACTGCACAACCCTCATGTGCAAGCACAATTCCATACGAGAGAGGGTTGGAGCTTCTTCAAGGAGCGGGTGGAGAATGCCAATTAACACATGGTCAAAGAATTCTATGCAAACATCCAACATATAGTCCGGGATTCCACCACCACAAAAGTGAGGGATCAAATTGTGTTGTTTGACGGAAAATATTTAAATGAGTTCTTGGGGTTTGCTGATGAAGATGAGTCCCAATATCTGGAGAAGTTGGCCCTGAAAGAGGAGGCCCGTCCATGGTTAGCAGAAGTGGTAGCTGCTCCCGGCACTGTTCCGGTGTGGCTAAAGGAACAAGAGAAGATATATAGAAACACACTCAACTTTGAAGCGAAAGGGTGGTTGACCTTTGTCTGCAACCGAGTGGACCCTACCACACATGACCATTCAGTGCCTATTGATCGTGTGGTGTTGGTAGCTTCTATTATGGCCGGCTTCCCATTGAATGTTGGAAATATCATGCATCGGGTAATCTCTACAGTGGGCCACGAGACTAGGACAAACTACCCCTTCCCAAACACATTGACTTTGAACTTCAAGGAGCTAAAAGTGAAAAAGAAGAAATTTGATGTGATGGTGCCTCCGGCGGGGGCTTACTCGTGGTATGATCAAGAGGGTTCGGACAACCCTAAGACGGATAAGAAGAGCCAAGCTACCACTTCCACCGCAGCTGGCCAGTCTGAGGAGCCAGTTGCCACCAAGGAGCAGACCACTTCCCTCCACCCGGGTCCTTCTACAACACCTTCATCCTCTACTGCTGATCCAGAGATTCTAGTCTCCAAGACTCACCGGTTCACTGCCAACCAGCTTACTTATTCATTGGCCAGTTTGAACAAATGGATGTCGGCTGCGACATCCAAGTTGTCCTCATTGACGACAGTGGTTCAGGCTCATAGTGCACCAGTGACGGTGGAGGTCCCAGCTTCTATTGAGGAGACACTGAAGAAGATCCTGGATAACCAGGAGAAGATGATGAAGAAGCAGGACAGTTTGGCTGAGTCAGTTGACGCCCATAGCAAGCAGCTCAAGAGCCTTGCTAGGGAGCCTAGAAAGTTGAGAAAGACCAAGGCCTCCACGGAGTCAGTTTCAGCTCTAAAGGAGCAGGTGGACAAGCTGGTAGCGGATCAGTTGCCTCTGGATTTGTTGTTTGGAGAGCCGGCCATAGAGCCACAGGCGGAGCAGTCTCAGGAGGAGCCCAGGCCACGGAAGAAGAGGAAACTCCCTAACACTGAGGGAGTTGTTATTATGGTAGCTCCTGAGCAGGAGGGGCCCTCCAGTACACCTACTGCAGATGAGCCACCTTTAGAGCAGGCACCTGTCCCAGTAGCACATCAGCAGGTTGGGGACCAGTCTGAGGTCCCTACAACCACAACGGACGAGGGAGCCCTTGAGCAGAGTCATCCGGTTGATCAGGCTTGAGGGGCCATCTATATCCTTTCTCTTTTATGCTTATTTGATAGTTAGCGTTGGGGACAATGCTAGCTTTTATTCGTAGGGGTGTGCCCTACTATTTTTATTTGGACTGTACATATTGACAACTTTTTAGTACACTTCTAGATGTAGTATTTGTATATATTTTGATACTTTGATCTACTCTAGTTTTCATTTTGAACACTTTGGGTTTGTATATTCGAATTTATCTTTGTACATATTCATTTGCTTTCAGTTGGATTTCTTTTCATTTTTGGTTATTCTCATAAAATCATTAGGCTTTGTTTTAAGTTTTCAATAAACCCTTGGTTTTCTTAATGCCACGGTTCTTTCCAAGGGTAAAGTGTTAAGTGAACCGGGTGGCTCTTCCCTATGATAGATAGCGTGACAACTTTCTTAAGAGTTGAGTCAGTTTTTCTTTTTTCTTTTTGATTTTCAAATTTTTGATAGTTAAGGGTACCTCAGGCAAACTTCACTTGGGCCTAGCACATTTGTCTCTGATTTCATGAACAAAGACATCAAATTGTGTCTAGAATGGTGAAAGATGTGGCCTTGAGAATGTTGTGTTGACCGGACAACCATCGATTGGTCATGAAAACCAACGCGTTCTTGAATCTTATCCGAGGTTGTTGTGGGCCTTCAACTCCATTTTTGGTGATCTATGAGTGTAGGTGTGGTGAGAAATAGAATTGCGAGCCCAAGTACCGTACCAATGGTCTCAAACTTGGCTCGAATGTTTGTTGAGGCGAAATCCTAGGTGAAACTTCACTTGAGAAGTGAGTGTAGGCCGTCTTTGATCCAAATGAACATACCTTGAATCATTCCTTCCAACCTACCAATAAATAGATCCCTAGTCACCCCTTTGAGCCTTAAACCTTATTTCTTCATAAACCAAAGTGCAAGCCTATACCCGTTTCAATTTAGACCTTCTCTTGGCACCTAGAATCTTCCCTTAAAGTGATTGCAAAAGTATAAATTTGGGGGGAAAGACAAGAAAGGCACCAATGTGGTAAAAAGGCACAAAAGCAAAAAGGAAAAGAAAGGCATTGAAAAAGGAAACAAAGAGAAAAACAAACAAAAAGATGAATAAGACCCAAAAAGGGGGGACCAAAAAGATTTGAAAAGTGAAAAGGAAAAAGGAAAAATGTGAATGAAGTGATCAAAGAAAAAAATGTCAATTGCAAAAAGGAAGAGTGCCATGGTGTCTCTCTTTCAACCCTTAAAAGAAGAAATGTTCAAAAAGAGTCAAGAAAGTGTGCCATCAATGAATCAAAAGAAGCACTTTAGGGAAGGTTGAACCAATAAAAGCCAAATTCCTACCCTACCCAAAAAGCCTTCACAATGACTTCCCAAAAAGTCCTATATGTTCTCAAGTTGGAAAAGCCTACATTAGTGGATACTTACATAAAGGGCAAGCATATGGTACCTAGAATCGGGCTTAGGGTCTCTTCTTTGAGAGAGCGAGTGTGAAATCTTCTACATTGATTTGTGTGCAAATACTTTAAAAGGTGAGGTGCACTTAGGGAGAGCCGAGGATGTACGAGTTTGGGGTCCACAATAACCAAAGTGTTTTGAGAAAGGCTCCTTGATGGATCGAGTAAACCCTCGAAGCTCTTGTGTCACACTTGATCTACAAAGCTTCAAATTTCAAAAAAGGTGTCAATGATACATTTGCATTAGGGACAATTGTTAGTCCCAATTGATGTTTGTGAGGTTACCCTCGGACAAATAGGGCTTGTTTTGATGTCTTTTCTCTGAAAGTTAGGTCTTAATTTTGATTTGCTTGAGGACAAGCAAAGGTTTAAGTTTGGGGGAGTTGATAACTAGGAATTTTGCATGCTTTTAGACCCCTTCTTGCCCGAGCTTTGTGCATAAAATGTGTTAAACGGGCTTTGAATTGCTTACAAGTGCGCTATTTTGCAGGTTTGAGCGACAAAAGGACGAATACCGTCAAATCGGCTCAAAAATGAGTGAAACCGGCTAAGCATCAAAGGAAGAATTAGAAGGACTCAAAAGAAGCCTGTGCGGACCGCACTGTTTTGGTGTGCGGCCGCATAGGTCGATTAAGAGACAATATAAGGCGAAGCTTCTACTGCACAGAGTGCACTGATTTGGTGTGCGGCCGCGCAGAAATGTTCAGAGAAGCCAAAGTCACAAGTAGATGCACGCGGACCGCGTCCACTTTCATGCACCGCAATGATGAAGATCAGAGAGATAACTATTCAAGGCAAAGTCCCCACGTGGCTGCTTGCCAAAATTCAGCGGCCCGCATTGGTGAAGAGTTAGAGAGTTCGCAGTCTGAGGATTTACACAGTGCAGCCCCGTTCCATTTCTATGCGGTCCGCGTTACTGTACCTACGCGGCCACGTGACATAAGTGTGCGGTCCGCATGACTTATTCCAGTGCCAAAGAATCTGAAGCTCAAATGCCCTACGCGGCCGCACGTCAAAAGTGTGCGCTCCACGTGAGACCCTCAGGGGTATTTTTGTCCGGGAATTACTGTGTAGTATAAATAGATTCTTTTACTTTTTTAGGTTATGTAAGATATTAGATAGCAGCAGCTGAGCTTGTGAGAACACATTTTACGTCTATTTTGGGCAATTTCTTAGTCTTTTAACATTAGATTTAATTTGTAATCAATTACTATGTTAGTTTCATCTTTAATTTCTTCAGTTTCTTCAATTTTCATGGCTAGCTAAACCCATAACTAGGGTTGTAGCTCAACCCTAGTGTGGGTAATTAATGGGTTAGATCATTTACTATTTAGATGATTGTGGTTGTTAGGATTTGGGTTGATTGAATGTTTTTCATTTGGATTTTGTGGTTGCAAACACTAAATCTAGTTTTGTGGGTTTGGGCTCTTCTCGAGAAAGAGAGTCTAAAATCTCTCAATCAGTTCCAACAAGAATTTGGGATGGACCCATGAGAATGGTAGTCCCAAGTAACGGGTATAAATCTCGAGAGAGTAATTACCCAACTTGAGCCTAAAGTTGCTTGGGCAAATTAGCCTACCCAATTGGTCTCGAGAGAGTCAATTGGGAAAAATTGTTCTCTCTACCGAGAGGTGTGAGAATGAATGCATAGAGCAACGGTTATCCAATAATCCCATCATATCATCTTTGCATTGAAATTTCATTACCCGTTAGTATCCACCTAGGTAAATGCTATTACCCTAGTCCCTTTCCCTATTTGCATATTACACTCTAGAATCAACCTTAGCATAATTTAAATTTCATAATAGTAGTTGATAAAATAGTTTTTAAAGAGAAAACACAAATATGTCTGAAGCCAAATTAGAAGCTAATTCGCAATACTAGTGCATCGTAATTTCTCACTCCAATTTCCAACTCCCTGTGGATTGACCCCGAACCACTATTTGGGTAAAAGTTAATTGTGCCCGCTCTTCCTTCGGGTTGAGTTTGCTACGATCACTGGTACAACCACACCTACGAACTTGGGCCGCAGGTGTGGAGCCACAGAAGCGGCCCTGTGGTCGCAGATGCGGTATTGGCGGTGGAGAGCTAGGACCGCAAATACAGTCATCTTTCTGCAGAAGTGGGACCGCACCTACGAGTCATAAGGCATAGAAGCGGAATGTGCTAGGAGCCCTGGGTTCGCAGAAGCGGCATTTGGACCGCACCTGTGGATTTGCAGAAGCGGTCGAGAGACCGCATGTGCGAAAAGTGTTGGAGGCAGTGGGTGTTTTAAAAATCGGGTTTCGGCCATCTTCTCTCATATTTTCTTGGCTTGGACGAGTCTGGGAGGGTTTTCAAGTGGGGCTTTTCACCATCAACGACAAGGTAAGCTTATCCCATCCATCTTGACTTAAATATATCGATTATGTATGGATTTTAGCATGTAAATTGGTAGAAATTTGGAGGTTTGAAGAAATCGTAGAAAATTTGTATTCTTTGAATTTGATCACGATTTTGGGTTTGGAATTGAGAGTAAATTATATATTTGAGTTCGTGGAGTTATGGGTAAGATTAATGTTCAAATATTTTCAAAATTCGAGCACATGGTCCTGAGGTCGTTCTTGTCAACTTTACGACCGGGATTAGTAATCAATATATATTTGATTGTAATGAGTAATTGAGAATATATTAATGGATTAGCATAATTATTGGCTAGTTTTGGAGCGTTGTGCATCAATTTGAGTCTTAGAAAGGGCGTGGAATGCCGGTTATGGATCTTCGGAGTGAGGTGAGTCTCCTTTCTAGCCTTGTAAGAGGGAATTATCCGCCTAGGTGAAATAAATGGTTATGTGCTCCTATTTGTGGGGGCAACATACGCAGGAGATGGGGTCCGTGCATAGCTACTAATATGTGTAAATCTGGGTAGTCTAGGACCCAAAAGCATGCTATACTTGGAATATCTATAAACTTATTGACTATTGAATTTCTTAAATCTTATCGAATTGGTAAACGAATTTCTAAAAGGATTAAACTTTATTTTCTTGAATTGTTAAAAGAGAATTGGCTTTTCCGTGGGTAATTGTCCCGTGATAAATTCATGATTGACTTATTGTTGTGTTTATTTATATTTGACCGTGTCACATGCATGATTCGCGAGCAGGGTAATAGATGTATCTATGATTTGGGCCGCTCGACCCTCGACAATGAACATTTTACATTTATGTTGGATCGGGCCGTACGACCTCGATACGAGTTGTGCATGCTTGAATTGCCTGTCTTGAGATTTACTGATATTGCCATGTGCTCTGCCCTACTTGAGATAATTTTTAATTAATGGATTATGACTCTGGAGAGTTTTAACGGAAAGGAACTTTTACCCGTTTAGTATTTCATTTGAATCTACTGTTGTCCTTAATAAATTCGTGAGTCATTGCTTTAATAAAATTATTATTTGACCATTAGTAAGTGTCGAAGTTGCCATCTCGTCTCTACTTCTTCGAGATTAGGTGGGATACATACTGGGTACACGTTATTTTCGTACTCATGCTACACTTGCTGTGCATTTTATTGCACATGTACATGTATTTCTATTGGCCCATTGGGCGTAGCAGCGCAGGCGACCCAGAGACTAGGTGAGTTGTATTTCCTCGAGGCGACCTGCATCAAGTATAGTCTCTCTCAGAGAATTGTATTTACTTTCTATCCATTTATGTTTCGGACATCTGTTGTACTTTATTCAAATTCTTAAAAAAATGCTCATGCACTTGTGACGGTGGGTTCTAGAATGGTTATGAAGTATTTTGTAATTATTTGCATATCATTTAATTTGAATTGATGCAATTATATTTTTAATTGTAAATTTGGAGGAAAATCATAGATTTCAAGAGTATTAAAACGAGAATTTAATTAAGTGATTTGGTTGGCTTGCCTGACGGTGGTGTCCGGTGCCATCACGGCCCTTAGTAGATTTTAGGTCGTGGCAGAACCGCAGGTCCAAAACTACTTGTCTTTCTTATGAGACAAAATTCTACTTGATATATTTCTTCAGACTTAAGATCCTCATATATATTTAGCGCTATTATAGATGTCGTCGACAAATATTATGTATCAGTTCCAACCTCCTTATTATTCATAAAGACATAGCATAGAGATCTCTTCATTCATATTTTCAGGTACCTAAATCTCTCATGAGATTTAATGAAGTGATATGTAATGTGATCTTCAATATCACTTACCTCCTTTATTGTGATAGTTTTGATCATTTTCTCATCTTCTTTATCAAGAAATTTATTTTAAACCGATTGTATATACGCTTTAAGATTACCATAGACTTTGTCATTCTAGGACTTAATAGGAGCATTTTCAATGAGAATATAGTTATTTTCTTTGGTTCAGCAAATGCGTCCGGCATGATTTGCAAAATATTGCAGATGAATTATCTTTTTATGAACTTCAAGTTCATATTATCTATTCGAGGATCTAGATGTATAAATGATTATTCTTTCCACGTAAATTTTTCTTAGCTGTTTATCATGTCTCCCCCTCATGTTAGAAAAACTAACTTGTTTTCTCTACGTTGAGAATCCACTTTTATGTGGTATTAATCAAAATATCCACCGCAAATCAATAATAATAAGATAGAATTATTTGATTCGTGACCTGAACCACTTGTGAGGTGAGAAAATAATATACTTTCTTATATAACGTATATCAAACTGATATAAATAACTTTGTTCTCATTAAAAATAGTTTAGATATTAAGTGGAGGCACTCAATAAATTATTTTGCTAAACTAACTACGATGTAAACCAACTTATCAAGATGAGCTATATTAAATAAAATTCTGGAAATTGTGCTCTACATTAAATTATTGAGCAAGTTACCCCATAACCACCATATTGCGATTTAATAATAATCGCTATGTCATTATATCATAGATTCTTCTTATGTGGTATACATGGCAGGTGAATGAGCCCATATTCACCTTTGAAATGTCCATCATTCATGGGATTCAATCCCTATTTTAGTCGGTCTATTGATTAATGAGAATAAGCAATATAAGAGAATTCGTAAAGAACTTTCTAGTTTTTTAATATTTACCCATGTAAATTTTCCATTAAATCTGCACATCATACTTAAATTGATATGGCTAACCAATTTTGCCAACTGAATAAATTATTAATATTGACAAAAGTTTGGGTTTACACCATGACGTGTGCAATTATCGATAAATTCAAGTTTATTATGATAAGGGTTTTTATATCAATAAACTTCTACTTCATTGTGCCATTCTTTTATTTGTGTAGTACAAACTGGAGAATAAAGCGAATAACTTTTTACATACATATTACCCCGCTACAAGCTGTCGTAATAGAAGATATTAAATCTTTGTTTTATTTACAGTCTCAATATAGTCATCCGTTTTTGCGTATACTTTGAAAAGTGAATAAGTTTCTTTGAGACTTACTACAGAACAATACCTTATTGGTAATCAATTGTGTTTCTCAAAAATAATATAATTTCCTCTTCAAGAGTTCTCAATTAGTATTGTACTACCACATATCATTAATATCCATATGGTGAATATCTCTTTTAAAGAGAGAGTTATACCATTATAGGCATAGTCAAAGTTATATGCAAGATATGTTTCTTACATTGTTGTTGTCATTTAATAATCACATTGGCAAAATATTTTGACATATAATAAGTACGTGACCAATGAAAATTCATACCATAATAAATATATTATTTTCTTATATCATCTCAAACTTCCTTCTAAAGGTGTGTGGTATATTCACTACCACTAGTACATTCATACTCTTCCAAAAATGAATCTGTATTCATAAGTTATAGGTTGTCAATGTAAAAACCTGAGTGGTCATTTTGCATTTTTGAACCCCGTTTTCTTAAATACAACTTCCCGTACTTGCTTTAGCTAATTTATAACTTGCGGGAACGGGTGGTTCGGAAGTTGGAAGAGTTTTGGGCAAGAATAAGTCTAGCTGCTTCTTTAAGTTCTTTTAAAAAGGCCAAGTTTGACTTCGGTCAATATTTTGGGAAAACAGACCTGGAATTGATTTAACAATTTTTGAGGGTCCGTGAGAAATTATAGGACCTCGGCGTATGTCCGGAATCGAATTCTGAGGTCCATAGCCCGAGTAATGAATTTTTTATGTGAAATTGTTAAGTTAAAGTTTCATAGATTTAAATAAACTAAGAAATCATTGATTTCCTAGGTATCTGGTTCAAAATTCGATTCTGAAACTTGGTACAAGTCCGAAATAGTTGTTAAGACTTACCCGTAAAATTTGGTGTCAATCCGAGTAGTTTAAGGGCGTTTTGGCCCGTTGGAGGAGAATTTAGAACTTGAAGTTCAATGATTTGAAATATTGAGTTTTGGGGTTTGATTCCTCAATTTAGCATTTTTTGAGTGTTTTGAGGGTTTGAGTAGCTCCGCCTCGTGATTTCAGACTTATCGGTATGTTCTGACGGGGCACGAGAGTCCCGAGCATCAAAAGAGCGAGGCTCGAGTGAAGTTAGAATTTACAAAATGCTGCTTCTATCATAACCACATCTGTGGTTCTTAGACAGCAGAAGCAGGACTGTAGATGCGATCATCAGATCGTAGAAGAGGAGAAGGAGCAGGCCAGGGGAAACCGCAGACGCGGCCCAGGGACCATAGAAGCAATTCCGCCTATGCGGCCCCCCAGACTGCAGAAGCTGTCCATCCCCAATTTCCAAAAGCCACAGAAGTGGCCAATTTCTATAGAAGCGGATTTCGCAAAAGAGGAAATACTTCCGTAGATGCGAAAATAACCGCGGACTAAAGGGTTCATTTAATACGAACTCAAACTCATTTCTCTCGTTTTTCACTCTACACTTAGGCGATTTGAGTTCTTCCAAGAGAGGGTTTCCACATAACTTGGTAAGGTAAGTAAGTTCCCTTCATTCTTAGCTTAAATACACGTATATTAGGTAGATTAAACACTAAAAAGTTAGTAAAAATCAAGGATTTGAGCTAGACCTAGGGTTTTAATAAAACTAAGATTTAATCAAGTAACTTGCCATGTAATGAACTAGAAATCATATATTTGTGATCCTTAGGTGATAGAGAACAACTTCCTTCGGAAAATCTTGGAATCAGGGCACGCGGGCCAGGGGTCAAAATTTAGGAAACTTGTATTAATGGTTAGGAAATGGCTTAAAACAATTAAAATTTAACCTTGTAAGCCTTATTGTCTAGTTCTTGCTTTATTTTAATCAGTTAGTGCTTGTTTGGCTAAGAATTGAGGGTTTGGGCTTATTCATTATATTAGAAGTGCATTTCGGAGCAAGGTGAGTCTCCTTTCTAACCTCGTAAGAGCAAATTGTGCCCATAGAATTAATGATTGAGTATTTGTTTCTAAGTGCGGGGACTACACATGCACTAGGTGACGAGAGCCCATGTATAGCTACTACTATGTTAATTGTCCGAGTAGCTTAGGACCCACAACATGCCCATTAAACATATCTCTTATGTTAACTTATTATTATGAACACTTAGTGTATACTAGAGACTTAAAAAGGGAATAAGAGCATACTTGTATAGTTACTTAAGTTTGGCTTGGTTATGTGCCATGGGTGTGAACTTGATATTTTATCCTTATTTTTGGATCGGGCCGAATGCCTCGGTATGAATAGATGCATCTATAGGTGCGCTGTCGACCCTCGGCAAGTGTACATTTTATTTCTATTGGTTTGGGCCGTCGCCTTGGTATTATGTCCGCATATTAATTGTGGGAAAGCTTATACTTGCTTTAGTTTGCCATTATCTCATATGATAAATTATAAACTTGATGCAGTAAAGTACTTGACTTATACCACTTGCCATAAACTATTTATGCTTATAATTTCCATGATTTGAACACGTCATATTTATACATATATATTATTAACCTTAGTAAGTATCGAGTCGACTTCCCATCTCTACTTCATCGAGATTAGACGGGATACTTACTGGGTACATGTTTTTTATGTACTCATGCTACGCTTCTGTACTTAAATGTACAAGATTTGAGGCAAGTGGATCCGTACATCATTCCGATACGTATTAGTGAGCACGCCTGAGACTTCTACGGTGAGCTGCTTTCCTTTCATGTCGATCCGCAACTAAAGAAGTCTTCCTTTGTATTTTTTCTTTTGTTGTTCTGTCTATACGAATTCAGACAGTAGGATAGGGTATTATTCTTGTATGTATATTCTACTAGTTTCCCGTAGCTTCTGACTCCAAGTTCTGGCACACATAGTGGTAGACATTTATTTTGGGTTGTGTAGCTATGTTTATACATTATTGATTTTTACTAGTTTTTAACCATAAATTGGAAAAATCTATTATGGTGGTTTTTGGCAAAGGTAAAAATGAGAATTTAATTATACTTCCACGTTTGCTGGCCTGACAAATGGTGTCGGGCGCCATTATGCCCTATTATGGAAAATGGGTCGTGACAACCTGGTATCAGAGCAATAGGTTCATGTAGGTCTCACAGGTTATGGGCAAACCTAATAGAGTCTTGTAGATCGGTACTAAGACGTCTTTATTTATCTTTGAGAGGCTATAGGGTACAAGGAAAAACTACTCTTTATTCATTTCTATTATGCAGTGGTCGGTGTGCTTAATTTCCCTCTTCTATTCTCTCACAAATGGTGAGGTCTCGTACCGCCGATGTTCTGGACTCGGGAGGAGATGCTCCCCCATTGCCAGAGGCTGAGGTAGAGGCCAGGGAGGCACCGGCCCGCGGTAGGGGATGCGGGCATTCAAGATCTATTCTAGATGCACCACCAGCAGATCTTATAGGGGATCCCATTATTCAGGAGCAGGGCGAGGTACCCGCAACTGTACCTACTCCGGTAGATTTCATGACTGTGCCGGGATTTCAGGAGGTCATGGGCCGCATGCTTCGGTTCATGGACACTATGACTTAGGCCGGTTTATTTCCAGTAGACCTAGCTGCTTCACAGGCAGGAGGGGGATCACAGACCCTACTACTCACGCTCCAAGTCATGCAATTGCGGTATATTAGACTCTGGGTGCAATACCCCCAAAGGAGTTCAGCTAGTTCATGCAGCGGCACCCCAGTCCAGGCCAGCTGTGGAGTTCGATTCGTATAAGTTACAAGATAGATGGACCATACTTCACCCTCCAGTCTTCGGGGGTGAGCGTCATAAGGACACCCAGGATTTCATCGACAGATGTAAGGACAGACTATACGCTATGAGGATATTGGAGTCGCATAGAGTTGACTTCACTACTTTTCAATTTGAGGGCAGGGCCCGTAGATGGTGGCAGTCCTATGTTCTTGGTAGGCCCGCTCATTCACCTCGTATCATCTAGGATCAGTTTGTATAGTTGTTACTGGACAAGTATATTCTACTCTTTGAGAAGGAAGAGTTGCGGTATCAGTTTGAGCACCTTGAGTAGGGTCAGATTTCTATGACCAACTATGAGTTAAGGTTTTCTGAGTTATCTTGCTATGCACTTATGATATTCCCTACAAGTGTAGAGAGAGTGTGGAGGAATGTCACTGAATTGCATCACTGTATTTGATCGGGTATGGCCCGAGAGGTGGAGATGGGTATAGAGTATCAGCTTGTTGTCAAGATTGCTCACCGGATTAAGGTGTATCTCCAGAGGGTTAGGGAGTAGATACAGTAGGACAAGAGAACCAGATTCTTTAGAGAGTTCTGAGGTGCCCTAGCTGGAGGCAGAGGTCAGTATGGGAAGGGTCATCCCAGTAGGTCCCCATCTTCAGCACCACAACTTCCCTCCCTGGGTGCTCTAGCACGTCCCTATTTCAGTGCTATGCCAGAGAGTTCCTATCGCCCACCAGCTATTCAGGGTTCTTCCAGTAGGTATTCTAGTCCTTAAGGTTCTTCTGGTCCCCACTTCAGTGCTATACCGGAGACTTTATATCGTCCACCGGCTATCCAGGCTCCTCCCACGGGATCTACGAGTCATCAAGGACAGTCATCAGGGCAGTAGGTCATTGCACCATGTTTTTTAAGTGCGGTAACACAGGATACATAAGGAGATACTACCACAGGCTTAGGGGCAAGGCGGTATAGCAGAGGTAACAACCCATGACTCCAGCACCAGCGGCCCAGCCACCTAGAGGTGGAGGGCAGACTGGAAGTGGCCGATCCAGAGGTGGAGGCCAGAATGGGAAAGGTCATCCAGCTACTCCTCAGTCAGGTGGAGGCTAGACAATCGGTGCTCCAGCTAGATTCTATGCTCTTCCAGCCAGGCCAGATGCATTGGCCTCAGATGCCATCATCACAATTATTATCTCCGTCAGCGGTAGAGATGAATCGGTATTATTTGATCCAGGGTATACTTATTCATATGTATCATATCTATTTGCTCGTGATTATTTCTCCTGAGCCTTTGGGTGTTCATGTTCACGTGTCCACTTTTGTGGGTAATTCTGTGTTTGTGAACCGGATCTACCAGTCTTGTGTGGTTACTTTTTGTGGTTTTGAGACTAGATCAAATCTTCTGTTGCTTGATATGATTGATTTTGAGGTTATCTTGGGCATGGATGGCTTATCTCTATATCACACCATTCTAGATTGCCATGCCCAGACTATTTCTCTAGCTATGATAGGGTTGCCAAGATTGGAGTGGAAGGGTTCCACAGTAGATACGCCTAGCAGGGTTATTTCTTTCCTGAAGGCTCAACGCTTGGTGGAGAAGGGGTGTTTGGCTTATTTAGCTTATGTGCGAGACACCACCGCAGAGTCTCCGATGATTGATACAGTGCTAGCAGTCTAAGAGTTCATGATGTTTTTTCTTCTGATCTTCCTTTCATGCCTCCGAATCGTGATATTGATTTCTATATTGATTTGGCTCCAGGCACTCAGCCTATATCTATCATGTCGTACCATATGGCACTTAAGGAGATGAAGGAGCTAAATGAGCATTTGGAGGAGTTGTTAGCAAAGGGGTTTGTTAGGCGCAATGTATTGCCTTGGGGTGCACCAGTGCTATTCATGAAGAAAACAATTGGACTATGCAGATGTGCATTGATTACCACCAGTTGAACAATGTCACCATCAAGAACAAGTATACATTGCCCCGTATTGATGATTTGTTTAATCAGTTGCAGGGTGATAGGGTGTTCTCTAAGATCGACTTGAGGTTAGGGTATCATCAGCTAAAGATTCGGGACTCAGATGTTCTAAAAACTGCATTCAGGACTAGGTATGGCCACTATGCATTTTTGGTAATGTTCTTTGGTTTGACTAATGCTCCAACGACATTTATGGATTTGATGAATAGAGTGTTCAGGCCTTATATTGATTTTTTTTCATCGTCTTTATTGATGACATCTTGATATACTCACGTAGCCTGGGGGAGCACGAGTAGCATTTGAGAGTATTTCTTCAGACCTCGCGAGAGCATCAGCTTTATGTTAAGTTCTCCAAGTGTGAGTTTTGGCTAGAGTTAGTAGCATTCTTAGGGCATGTAGTGTCAGGAGAGGGTATTAATGTGGATCCCAAGAAGAGTGAGGCAGTTCATAGTTGGCCACATCCTACTTCAATGATT
Organism: Nicotiana noctiflora; assembly: GCA_032618575.1. Taxonomy (NCBI): domain Eukaryota; kingdom Viridiplantae; phylum Streptophyta; class Magnoliopsida; order Solanales; family Solanaceae; genus Nicotiana; species Nicotiana noctiflora. Next base: position 242,177 of record JASVEL010013106.1, read on the forward strand.
GAGATCAAGCGTTTCTTGGGGTTAGCATGTTATTACCAACAATTTGTGCAGGGTTTTCATCTATTGCATCACCTCTAACCAGATTGACCCAAAAGGGTGCTCCATTCTGTTGGTCCGATGATTGTGATGAGAGCTTCCAGAAGCTCAAGACGACTTTGACTACGACACCAGTTCTTGTATTGCCTTCCGGTTCAGGGATGTATACAGTGTATTGCGATGCTTCTCGCATTGGCTTGGGATGTGTATTGATGCAAGAGTGGCGAGTTATTGCATATGCTTCACATTAGCTGGAATTTCATGAGAAAAATTGCCCTGTGCACGATCTAGAGTTGGCGGCAATTGTTCATGCTCTTAAGATATGGAGACATTATTTATATGGAGTGTCATGTGAGGTTTATACAGACCATGGTAGCTTGCAACATTTTCTTAAGAAGAGTGATCTTAATTTAAGGCAGTGCGAGTGGCTTGATTTACTAAAGGATTATGACATTACCATTCTTTATCATCTAGGCAAGGCGAATTTTGGCGGGGATGCCTTGAGCAGGAAGGCGGAGAGTATGGGTAGCTTGGCATTCATTCCTGCTGAGATGACACCATTAGCTTTGGACATTTAGTCTTTAGCTAACAGACTTGTGAGATTGGATATTTTTAAGCCCAGCCAAGTTCTAGTATGTGTGGTTGCTCAATCTTTGTTATTGGGGAAGATTAAGGCTCGACAGTTCGATGATCCACATTTGGCGGTCGTTAGAGAGACGGTACTTCAGGGAGGTGCCAAGGAGATTTCTATTGGCGCGGATGGTCAGGGCCGTGTATGTGTCCTTAATGTTGATTATTTACAAGTGAGTATTCTAGAAAAGGCCCACAATTTAAGGTACTCCATTCATCTAGGTGCCATGAAGATGTATCGTGACATGAGATAGCACTACTTGTGGTGGAGGATGAAGAAGGACATAGTGGAATATGTTTCTAGATGTTTGAATTTCCAGCAAGTCAAATATGAGCACCAGAGGCCAGGTGACCTACTTCAGCACATGCCCATTATGGAATGGAAATGGGAGCGCATCACCATGGACTTCGTGGTTGGGTTGTTGTGGACTTAGCGGAAGGTTGATTCACTGTGGGTTATTATGGATAGATTGACCAAGTTAGCCCACTCAATCCAGTGGTGACTACTTATACGACGTAGAGATATGCATAGATTTACATTCGGGAGATAGTTAGGTTGCACAGTGTGCCCATTTCCATCATATCAAATAGAGGCCCTCAGTCTACCTCCCATTTCTGAAGAGCTATTCAGAGTGAGTTGGGGACCCGCGTAGAGCTTAGCACGACATTCCATCCTCAAACTGACGGGCAGTTGGAGTGGACAGTTTAGATTTTATAGGATATGCTTAGAGCATGTGTGATTGACTTTAGAGGGCAGTGGGATCAGTTCTTACCCTTGGAAGAATTTGCATATAATAACAGCTATCAGTCCAGCATAGAGATGGCCCCGTATGAGGATTTATATGGTCGGCGTTGTCGTTCTCCTATCAGGTGGTTTGAACCTAGTGAGGCTAAGTTACTTGGTACATATTTGGTTCAGGAAGCCTTGGGTAAGGTAAAGTTGATTCGGGAGAGACTCCGCACAGCTCAGTCCAGGCAGAAAAGTTACGCGGATCAGAAGGTGTGAGATGCATCATTTATGATTTGCGAGAAGGTTCTCTTGAAGGTTTCGCCCATGAAGGGCATTATGAGGTTCGTAAAGAAGGGCAAGTTGATCCCAAGGTTTATTGGCCCCTTCGAGGTGTTGAGGCGAGTTTGAGAGTGTCACGACCCGGATTTTCCCCCAACATCGGGATCGTGATGGCGCCTACTCGTGGTAGCTAGGCAAGCCACTGTATTCATACTATCCTATTTTTAATACAATTTCATAATTTATTTATCAACAAACCATAAATTTAATTAAATAAGTGCGGAATACTTTATCGAATTAGAAATAACTAGTTACAAGGTAAAAATCATACTGAAATCCTCTACCCAAGACGTGGAGTCACCAACTCACGAACTACTACTGAATACTACACATAAAAGTTTGAAAGAAATATAACATAATTCTGTTTGTCTCGGAACAAAGAGACTACAACTAGTAACATAAATAAAGAGAGAGACGCCGGGCCTGCGGACGTCTGCAAGCTACCTCGGTCTCAAATATGATCAACTCCCACGCAATCGATTTACTGCTGCTGCTCCTGATCGTAACCTGGACCTGTGCAAAAACGCACGAAGTGTAGTATCAGCACAACCGACCCCATGTGCTGGTAAGTGCCTGGCCTATCCCGGCGAAGTAGTGACAAGCATAGGACCAGACACCCACATAAACCTGTGCAGTTCAATATATATGTATACCACAGAATAACAAGAACTAACCAAGTAATAACACACATATCTCAAAGAACTCAACAATTAACAACAGTTAATAAATTCACAAGGAAAACAAAGTAAAATGGAAACACAAGTAATATCAAGTCAAGGAATAGCAAGCAGTTGCACGGCATCACCCTTCGTGCTTTTACTCTCATCCTCACCAAATAAGCAAATAAAGTACACGGCATCACCCTTCGTGCTTTTACTCTCATCCTCACATCCATAGTACGACATGATCCTTCGTACATGGTTCAATAACAGGGCACAGCATGATCCTTCATGCATAATCAATAAAACATGGCACGGCATTAACCTTCGTGCATAAATAATAAATCAAGGCACGGCATCACCCTTCGTGCATTATCACTCTTCCTCACCCAAATAACAATCACAGTTAAGGGCAAAGAAAGAAACAGTAATTCATAAACCGTCCCAACAAGGGCAATCAATAATCATCTTCACAACAAGTCCCGACAAGGGAGAACAATAACAATTCTACAACCCGGCAAAGGTTCAACAATTCATCTGCAATTATGTCTCACAATAAGCATTATCAACGACTCACGGTCATACTAGACGCCAGTGTATGGATGTTCGTCACCACAGCCCATACACCGCACTCGATCACATAACACATAGCACATAATCCTATTCCCTCAAGCTAGGATAGAACAAACACTTACCTCGAATGTTTATGAACAATTCAATCCGTGGCAATGTCTTTTTCTTTCAAATTTGGCTCCAATCTAATCGTATCTATACACAATTGATTTAATATCATCAATACTACTCAACAAACTAATTCATAAGGCCAATTACAACTTGTACAACATTCTGCCCGGAATAGTGAATTTCGACCCCGGGCCCACATGGTCGGAACTCGGGGTTTGGACCAAAATCCGGTTACCCATCCCCCCACGAGTTCAAGTATATGATTTGTTTCAAAATCGGACCTCAATTCGAGGTCCAATTTCCCAATTTATGAAAAACCCTATATTCTATCAAAAACAAGAAATTCTACCATGAAAACCTTTGATTTCTATTGAAAAACATGTTTAATGATGTTAGGAATTGAAAGAATTAAGTAAAAAGTGACTTACAATTGTTTTGAAGAAGAAGGAATTCGTGAAGAATCGCAAATGGGTGTTTTTGGGTTGTGAAAAGTGAAGAAATGAACTGAAAATCGTGATTTACAGGTCTCTGTGTTCGCATTTGCGAACATGGGTTCGCAATTGCGAACCCCGACCAATTTCTGGAGTTGAAAAATAAGCTAAGGTTGGAAAGTTCGCATTTGCGAACATTTGTTCGCATTTGCGAAGTCTAGGCAGTTGCTGGGGATTTCGCATTTGCGAAATAATGTTCGCATTTGCGAACAAGCTGGCTTCTGGGCTTTGTCGCAATTGCGACACATTCTTCGCAATTGCGAAGACAGGCAATATACTGAAGGCCTCGCATTTGCGAGGTTAAGTTCGCAATTGCAAACTATGGTCCAGGTGTGCCAGTGTCGCATTTGCGACACTTTGTTCGCATTTGCGAACTTGGCTGGTTCTGCAGGCATCGCATTTGCGATAATGGGTTCGCATTTGCGAGCCCTGCCTTGATCTGCCCCCTTCGCAATTGCGAGAAATGCTTCGCAATTGCGAAGCCAACAACTGGGTGAAAAACCAGCGGTGCATAAATTCAGAAATTGATCCTACGGCCTATCAAATCTTTACCCGAGCCCCCCGGGCTCCAAACCAAACATGTACACAACATCAAAAAAACATTATGAACTTCTTCGTGCGATCACATCGCCAATATCACATCGTTTTCATCAAATCAAGCCTCAAATTCATGATTTTCATACTTTTGGTTTTTCAAAACTTTCAAACTTGGAACTCAAGGTCCAAAATGTCTCAAACGACATCCGAATGTCACCAAACTTTACAGAAATCACATATATAATATTTAAGACTTGTACCGAGCGTCGGAACCAAAATACGAGCACGATACCAAGGTCAATTAATTCATTTCCTTTAGCAATTACATCAAAAACAATTTCATAGAAAAATTCATAACTTGGGCTCTAGGCCTCAGAATTCGACTCCGGACGTATGTCCAAGTCCCATATTTTCCTACGGACCTTTCGGGACCATCCAATCTCGAGTCCGGATCCGTTTACCAAAAATGTTGACCAAAGTCAACCATATCAATATTAATATCATTTTTATCCAAATTTCTCATAGAATTCATATTTTTCTATCACAAAAATCTTTCCGGCTACATGCTCGAATCGTGCACGTAAATCGAGGCAACATGGAATGAGGTTTTCAAGGCCTCGGAAGCTCGAAATGACTAATAAAAATAAGTGATGACCCTTTGGGTTGTCACAGTCTCCACCTCTAAAACAACCGTTCGTCCTCGAACGGACAAAAGAAAGAAGTACCTGAGTCAGGAAACAAGTGTGGGTAGCGGCTCCGCATATCAGACTCGGACTCCCAGGTCGATGCCTCAGGAGGCTGACCTCTCCAATGAACACGCACAGAAGGATAACTCTTCGACCTCAACTGTCGAACCTGCCGGTCTAGAATGGCCACCGGTGCCTCCTCGTAAGATAGATCATTATCCAATTGGACAGTACTGAAGTCTAACACATGTGTGGGATCGCCGTGGTATCTCCGAAGCATATATACATAAAAAACTGGATGCACGGCTGATAAGCTAGGCAGCAAAGCTAATCTGTAAGCCACCCCTCCCACTCTGTCTAGAATCTCAAATGGACCAATATACCTAGGGCTGAGCTTGCCCTTCTTCCCGAACCTCATCATGCCCTTCACAGGCGACACTCGGAGCAATACTCGTTCACCAACCATGAAATCTACATCTTGAACCTTACGATCCGCATAAGTCTTCTGCCTGGACTGAGCTGAACGCAATCTCTCCTGAATAGTCTTGACCTTATCCAAGGCCTCCTGAACTAAGTCTGTACCCAACAACCGAGCCTCTCCCGGTTCAAACCATCCAACTGGTGATTGACATTGCCTACCATACAACGCCTCATACGGAGCCATCTGGATGCTAGACTGGTAACTGTTATTGTAGGTGAACTCTGCTAATGGCAGAAACTGGTCCCACGAGCCTCCGAAATCAATAACACAGGCTCGAAGCATGTCCTCTAGAATCCGAATAGTCCTCTCGGATTGGCCATCCGTCTGAGGATGAAATGTTGTACTCAGATGAACCTGGGTGCCTAACTCTTGCTAGACCGCTCTCCAGAACCGCGAGGTAAACTGCATACCCCGATCAGAGATAATAGATACTGGCACTCCATGGAGACGAACAATCTCCCTAATGTAAACCTCCGCTAACGTCTCCGACGAGTAGGAGACATATACTGGAATAAAGTGTGCTGACTTGGTCAGCCTATCAACAATGACCCAAATAGCATCAAATTTCCTCCGAGTCAAAGGAAGTCCAGTAACGAAGTCCATAGTGATCCGCTCCCATTTCCACTCGGGAATTTCAATCCTTTGGAATACACCACCAGGTCTCTGGTGCTCATATTTCACCTGCTGACAATTTAGACACCGAGCGACATACGCAACGATATCTTTCTTCATTCCTGCGCCACCAATAGTGCTGCCGTAAGTCCTGGTACATCTTCACAACACCTGGGTAAATAGAATACTACGAACTGTGGGCCTCCGCTAAGATCAACTCTCTAATCCCTTCGACATTGGGCACACAAATTCGACCCTGCAATTTCAATACCCCATCATCATCTAGATTTACCTGTGTGGCACCTCCCCGCTGTACTGTATCTCTCAACTCACGCAAATGAGGATCATCAAATTGCCTCTCACGGATACGCTCTAATAAAGAAGAACGAGCGACCGTGCGGGCTAACACCCTGCTAGGCTCAGAAATGTCTAATCTCACGAACCGGTTGGCTAAGGCCTGAACATCTAGAGCTAATGGTCTCTGACTGACCGGAATGTATGCAAGACTACCCATGCTGGCATACTTTCTACTCAATGCATCGGCCACCACATTGGCCTTACCTGGGTGATATAAGATAGTAACATCATAGTCTTTTAGCAACTCTAACCATCTCCGTTGTCGTAGATTCAAATCCTTTTGCTTGAACAAGTACTGTAGGCTTTTGTGATCAGTGTACACCTCACATGTCACACCATATAGATAATGCCTCCGGATCTTTAAGGCATGAACCACTGCTGCTAACTCAAGATCATGAACTGGATAATTCTTCTCATGTATCTTTAACTGCCTCGAAGCATAAGTGATAACCTTACCATCCTGCATCAATACCGCTCCAAGCCCTGTATTAGATGCGTCATAATAAACTGTATAAGGCCCTGCGCCCGTAGGTAGTATCAACACCGGTGCGGTGGTCAAGGCTATCTTGAGCTTCTGAAAGCTCGCCTCACACTCCTCTGACCACTGGAACTGGACACCCTTCTGGGTCAACCCGGTCATCGGGGCTGCAATAGAAGAAAACCCCTCTACAAATCGACGGTAGTAACCTGCTAATCCCAAGAAACTCCGGATCTCAGTCACTGAAGCTGGTCGAGGCCAATTCTGGACTGCCTCAATCTTCTTTGGGTCTACCTGAATACCTTCCATCGATACAATGTGACCCAGAAATGCTACCGAACTCAGCCAGAACTCACATTTAGATAATTTGGCATATAGCTGGTTATCTTTCAGAGTCTGAAGAACCACTCTGAGGTGCTACTCGTGCTCTTCCTGGCTGCGGGAGTACACCAGGATGTCATCTATGAAGACTATTGTGAGCACATGATTTTTTGCACCGGGCAAATAATTCCAAAATTAAAATAAATATGTTTTTGATTGCAATTACTTGCTTTGTTTGAAATTAGCTACACTTTGTGTGTTTGAATAATTAGAAATTAGAAAAAAAAATAGGCTAGGTAATTACTGTTAGTTTAATTAGTTAGATTTTAAGAAAATTAGCAAAAATAGTGTTAAGTAGTGGAAATTAGGGAAAAATAGTAGAAAATTGCCAAAAAATATTAGATAATTAGAGTAAGTAGGAAACTAGGTTTTATAATTTTCCATAAAAGAAAAGAAAAAAAAAAGTATAAAAGAAAAATACATAAAAAATAAATAATATCAGAAAATACAAAAATATATATGTAGGTATAATAAACTTGGCTAATTGAGATCCAATTGAAAGGCCCAGTGCTTTGGCCCATTGAATTGGCCCGTCTGATTCCCACGAGATTCAATCTCCACCGTGCAACAGGCTGAATCCAACGGTGGAGATATTTTGGTTGAATTAATTAGTTAATTAAATAAGTGGATTGATCTCAGCCGCTCATTTCATCAGATCCAACGGTGGGAAGTATTATTGAGTTTTATTTGATAATTAACACGAGTGAAGCGATCTGGGCCGTCCGTTTTAGTTGATCTAACGGAAGAGACTCTTGGTCTCATAAGTGACAAGACGGCGTCGTATAAGTAACGTTTGGTCTGAATCGTTGATCTTCATCAGATCAACGGCCCGGATTACCTTAGTCAATCAGCCTATATAAGGCTCTTGTCTGAAGAGCCGACCATTTCTAAATAATCTCTAACCCTAGCCGCCCTCTCATCTCTCCCCTTCTTCTTCTTCAACATTCACGAAACCCTAGCCGGCCAATGGCGGCCACCACCCTCCACGGTGGTCGCCGGTGCCTCCTAACCCCTGCCCTCTCTCTTTTTCTTCTTCACCTCATCGCATACCCAGAATCCAGAAACCCACCCTTCTCCAGAAATCCCGGTCACCGGAATCTTCGCCGGTGACCACCAAACAACGAGGATCCACTTCAAACCAACGCCGATCCACCTTTCTTGACCTGATCTATCTCTCTACCTCAATGGTTCCCCTCGAATCTTCCCAGTATCCGTCGAATATCCAAAAGAAGGTCGTCGGAACCCTAACTCCGGCGACCCCCAAAACTCGAACCACCCAAAGACCTCGCCTTTTACCCTCCAAAACACCCCTCTGCAATCAAAACTCAAAAAAAGACTTCACCTTTGAGTCTAAAAAGAAAACCAGAGAAGGAAAATTGAAAAAGGGAATAAAAGAAAAGATCCAAGAGTCTGAAAGGAAAACGAGCATAGAGAGTGAGGAGAGAATAGGAAGCTCGGGGGACAGGCCCCGCTAAGCTAAGTCCCCCCCCTCTGTTCTGTTATTTTCTTTGTTTTTTGTTTGTTTGATTTTTGTGTTTTGCATGCCTCCTATGACTTTTCTGATTTTATTTGTGTTTAACATTCTTGTCCATGATTATGTCCCCCATGTTTCTGTAGATCATATTTCCTTGTCGCTTTTCTCTGTTAATTGTTATCTCTTCAATGTTGCTTAGTTGTTTCACATGCTAGTTTTAGGGTTTAACTTGCTCGTCTTTCATCTTCTTCCTGTTTGTCAGTCCATCTTCTCCTGTTTCTTATCTTTCATCTTGTATATCCTTGTATGTTTTTTTTTCTGTTTTTCTTTAGACCTTGAAATCTCATGACTACATCTGTTTTCTTAACTCACTTATCTTTTATATTTCTGTTTGTGTTATTGGTTTCTCTGATTCAAAAGACCTGCGTAGTATTAGGGTTCATCTTTACTGTTCTTCTTCTTCTTATTGTTGTTAATGTTCTTTTTCTTCTGGGTTTTCAACAGCATGTCTATTTTTCTTTTTTGGTGATTCTTTGTTGAGATTTTTGTTCTAACTTGGAGACTCGACTTAGATATCTCTCTTTGTCTTTTGTCTCCTGTTAATATTAATTCCTTCCATTTTTATGTTTAAGCCTTGACCTTTAGTCTGCATCAGTCCATCATGATTAGTTTTCAATAGGATTGAATGAGTCTCTTCTAGCCTGTCTCATGTTTGGTTACAGTGTTAGGATTACCAGATTAGCCTCATATCTGAGTTTGTTCTGTTTTATCTTTTCCCTTTCATCTCAACCATGATTTGATTATAGTTGGCTTTATTCCAGTTCTTTATGAGTTTCACTGTTTTCCTTTTAGCATAATTCAAGGATTAGCCATTAGACTCTTCTATTTACTTAAGGATCATTACTTCAAATAACACCCTCACATGCATGTCCTTGATCTTTATTCTGTCACTTTTGCATGATAGATTTAGGGATGATCTTCTTTGCTTCTTCATATCTCTCTTGTTCCCCATATTCACTTTTCACATGTATACATCAAGCTAGGGTTGATACTTGAAAGTAAATTCTGATTACCATGCTTATGTTATGTGGCTAAAGTCCATTGGGTTTATGTCCAGTTGAACCTGTTGACTGTTTTAGTGAGAATTTAGTGTCTATGTATCTATGACCATGAATGCTAAGTGTTTTAGAGTTTTTCAGTATGCCATCTAGCATGAAATGATTGTGGCTATGCTTGATTGATATTAATTGACATGTTGCTACATGAGTTTAAATTAGGTGATTTGATTAGTTGAGATTCAACATTATCAATCCTCTTTTCTGAGTTTTAATTGATTAATGAACCATATTTGGCTTCATGTGGTTATATGTGCAATTGTATGATGAAATGGCTAGGCTTGCAATAGTTTTATGTTAAGTATGAACACTGCTAATGCTTGTTATGCTTAGGTGGATTGGTTATAGCTATTAGTGCTAGGGTTTCATGAAAATGGCTAGTTTTTAAATAGGTATTAACTAAAAATGAACAAAAATAGGCCTGTTAGTTAAATAATTGGCCTAAGAATGGTTAACCTTGCAAAGGGTTGACCTATTCTATAAGGCCCTAACACACAACCCACTTTAAAAGTGGCTGATTGTGCAAAATGGCTATGTCTGCAAATGCAGACTAGCCCAGGCTCTCTTCAGAGCCCTGAATAGCAAAGTGGCCAAACCTGTAAAGGTTTTGGGCCCAGCTGTTCAGTAATTGGCTTTAATAGCCAAGCTAAGTCTCAACTTGAGACTGGCTAATTTTTAAAATAGTTTAATATCAATAATAAAACATGCTAGTCCTGCAATTAGCTTTAAATTGGAATAAATTGGTCTTAACTGACTGGAATTAGTTCAAAGTGGCTAAAATTGAAATAGTTCTTTAAAATAGAAGTGGCCAGCCCTTAAATACCAATGCAAGGGCTAGCTATTAGTTAAATAAGTCCAAAGAAGCTGAAAATCTGACCTAGGTAGACTTAGTAAATCACCATTGGCCTTAAGGGCATAATTGGAAGTCAAATAGGTAAAATAGTAAATAGTTAGAACCTAAGAGGGTAAGGGAGTCCTTTGTACCCCTGATTTCTGCAATTTTGCAGAGATTTAAGGGTATAATGGTCCCCCTAAAAAGGAAATCTGTAAAAATCTCAAACCCTTAGGGCTATACTAGTAAAAACCCCATAAAAGGAATCTTTAGAACCTTCCAGCACATGCTGGAAGGATTTCTGTTAACAGAAATTGGGGCTTAAGTGTATATTTTATAATTTTAGGAGGGGGAGAAGTGGGATTAATCCCATACTTTCTCCCCAAGTCATCAGCCCTTACCACAACTATAAATACACCCAAAAAAGGGTTGAGAAGGGGTTCCAACTTTAGCAATCTGAAATATATCTAGGCTAGTCTTATTGAACACCAAAGCTTCAAAGATAAGATAGTAATATAATAGTGGGGATTTCTGGGATTTTTCGAATAAAAACTTGCTGGTTCCTTCTGATTTTGCTGGCTTTGCTGAGGGTTTTGTTCGTTATTCTCTGGGTTTCCTTGCTTGTTGATTGCTGTTTTGTTCGAATTCATTTGGATCTCCAGTCACTGTTGCATCGCCTGTTTGGATTAATTGTTGTGCTGCTTGCTTTGTTATCCCCTAGACTCATTGGTCTTCTTCTCTTTTGATCCAGGTATACTCTTGTCCGAAAATCAAGCTGTAAAGATTGGGTTGAATGAAATAAAGATTTGAGTTATTTTGTTATCTGTTTTGTAATTTTATTTTAAATTTGTAGTGTATTGCAGTAGATAGCAGGGAAAAACAAAACACAAAAGATGTAATAGCTTAGAATAAGTAGTATAATAGTAGTATAGTAGTAGTAGTAGCATATCACTTAGTATTAATTAGGTAAAAACATTAAAACATAAGTTAGCTAATCATGGATTAAATCGTTAACTGGTTCTTCACAAGTAATCTCATAAGTCATAATCACGTAGTCACTCATATGATATGGATTTGCATTTTAGCATAAGTAAGTTTAAAAGATGAAAAACGTTAGTCTAGCATAACCTGATTGATAACGCTGTAAGGCACCAAGTCATAGGGAAATCCATGGTGTAGTTATGATTAAGCTTCGAATCACTTTAAAAATAGACACTTAAGTTATCATGATCCAGTAATCAGAACTACGAATTTTGTAATTAGCATGTTTTGAGGTCAATTGTCCAGAGCTGATTGAGTTTAAAGTGTGAAATGAGTAGATGAAGTAATAATTAGGGTGAGACTAGTTTAGAGACTATCAAATAGGCTTAAATCTGTATTAAAATCAGTAGGTTAGCAATGTAATTGTAAATTACTCTTCTTGTCTTTAAGTAGTCTTCATATCTTTACATACAGTTAGCTTCACAATCTCTCACTAATAAACAAATAAAAAATGACCGTGTAAACCCATTAGTAAAAGGTCTAAATCAGAGTTAGTCAGTTTAATAAGCTCTCATGTATATATATATTTGATTAGAATTAGTACCATGTGTATCGATTTTTTCTCTTTTTCTGATTAATAAAAGTGACTTGATTTTGTTTCAAATGTTGAGCACCTGTTCCATTATAAATTTTATGTTATATTTTTCGCTATTACATTCTGGTTTGGGCCCTATGTATAGCGTGGGCCTGAACTCCCATTCGGACTTGTCTAATTCGCTGAACGATATCCAGATGACCGTTTGGGCTTTAAGGCCTGGACTGGACCTTCGTGGATTGTGTAAATGATTGAAGAGAAGACCAGGTCCAATAACAAACTCGAGGGGACCTGGAAAGCTTAGTGAATACGACTAAGGCAAAAACAATGTATAGCAAATGTAGTTGGACAATTAGGACTTGACTTTAATAATTAAATTGGGATGAGCCTCGCCCGAATAACAACGGGGCCCCTTTAAGTAATGATATAATACAATTAGACTCGTGAAGACTATTAGTTAATTCCATAGTCTTACCCAAAATAATTAAAAGCCGATAGACTATTTTAGGGCACGATTTTAATATACCTTCCTATGAACGAGTGTGCACTTGGTGCGACTCAAATCCAAATCTCGGTAAAGTTGAAATACACCAAAAGTCATAGGCGTACTGGTTGCGGTATGACTCGAGGCGTGTTTTCGCGATACCGCAAATTCCTTAAAAATAATATTTATGTGAAAAGCACATTATGTTGTTAAAATCTATAATTAAGTCAAACAAAAGTCGGGAACGACAGTGGAGCCCGACCGTGCTAAAACCACGGAACCCGGGAATGCCTAACACCTTCTCCCGGGTTAACAGAGTTCCTTATCCGGATCTTTGCTTCGCAGATATTTTTAGAGTCAAAATTCCTCGGATTCGGGATTAACCGGTGACTTGGGACACCATTATCATTCCCAAGTGGCGACTCTGATTAATCTCAAATAAAATCCCGAACTGATTGTCCTTTAATTGGAAAAACTCCTTCCCTTACGTTATTTTATCCGTTTCGGATATTTGAGCGTCGGGGTATACCCTACGAGCGTATTTATATGCTTCTAGTATGTGGGGTAGTAAAAAGGGAGGTGTGACAATTGTGGCGACTCTGCTGGGGACCCAACCCCGAACTTCGGTTTCAGGGTTTAAGAACTCGAGCTCCTTAGAGCTGCCGTTCGTGTTTTTGTCTGACTTCATTATATGATTTGAACAATATGCTATGTGCTTTATCGCTTTGATATTATGTGAACTGTATATAAAACTATGCCGAAAACCCTTATCTCTTCTCCCCCGGGGATGTGCTTACTGGTTGAGACTCCCCTTTCTGTTAAAGTCACCTTAAATTAAGAAAACAGAGGCCGGATAAGTTACAAAGCCGATTGACTCCGCGGGTCACCGGTACGTAGCCCCCTCCTCGATTCGAGTTGTCCGCTCGGGTACACGGTCTAGCACTCTATGAAACCGTAAGATTTTGAACATAGGTCTAGGACGATTATTTGCATCATATTTGACTTAGGGGACTCAACACAGGGGTTGGGTCCGTCTAGGACAGGTGACCCGGTATTGAAAAGACCGAGCATGTTATGTGTTGCATTTTTATTGTCCTTGATCGTTATGCGGACCGGCGGAAATCCCGAGAATAGAAAAATTGTTGAAAAAGAAAAAAAAAGAGAGAAAGGAAAATAAGATTTATAGGAAATAGGTATCCGAAAATTTGAAAATCTGAAAAAAAGGTGGAACAATTTTGTTTTGAAATAATTGGTCAAATAATCTGACCGAACTACGCAGGTTTGATTCTCGCCATTAGGTGGGATACGTAGGCAACCCTTAAACGGGTCCAACCACACTTTTAGAAAAGACCAAAAAAGATTTTCCTTTCAAATAATCGAGGTGATCGCTATTTTTGGAAATGGCCGAATGTTCCGAAAGGACGCCGGAAGGTTATTTTGGCAAAAATGGCCACTTCGAAAGTCATTTTTCTTTCCTTCAAAAATTGAAAACTTGCATTGAAAAAGATTTTCCTTTTTTCTAAATAAAATCGCCTTAATAAATGTGCAGGACGAGCACGATGATGAATGAACATTTTTCCCTAAATAAAATCCCCTTGGAGCTGAAATTATGGTGGCAGGACATGGGATCAGATGGTCAAGATTGGGTCAAAGGTTACCTAAAAGGGCTTACGGGGTTATTAGACATGGTTCCACGAGGTGATGTGATTAGAGCGCTGGTCACGTTTTGGGATCCGGCACACAACGTATTTCATTTCCCAGATTTTGAACTTACACCTACTTTAGAGGAGATTGCCTTCTACATCGGGAAGACTGAGGTCCCGCTAAAAGGAAAATACCCGGTATCTCCGAGGACGGTAACAGTACATCGCTTCCTCGACTCTTTGAAAATTGCCCGGAATGTTCACAATGAAGATCTGGCCAACGGGTTTTGTTCCTTAAGCTTCATCTATAGTAGGTTTGGACACGTTGGGGGTTTCAACGACCTCACAAACAAGTTATGCTGCAAGTCCAACCGAGCGAAATGGGAGGAACACCGGAGGTTTGCATTTTTGGTGGCATTTCTCGGAGTTGTCGTATTCCCGAGGAAGGATGGACATATCAATATAAAAGTTGCCGGAGTAGCTACCACACTGATAGTACAAGATAACTGTACTCTGGCCCCAATGATTGTGGCGGACATCTACCGTGCTCTGACTGCGTGCAAAGCAGGGGCTAGCTTCTTCGAAGGGTGTAACTTGATCTTGCAAATCTGGCTAATTGAACATCTATGCCACCATCCTTCATTCTCGAGCTATGGTTCGGCCGAACGGACATGTTTGGAAGAGTTCAATACGAGGACAAAAGAAGTAAAGTTGCCAGAGGGAGTCCAAGGTTGGATTGTGTATCTTCGATCACTAACTGACGGTCAAATCGATTGGACGTATGACCGGTTACCTCTTGACGAGGTGATATACATGCCAACGGAGGGATCGCCATTTTTGATCATGGGTTTGAAGAGTATACAACCTTATGCCCCATACAGGGCCCTGCGACAGTTGGGTCGGTGTCAAATTATTCCGAGAGATGGGGACCTCAGTGTGCAAGCTGTGGAGATTGGTCCGGACGGGCAATTCCCGGAAGCAAAGATCCGACAAATCTGGAATGAGTGCCAAAATTTGAAAATTGATACTTGTGTGCCGAATAGAGCAAAGGGGGAAATCACCTGGATACTCCACATGGTACCGACGAGGGGTTGAACACGAACGTCTTTCGAAGAGACCTCACTTGCAAGACCTGATAGAGCAATCCGAGGAGAATCAGAAATGGGTGGCCAAGGAAAAAGAATACATGGCCAAAATCAGTCTGTTGGAGGATAAATTGAGAAATCTTCATTTCGAAAGCGGCTTACAGGCAGCGTCCGATGAAGTGGAGAAGAAACAACTGAAGAAAGAAAATGATATGTTGAAGGCTCAAATGGCTCAAATGAAAATTGCATCCGAGACCCCAGTTCGCTCAGACCGGGATGAAAAGTTAATTGAGATTCTCCGGCGCAAAGTAAATGACTATAGCTTCGATTTGGACAAAGCTGAAAAAGAGTTAGTCAGGGCTCGGAAGCAAATCGACAGAGATGCTGAGGAAAGAGCCAAGTTGGTTCGACAACTACAAGACAAGCACGATTTTGAGGTAGCTCAGCTTAGAAAGAAAATAATTTCAGCCACGGTTAAGAGTAACAAGATTATCAAAGATCTTGAATAAGAGAGAGAGCACTGTTACACGACTATGGCTAGATTAGAATTGGAGCTGCAACAAGTGCAAAAAGACAACCAACATACCTTGGATGCTCGCACTCAACAAATAAGCAGGTTATTGCAAGAAAAGGGGGTCATCAGAGAAAAGCGCATTGCCCAATACATCACCCGGAAGACTCAACTCTGTGAAGATATGTCTATAAGAACCTTTGTATCTGCAGTAAAGTTCTTCGTGCAACAAGTCATGGCTGACCTAGATAGGCTCCAAAGGGGATTAGCATATAGGCCCGCGGCAAGGCCGAACGATGCCTCGCGGGCACTAGGTGCATTAATGTACTCATAGGGCATGCATCATCTTTATTTTTCTTTTAAAAAACATCACCTTGTAATCAATATTTTGAATCATCAATGGAAAAGCAAGTGTTGTTATCAATTCTTTTGTTTTATGTCATTTCTTTTTAAATCCGCTAGGCAAATAAATAGGAACGTAATTATGAAAATGACAAGGAAAAAGAGATGAAAAGAAAAAGCAAGAAAAGAAAGAAAAAAAAAAGAGAGAAAGAAAAAAAAGCAAGAAAAAGAGAAAAAGAAAAGAAAAAGAAGAAAAAGAAAAAAGAAGAAAGAAAGAAAAAGAAAGAAAAAGGAAAGAAAAGAAAAGAAAAAAAAAGGAGTGATTGGTCCAAATGAGCAGCGGCCGGGATGATGCATAACGACTCGAGGAAATGTGTTTGTTTTTAAAGTCGTTGCATTTTATTCATGCGCTAACAACTAACGGGTGTTGATGCTTGTGAGTTCAGATTCTCTAGGCAACTGGCATTCTGGCTACCCACCCATACAACACTAGATACAAAAAGATGACGAAAGCTGTGTCCCAGGAAATTGAGGCAACTATTGTGGATCCTGCTCACGAAGAAAAGATTGTGGATGTGGCAGGAATGAAGGAGGAAATGTACAAGCTGAGGCAGCAGATGGCCGAGATGTACCAGGCCTGGTCTAGAGGTCAACCCCTACCAGCCTACCCTGCCAACCCCGCATATGTCCCTCCGGTCAACCCCAACCCAGAACCACCTACAATGAACTCATCCTCCACCTACCCCGATTACCCTCACTACTATGCCTACACCTCCCAGGTACCACCACCTCCAGTCAAACAAGCACCACCTCACATACCCCAAGTTGCTCCCGTGTATGTGGCACCTCCACCCGCTGCTATGCACAAATCCTCCAGTGAACCGATGTTTCATATACATGATCCTCACTACTACCCTCCAGAGCCAACCTTCCGACAACATGAGTCTCATGCTCCGTTGATAGAAACAAGTGAAGAAAGAATTGCTAAGAATGCCGGGCAGGAAGAGATGGCCAGAAAAGTGAAAAGTCTGGAGAATGCTTTCCGCACTATGCAAGGACTAGGAGGGCAGGTGAGTGTAGCCTACAAGGACCTGTGTCTATTCCCCGAGGTGCAGCTTCCCGTGGGATTCAAGTTGCCAAAATTCGACATGTATAGCGGACACGGGGATCCGGTAGCTCATCTCAGAGGATACTGTAGCAAGATGAGAGGTGCGGGAGGTAAAGATGAGTTATTGATGGCGTACTTCAGCCAAAGTCTGAGTGGGGTTCAGCTTTAGAGTGGTATACCCGACAAGACCATACAAGGTGGTTCGTATGGGATGACCTTGCGCAAGCCTTTGCAAATCACTTTCAGTACAACTTAGAGATCATACCTGACAGGCTATCCCTTACCAAAATGGAGAAGAAGCCAGGGGAAAGCTTTAGGGAATTCGGTTTCAGATGGAGGGAGCAGGCCGCGAGAGTAGATCCACCCATGAAGGAGGGGGAGATGGTGGATTGTTTTCTACAGGCTTTGGAGCCTACATACTACGGTCATTTAGTGTCGGCGATTGGGAAGAGTTTCAATGAAGTCGTGAAAATGGGAAGCTTTGTGGAGGAAGGTTTGAAAACAAATAAAATCATGAGTTTTTCGGCCATCAAGGCCACCAATCAGGCTATACAAACTGGAAACGGGGGAGTAATGGGAAAGAAGAAGAAGGAAGAGGTGGCAACTGTAGAGAGCAGGCCATGGAATCGTAACCCGCATCATCACCCACCAAGACCCTACCACCAACACCCACCAAACCCATCAACCCCATATAATCCACCACCGCCATCTTACCCGCCAAACCCATACAATACATCAAGCCCATATAACCCACCACCACCACCATACCCACCAACAGTCCCACATTACCACCACCCACAAGCCCAAGCCTACCCACCACCACCACCCCATGTGTGGAGAGCTCAAGCTCCACACAATGTGTACCACACCCAGAACACATACCCAACCTCTAAACCTTACAGAAACCAAAATAGGCCCAGGCCGGACTCCGAGTGGAGAAACAAGGCAAGGAAAACATTCACCCCACTCGGGGAATCATATACCAGCCTTTATCATAGGTTGAAAGAGTTGGGAATGCTAAGCCCAGTTGCACCTAAAGTTCCAAACCCACCCCCGAAAAACCTTGATCCTTCTGTTAGGTGTGAATATTGTTCGGGAACATTGGGCCATGATACCGAAAAATGTTGGCAGTTGAAGAATGCCATTCAGGATCTCATTGATGAGAGGAGAATTGAAGTTCAGGCTCCAGAAGCCCCGAACATTACCTAGAATCCGCTGCCAAATCACCACGAGACACACATGATAGAATTGGTGCAAGGTGATAGCAGTCAGAAACCATCTCAGTCTGTGATGATGATAAAGTCAAGTGGAAAGGCAGAAAAGGAAGCTGTGAAAGAGAAAGTGATTGCTGAAAAACCAACAGGAAAGCCAATAGTGGTGGAGGGTTTGAAAGTGGTAGTACCAGGCGCAAAGACGATTGTGACTGTGAAAGGCGCAAGTACAGAGCCAGTAATTATAAGGCCGGTAGTGCAGATGCCGGTGGTGAGCACAAAGACTGTACCGTGGAACTACAACAAGGTAGCAGTGGTTTATAAAGGAAAAGAGGTGTCTGGGGAAATTAATGAAACCCATGGTCTCACCCGGTCTGGAAGATGCTTTGCTCCAGAAGAATTGAGAAAAATGAAAACAGTAAAAGAGAACCAATTGAAGAAACCAGTGTCAGAAGAGGAAGCGGAGGAATTTCTCAAGAAGATGAAGTCACAAGAGTACTCAATAGTTGAGCAGTTGAGGAAGACCCCGGCCCAGATCTCTTTGCTATCTTTGCTAATACACTCAGAAGAACACAGGAAGGCCCTGATGAAGATTCTAAACGAGGCTCATGTTCCGGAAAAGATTTCAGTTTGCCACTTGGAAACGATTACCAACAAAATTTTCGAGTCTAATAGGATCACATTCTCTGATAAGGAGTTGCCTGTGGAGGGAACTGAGCACAATAAGGCGCTGTACCTTACGGTAAAGAGTGAAGAGTCAGTAGTGACCAGGGTATTGATAGACAACGGATCAAGCGCTAACATTTGCCCGTTGTCGACTTTGGGAAAGCTGAACATCAGTCCGGACAGAATCCGGAAGAACAGTATAAACGTGAGAGGATTTGACGGTGGGGGTAAAAACACATTGGGAGATATTATTCTGGAGGTGACCATCGGTCCTGTTGATTTTACTATGGAATTCGAGGTGCTCGACATCGCTGTGCCATATAACTTGTTATTAGGACGACCCTGGATTCACGCGGCCAAGGCAGTACCATCTTCTTTACACCAGATGGTCAAATTTGAGTGGGAACAGCAGGAGATTGTAGTACATGGGGAATAAAATGCTTGCAATATGGTGACACCGTTTGATGATACTGACGGAGATAGAGGTCCTTGGGTCTACCAAGTGACAAATGCTATTGTGGTAAACAGAATTGCTGAAGGGGAGAAGTTGCCAATCCCTATGATGGCACCAACTACTGTGATGGTGGCCAAAGAGATGCTTAGAAATGGATTTGCACCAGGGAAGGGACTGGGCAAAGCATTGCAGGGAGTTATTCAGCCGGTTCAGCTTCCAGAAAACAAAGGTACATTCGGCTTAGGGTTCAAACCCACCTTTGCCGACATCCAGATAGCCTCAAAAGCCAAAAAGAACTGGACCTTGTCTAAACCCATACCCAATTTATCTGACACCTTCGTCAGGCCTTGTACAAAATATCGGACATCTGCTGCGACAAAGTGCATTGAGACCCAACCTGATGAAGAAATGCTGAGCTTCGAGAAGATGTTTTGGGAGGTGAATATGGTTGAAGCAGGGGAAGGCACAAGCAAAATGGATGTGCAGTTTGTGGGACCTGGAATCATGTTGAACAATTGGGAAGCTACTCCTTTCCCTATAAGGAAGGAGTCTTGGTAGTTAGCTCCAAAATTTCATCATTACTTTCCCAAAATTGTTATTTTTCATAGTTCTCCCATTCCCCTCATGAAAAGAAAATCACCATGTATCCCGAACTCTGTTCGTTCTTTTTATCAATGAAATGCAGTTTTCCTTTTCTTCACTTTTGCCTTATTTTTCTTTATTTTTCCTTTTGTACAGTTTTGCATGTGTTGATTCTGATGCCATGTCATGCGTGAAGGATTCTAGACCCAGTTCTGACAATCACGTTACTATACAAGAAATCGAGGAAGATAGTGAAATAGAATGTGAGGATGAGGAAGCCCTGGAGGAAATAAGCAAGGACATGAAACAGTATGAGGAATAACCCAAACCGAATCTAAGTGATACGAAATCTGTAAATTTGGGGAGCGAAGATGATGTCCGAGAAACAAAGATCAGTGTTCACTTGGAGGCACCCCTCAGGGTTGAATTGATAAGGTTGTTACATGAGTTTAAGGACATTTTTGCCTGGTCCTATGATGACATGCCCGGACTTAGCTCTGATTTGGTGGTACACAAGTTGCCTATCTATTCTGAATGCCGGCCGGTAAAGCAGAAGTTGGGGAAATTCAAAACGAACATTAGTGTGAAAATAAAAGAAGAGGTGAATAAGCAGTTTGAGGCAAAGGTCATAAGAGTTACCAAATACCCCACCTGGTTGGCGAATGTTGTGCCGGTCCCGAAGAAAGATGGAAAAACCAGAGTGTGTGTGGACTACAGAGACCTCAACAAAGCCAGTCCGAAGGATGATTTCCCATTGCTAAACATCCACATATTGATCGACAATTGCGCCAAGCATGAAATCGGTTCGTTTGTGGACTGTTATGCTGGTTATCACCAGATCCTGATGGACGAAAAAGACGCTGAGAAAACTGCCTTCATTACACCTTGGGGAACGTATTGTTACAGAGTAGTGCCGTTTGGATTGAAGAATGCCGGGGCAACTTACATGAGGGCGATGACCACAATGTTCCACGATATGATGCATCGAGAAATTGAGGTGTATGTGGACGATGTCATCATAAAGTCCAGAAAACAACCTGATCATGTGAGAGATTTGAGGAAGTTTTTCCAAAGACTCCGGAGGTACAATTTAAAGCTCAATCCGGCGAAGTGTGCCTTTGGAGTACCTTCAGGGAAATTACTGGGGTTTATAGTGAGTCGGCGAGGTATTGAACTGGATCCATCAAAGATCAAAGCTATTCAAAGTCTACCTCCGCCGAAGAACAAGAAGGAGGTCATGAGTTTACTAGAAAGGTTGAATTACATTAGTCGATTCATTGCTCAACTGACATCAACGTGTGAGCCGATCTTTAAGTTGCTGAAACAAGATGCATCAGTGAAATGGACTGACGAGTGTCAAGAAGCCTTCGACAAGATCAAGGAATATTTGGCCAATCCTCAGGTGTTAGTACCTCCAGAACCAGGGCGACCTTTGATTTTGTATCTGACAGTGCTGGATAACTCCTTCGGTTATGTACTGGGTCAACATGACGAGACACGCAAGAAAGAACAAGCCATATATTACCTCAGCAAGAAGTTTACATCCTATGAGGTGAAATACACTCAACTTGAAATGACTTGTTGTGCGTTGATTTGGGTAGCTCAGAAGTTAAAGCATTATTTGTCAGCATATACCACATACTTGATATCACGACTGGATCCTCCGAAGTACATATTTCAGAAGCCTATGCCTACAGGGAGACTTGCTAAATGGTAGATTCTGCTCACAGAATTTGACATTATCTATGTGACTCGCACGGCGATGAAGGCACAAGCGATTGCGGACCACTTAGCAGAGAATCCGGTGGATGATGAGTATTAACTATTGAAGACGTACTTTTCAGATGAAGAGGCAATGATTGTCGAGGAGATGGAGCAAGATGAGAGACCGGGATGGAAAATGTACTTTGATGGAGCCGTCAACAGCAAGGGCGTTGGTATCGGAGCGGTACTCATTTCAAGGTACGGGTCAACACTATCCCGTCACAGCTCAGCTTCGATTTTTCTGTACCAACAACATGGCCGAATATGAGGCATGCATCTTGGGATTAAGGATGGCAATTGACATGGGTATTCAAGAGATTTTGGTCATGGGTGACTCGGATCTCTTGGTACACCAGATACAAGGGGAATGAGAGACACGAGATTTGAAATTGATCCCTTATCGGTATTGTTTGCACGAGTTGTCTCAAAGATTCCAGTTTATAGAGTTCAAGCACATCCCGAGAATGCACAATGAGATTGCAGATGCTTTGGCCACACTGTCCTCTATGTTGCATCATCCTGACAAGACATATATAGATCCGCTCCAGATCCAAGTCCGTGATCAAAATGCTTATTGTTTCGCTGTGGAAGAAGAGTCGGATGGAGAGCCGTGGTATCATGATATTAGAGAATACTTGAAAGCTGGCAAATACCCGGAGCAAGCCACTGGAGACCAGAAGAGAGCCATCGGGCGTCTAGCCAATGGATTTTTCTTCAGTGGAGGAGTGGTATACAAAAGAACACCAGATCTGGGCTTATTGCGGTGTGTGGATGTACAACAAGCAGATGAAATCATGATTGAAGTACATGCCGGAGTATGCGGATCCCACATGAGCGGATATGTTTTAGCAAAGAAAATTTTGAGAGCTGGGTATTACTGGCTCACCATGGAGCGTGATTGTATCAGGTATGTAAAGAAATGCCATCAGTGCCAGGTGCATGGGGATCTGATCCACTCCCCGCCTTATGAGTTGCATACAATGTCAGCACCTTGGCCCTTTGTTGCTTGGGGCATGGATGTCATCGGCCCAATAGATCCAGCTGCTTCTAATGGGCACAGGTTCATTCTGGTTGCAATTGATTATTTCACCAAACGGGTTGAAGCTAAGACATTCAAGGCAGTGACGAAGAAAGCAGTGGTGGATTTTGTGCATGAAAATATTATATGCCGATTTGGAATTCCCAAGGTGATTATTACAGATAATGGAGCCAATCTAAACAGTCACCTCATAGCGGAAGTTTGTGAAAGATTTAAGATCACACACCACAATTCCACACCTTACAGGCCAAAGGCGAATGGTGCAGTAGAAGCGGCGAATAAGAACATCAAGAAGATTCTCCGAAAATGGTGGAGGGATCCAGGCAATGGCATGAAAAGTTACCCTTTGCTCTCATGGGTTACCGCACGATGGTGCGTACTTCTATCGGAACCACACCTTATACACTGGTGTATGGAACGGAGGCTGTTATACCCGTAGCAATAGAAATACCGTCATTACGGATCATAGCCGAAGCCGAGATAGATGACGATGAATGGGTAAAGGTCCGTTTGGAACAGTTGAGTTTGATTGATGAGAAGAGGTTGGCCGCAGTTTGCCATGGGCAGTTGTATCAACGAAGAATGGCCAGAGCATATAATAAGAAGCTACGACCTCGAAAGTTTGAAGTCGGACAACTGGTATTGAGGCGTATCTTACCGCATTGGGCCGAAGCAAAGGGCAAGTTTGCGCCAAATTGGCAGGGACCGTTCGTGGTATCACGAGTGTTGTCCAACGGAGCATTGTATTTAACAGATGTTGAAAGAAAGTGCGTAGAGACTACTATCAATTCAGATGCAGTCAAAAGATACTATGTATGATTCCTTTTCAATTATGTGTTTTGTATTTTGTTGTGATTTTGGAATTGAAATGACGAAGGCATTTTATTCTTTATCCAAACACTTTATCCGTTGATAACCCCTTTGAGCCTTAATGAATAAATTCTTTCATATCCCTCTCTCGGAATCACTTTAGCGCAATAAGATCGAAATTGCCAAAATGAAAAAATGAAACGATGAAAAAATGAAAAAAAAAAAAGAAGAAAAAAAAAGAGAAAAAATGAAAAAATGAAAAAAAAATGAATGAAAAATGAAGGAAAAAATGAATGAAAGAAAAAGAGAAAAAGACAAAGAAAATCGGGAAAAGTCAAAAGAAATCCATCTAACTAATGAAGTTGGATGAACTACGTCTGACTTGATCCCGAAAGGGTACGTAGGCAGCCTCTCTGAGGTTCAGTCACAATAAAGAAAAATCAAAAAAATTCCCCACATATTGAAACTGGGGCAGAAGTTATGTTTAATAATTCCGAGAGTTGTAAATATTTTTGAACCCTCGTGAGATTTTGAGCCTTTATATCTTTCTTTCTTAACCCATCCAAAAGCCATGTTACAGTCCAAAGAAAGACCTTCTGATCAATTTTGAAATGATAACGAATGCAATGAAGGAGGAGCGAAACATCGGATAATACCCGTGGTACAGAAAACAAAATACAAAAGGGAAAAATGAAAAATGAAAAAATGAGAGAGTCTCATCAGTGAAAACCTTAACCGGCACTGTGAGACGATTGTGAGTTTGAGAGAAATAAAATAAGAGAGTCTTGTCAGTGAAAACATTAACAGGCACTGCGAGGCGATTGTGAGGTTGAGAGAATAAATGAGAGAGTTCTATTGGTGAAAACCTTTCGAGGCACCGTAGAGCGATAGTGAGGATTACCAGAAAGGAGAAAAGCAACAAAAAAATAGTATCAGTTTGGGTTGA
The DNA here is from genome assembly GCA_032618575.1 of Nicotiana noctiflora. Classification (NCBI taxonomy): domain Eukaryota; kingdom Viridiplantae; phylum Streptophyta; class Magnoliopsida; order Solanales; family Solanaceae; genus Nicotiana; species Nicotiana noctiflora. The sequence continues at coordinate 266,920 of JASVEL010013106.1, forward strand.
AAACAATTCAGAGACGGAATAATGATTGGAACGAACTGGGTCAGAGTTTAAATACATGACATGGTCAGCGGAATCAGCCAGCAAATACCCAGATAAGTTCTATCATCTCTCCAAAATACCCTTACCTTTCTTTCATTTTTCTGCATTTCATTGTTTACCCTTTTGAGAGCTAGCTACCAGCTCCTGATAACGAAAGTTGAAACAACACGGGGTCAGAAAGAAAGAAGATTTGGGAAGAAAATAAAGAAGTTTGGCAAACACGGCCAAAGGGAAAGAAAACAAAACAAAAATGGAAAAATGAGAAAATACAAAAAGAGTTTGCAAGGGACAAGCAGTTGGAAGTCATGCAGCATGAGAAAAGACAAAAACAAAGGAAGCAATAAGAAGTGGGGACGGCAGATGCCAGTTGCCAGCAGTTTATATCTAATAAATTTTGTTTCATGGAGGAACAAATTGTCACTAATCACTTTAAAGTGAATGTGACCAATGTGGAAAATTTAAAATACCAAAAGAGAAGTTCGCCAATAAGTGAAGAAATTCACGGGCTAGAGATAATTGGTAAAAAGAAAATACCAAAAAGAGGAAGGTAACATCTTTCAAAATCCACCCCTCCAGTTCTCAGGCTGCGGGAATGCATTTGCATTGCACGTTTAAATTCCGTTAGGTGCCCACCTTCTAATACGGGAATATTTTCTGCATCGCATTGCACGTTTAAATTCTGTTAGGTGCCCACCTTCTAATACGGGAATATTTTCTGCATCGCATTGCACGTTTAAATTCCGTTAGGTGCCCACCTTCTAATACGGGAATATTTTCTGCATCGCATTGCACGTTTAAATTCCGTTAGGTGCCCACCTTCTAATACGGGAATATTTTCCGCATCGCATTGCACGTTTAAATTCTGTTAGGTGCCCACCTTCTAATACGGGAATATTTTCTCTGCATCGCATTGCACGTTTAAATTATGTTAGGTACCCACCTTCTAATACGGGAATATTTTCTGCATCGCATTGCACGTTTAAATTCTGTTAGATGTCCACCTTCTAATACGGGAATATTTTTCGCATCGCATTGCACGTTTAAATTCTGTTAGGTGCCCACCTTCTAATACGGGAATATTTTCTGCATCGCATTGCACGTTTAAATTCGGTTAGGTGCCCACCTTCAATACGGGAATATTTTCTGCATCGCATTGCACGTTTAAATTCTGTTAGGTGCCCACCTTCTAATACGGGAATATTTTTTGCATCGCATTGCACGTTTAAATTCTGTTAGGTGCCCACCTTCTAATACGGGAATATTTTCTGCATCACATTGCACGTTTAAATTCGGTTAGGTGCCCACCTTCTAATACGGGAATATTTTTCTGCATTCGCATTGCACGTTTAAATTCTGTTAGGTGCCCACCTTCTAATACGGGAATACTTTTCTGCATTTGCATTGCACGTTTAAATTCTGTTAGGTGCCCACCTTCTAATACGGGAATATTTTCTGCATTGCATTGCACGTTTAATTTCTGTTAGGTGCCCACCTTCAAATACGGGAATACTTTTCTGCATCGCATTGCACGTTTAAATTCTGTTAGGTGCCCACCTTCTAATACGGGAATATTTTTCTGCATTTTGCATTGCACGTTTAATTTCTGTTAGGTGCCCACCTTCAAATACGGGAATACTTTTCCGCACATCATGGTTTATATAGTTAAAAGCCCACACTGGGGCAGAAAAAGAAAAAAAGTAAAGACGTAGTTTGTTGTTTTATTTTGAGCAGGTCCAACTCAAGATCAACAAAAACAAGAAAATCAACAAAAAGGGAGAAGAGAAAATCAACAAAAAGAGAGTCAACATCAAAGAAAATCAACAAAAAGAAAGAGAGTCTGCACCACCGGAAAGGGAAGAAGAGCAAAAGCTAGATTAGAAACAATTGTAATTGTAGGATCATAGCTTAGAATAGCTTCTTCATTTTACATTTCCCCCCCCGGTGTAATAAGGAGTAAGTCAGCAGGTCTCAACAGTGTCAATGCAACAGTGAGTCTGGCTGTTTTTAACTGCTAGACCTTCCCGAACTACACTGACCTGATTCCTGTTCAGCCCAGGATATGTAGGCAACTTCTAAAGCAGGGTGCGGTCAAAAGGTTTTCAAAAATGCTTTCACGGAATATGCCGATGTGCAAAAATCTCTCATTACTGCTCACTTGTCTTTGCACTGAAACTCCTCGTGTTCCCGAGCAAAGAGGGGCAGCTGTGAGCACATGATTTTTTGCACCGGGCAAATAATTCCAAAATTAAAATAAATATGTTTTTGAGTGCAATTACTTGCTTTGTTTGAAATTAGCTACACTTTGTGTGTTTGAATAATTAGAAATTAGAAAAAAAAAGGCTAGGTAATTACCTTGTTTAATTAGTTAGATTTTAAGAAAAATTAGCAAAAATAGTGTTAATTAGGGAAAAATAGTAGAAAATTGCCAAAAAATATTAATAATTAGAGTAAGTAGGAAACTAGGTTTTATAATTTTTCATAAAAGAAAAGAAAAAAAAAGTATAAAAGAAAAATACATAAAAAATAAATAATATGAGAAAATACAAAAATATATATGTAGGTATAATAAACTGGGCTAATTGAGATCCAATTGAAAGGCCCAGTGCTTTGGCCCATTGAATTGGCCCGTCTGATTCCCACGAGATTCAATCTCCACCGTTCAACAGGCTGAATCCAACGGTGGAGATATTTTTGTTGAATTAATTAGTTAATTAAATAAGTGGATTGATCTCAGCCGCTCATTTCATCAGATCCAACGGTGGGAAGTATTATTGAGTTTTATTTGATAATTAACACGAGTGAAGCGATCTGGGCCGTCCGTTTTAGTTGATCTAACGGAAGAGACTCTTGGTCTCATAAGTGACAAGACGGCGTCGTATAAGTAACGCCTCTCAGAGCCGTCGATTCTCATCAAATGAACGGCTACGATCTCTTCAATCGCCCCAAGTATATAAGGCTTTGGTCTGAACAGACCAAGGCATTTCTTCTAAACCTAGAGATCAGCCGCCTCCTTACCCCTCTCTTCTCTCCCACTTCATTGTCATCCTCATCTCAGAAACCCTAGCCGGCCAATGGCGGCCACCACCCTCCACGGTGGTCGCCGGCCCCTTTACCCCTCCTCTTTTCTTCTCCTTCTTCTTCACCTCATCGCATACCCAGAATCCAGAAACCCACCCTTCTCCAGAAATCCCGGTCACCGGAATCTTCGCCGGTGACCACCAAACAACGAGGATCCACTTCAAACCAACGCCGATCCACCTTTCTTGACCTGATCTATCTCTCTACCTCACTGGTTCCCCTCGAATCTTCCCAGAATCCGTCGAATATCCAAAAGAAGGTCACCGGAAACCTAACTCCGGCGACCCCCTGTCACGCCCCAAATCGAAGGACATGACCGGCGCCTGACCGGGTTGCCCCAGTCAAGCGGACCTGGGTGCCTTTCACTCCCACGCGTTACCCCTGTGTTGACTGTTTCTCATTAACCAATTATCTTACCAATAAAGACTGATTTCACAATACATAAACATAACCATGTGATTTATTTACTAACAATTCATAATTTATATTTACAACGCCCCATACATATACATAGGCCACAATCCCACAGTTTACATGTCTACGGAGCCTCTAGGATACAAAAGGGAATACAATACTTGCCGGTAACAAGGCCCCGGCTATACCTTACAAAATCCAAAAGAAAGTCTGAAATAAAAGTGGCATGAGCCACACTGTGCCCCGAGGAAGAAAGGGGCTCACCAAAACGGGCAGTGGAAGGAGAAGGATATTACTGCCGATGAGCTGAAGTGCCTGCTACTAATCCACCTACAATCATAACACGAATGTAGCGCCCCCGGCAAAAGGGACGTCAGTACACTTGAATTGTACTGGTATGTATGGACAAACTTTGTCCCAAGTAAACTCAAGCCATTAAATTACATCAACAATTAATTAAGCCAGCCGACCATGTTTCCACATTTTTCCTTATTTCAAATAATTCTCAACACAAAGCACTTTCTACAATCAACCAATTTAACAATAACCAATCAATCACGTAAAGCACAAGTAGTCAAACAAAGGGGCAATCAGTGCCCCACAGGTTGCAAACTCTCCTGCTGTCTCCTTTCACAATTTCACATTATTGATTTATGTATCAATTTTCAATAGCGATTTCGATCGCTTTCCATCCTTATTGCCCCCGACCACCCTTATTACCTCGGCCACCCTTATCACCCCAACCCACACCTTATTTCACCACGTTGCGGCGCGCAACACGACCCCGCCTTACAGTTGAAAACACAACAATTTCAAACAGCGGATAAGGTACTACACACAATTTCAACAAGTTCAAATAAGCAACTTGCACATTGTTTCATGTTCTCAATTACTTCTCAAGCCAATATCACAACCAAGTTACAATGTTTCCACATTCAATAATATTCACACATGTATATTCAACAATTTTCCATAATTCAAGTGTTTCATCTCTTTCCACAATAAACCAATTCTCAAGTGTTTCGATTTCTTTTCCACAAGGTGCCATATAGGCCATCATAATCATTATTCACAAATTCTTTACCCAATTCAACTCTCATTTACCTTTCGGTTCATATTTCTTACCACAACACTCATAGTTCAACAACAACTTTGAATATCCAACAACAACATCAATTAATCACATACAATTTCTCAAATCAACACATGCCAAACAATTTTACACATAAGGGCGATTTCACAAGAATCAAAATTAGCCATACATACCTGGTGATGAGTTTTCTTCCATTAACTTCCTATTTTATGCTTACCCAAGCTATCTTACTCTTGCCAACCTTGTTCTTGAAGACTCTTACTTCTACTCACTTCTTTTTACTAGAAATCAAGTTCAATAATCATGCATGAGTGTAAAAATTCTATTTTTAAAAGCTATTATATGCAAACCTCTCTTTACCCAATTAAAACTGAAAATCAAAGAAAATAGTTAGGGTTTTTACCTTGAAAATATTGGGGAAGTTGAATCCTTGCCCTAGGATCCCTTGGAATTAAAATGATTGGAACAATCCTTGAAGATGCAAGATTTCTCTCTCTAAAAACCCTCTCTTCTCTCTCTAATTTTTGGTGAGGTGATATGATAAAAATGAAGAAGAGGTGTGTTATATTAAAGAAGAGATCGGGTCAAAATGTTACAAAAACTGGGCCGGGGTCAATTATGCGGTCACTATGCGACCGCAGAACACACATGCGGTCCGCAAAGTGACCGCAAAATGGCCTCAAAAATTACAAGTTTCTGTTAAGGAATGCGGCCGGAATGCGGTCCGCATGTTTGATCTGCGGTCGCAAAATGCACCGCAGATTTGACATGCGATCGCATATCGACCGCACATTTGACGGATTTTTGAGAAACTCTCGGGAACGATTTGCGGTCAGAATGCGGTCCGCATGTTGATTCTGCGGTCGCATTCTTGACCGCATATTTGACACTTTTTCGGAAAAATTATTTCTCTACATTTTTGAAACTTAAATCACTACCAAGGGTCCGAACCGCATTCCTAACACATCATTCGGACCATGACACCACATCTACTAGGTTTTATGCACAAAAATTTTACGGGGCCTTACATCCTCCCCCTTAAGATCATTCGTCCTCGAATGAGGATTTTGAAATAAATGAGTTTTGAAAGACATGATATGCAAGCTATCAAAATTTTGACTAACTCTAATATTTTAGAAAAATTTCGCCAGAGTTTCCTTTGTATTATGGACATATCCACCTGTCAGAAGGCCCCCGAAACACATCACCAAACAACAATATACAACAACAACACTATTCACAACTGGTATACACCTTCTTACCTCAACGAATGCACATATTCTATCACATTGTTACAATTGCACATAAACTAGTCACTTCAATGAATTCTTACCTTATTTAACCATTTTAACACACCATGTACGCTTAACAAATTATTACCAATCTACACTTACTATTAGTTGTTTATTAAACACGTAAATCTTTATAAGGCTTTCATTTATCAAGAACGGTTCAAGTGACCCAAGGTAACAACACATCTAACTCATTACAAATAAAGGAGACTTACTAATACTAAGAGGGAAACAACTTAGGCAAGATGACAGCTACTAGGAGTAGGAGGGTCACCTAATTTATTCTAGGCTTGATCGAACAAATGGGGGTACTTTTCCTTCATCTCTTTTTCCGCTTCCCATGTGGCCTCCTCAACTTGTTGACTTCGCCACAATACTTTAACGGAGGCAACTTCCTTATTTCTCAACTTACGGACTTGCCTATCAAGAATGGCAACTGGAACTTCTTCATATGACAAATCTTCATTAACCTCAATAGCCTCGACTGACATGATTGCGGATGGATTTCCAATCACTTTCTTCAACATGGACACATGGAATACCGAGTGCACCGATGACATCTCAAGAGGCAATTCTAGCCTATAAGCAACTTGACCAATCCTTTGAACGATCCGATATGGACCAACATACCTAGGACTCAATTTCCCTTTCTTTCCGAATCGCATGACTCCCTTCATAGGAGATACCCTCAAGAACACCCAATCATTGACTTGAAACTCCAAATCCCTTCGACGAACGTCTGCATAGGACTGTTGACGACTCTGTGCTATTTTCATTCTCTCCTGAATAACCTTGACCTTTCCCATAGCTTCGTACACCATATCTGGCCCTAGCAATTCCGCTTCACCTGCCTCAAACCACCCAATTGGCGATCTACATCTTCTCCCGTACAATGCCTCAAATGGGGCCATCTGAATGCTAGCTTGATAGCTATTATTGTAAGCAAATTCTATCAGTGGCAAGTGTTCATTCCAATTGCCTTTAAAATCTAAGACACAAGCCCGCAACATATCTTCGGACCATGACACCACATCTACTAGGTTTTATCGGTCTGTGGATGGAAAGCTGTGCTGAGATTCAACTGAGTTCCCAAACCTTGCTGAAACTTCTTCCAAAAGTTAGCGGTGAACTGAGCCCCGCGATCTGAGATGATAGAAAGTGGAGTGCCATGAAGCCTTACTATCTCTTTGATGTACAATTTTGCATATTGCTCCGCAGTATCAGTGGACTTGACAGGCAGGAAGTGAGCTGATTTGGTGAGTCGATCCACTATCACCCATATTGAGTCAATCTTACGCTGAGTGCGAGGTAACCCTACCACGAAATCCATATTGATCATCTCCCATTTCCACCTTGGTATTTCTATAATCTGAGTTAATCCACCGGGCCGTTGATGCTCGGCCTTCACTTGTTGACAGTTCGGACATTTAGCTACAAAGCTTGCTATATCCCTTTTCATACCGTTCCACCAATAAATCTCCTTAAGGTCATGATACATTTTCGTGGAACCTAATTGTACAAAATATCTGGAAATATGTGCCTCTGCCATTACCCTTTCCCGAAGTTCGTTCACGTCCGGAACACATAGTCTGCCTTGACACCGCATTACACCATCTTCACTGCTGAGTACAATTGCTGAGGTCTTGTCATTCATAACTACTTCCTTTACCCGAACTAATGCTGGATCCATGGACTGTTTTTTTTTTACTGTTTTTCCTTGATTTCCGCGACCAATGATGATTCTGCTCCATTATGCACCAAGATATCCCCCTCGTCTGACGCCGAAATACGAACCCCCAAACTGGCTAATTGGTAAACCTCTCGAGCCAGGGGTCTCTGATCCACACCCAAATGAGCCAAACTACCCATAGATTTTCAACTAAGAGCGTCGGCTACCACATTTGCCTTCCCTGGATGGTACAATATGTTCATATCATAGTCCTTGAGCAATTCTAACCACCGCCGCTATCTTAGATTCAGCTCCTTCCATTTGAACAAATACTGGAGGCTCTTGTGGTCTGAAAACACATCTACACGAACCCTATAAAGAAAATACCGCCATATTTCAAAGCAAACACAACTGCCGCGAGCTCCAAATCATGTGTCGGATAATTCTTCTCGTGATTTTTTTTTTTTTTTGAGTTATCTCGAAGCATACGCTATAACCTTTCTGTATTGCATCAACACACACCCCAAACCAACCCTGGAGGCATAACTATCACCTTAACACTTTACATCATTAGCGGAACATCTTTATTATATTCCTCTTACATAAGACCTTCCACGAATTTAGTTCTACTATAATTTCCTTGATATAGTTACGACCCCATCTGAACCATTTCTACTAACTCTTACGATTCTTAACAAAAGGCATTACTGAGTGAGTTTTCTCATATGACCTCCTATCTCAAATGAATAGCACTGGCTAACTTGCACATATACCCCGAATAACACTAACTTGCACGGCATTGTATCGAATGTAAAGTAGCATTGTGCTCTAACTTTTCTTAACCAACCTCTTCTCCCCATATGTGCATTATAGACTTTAAGAAACTGCACTACTTCCCCTGTGAAATTTCCTACCATCCCTCATTACGGTTAAACACCTCTCAAAACGTATATCAACAACCTTTATATGCATATGACTTAGGAAGGGTCACTAGCCCGAGAAGGGTATTCTCTGAAACTTTAAATCCTCCTCAATACTTCAACAACAACTTTTGGTTTCACTCTTAAGTGTAAGGCTTAGTCCACTTGATTCTATCTCGGATGAGTAACTCGCCTTATTCCCCATGTTATAGTTACCAATAAAGTTCCCTGATATTGCCGCTTAAGAGTTATCATGCCAAACACGTCTAGTCTGTCACGAGTTTTCATCCTCTTTCAATCCATTCCGAACCTTTCATTCCCATCTTGATTTGCGGATAGTGCATAATTAATAGCTTTATTGTTCCACACATCTGTCTGCCTCCTGTGAACTTGAAAGATCATTATGTCTTGTTTAATCATTTTACAGTACCACAACCTCACCAACGATAACCTCGCTTCCCATTGTGTGTAGACATGAACTATCTCTAGACCCCTTTAGTCGATATTCAGTGTCACCCATGTCGGTTGCATTGCGGTTAATCCCTTATAACTTTTATAATCACTTGTGCCCTAAGTGAGTCCACCATTCTAATGCAAAAATTATTTTAAATAACCATGACCATCTCAATTTAAAGGTTTTCTCCCCATTTCTTCTCACCTCATTCTTCCTAGTTAGTGAATAGCCACGCACTCTTCCATATATTACGTGGTCTCTTACCTTAGGCATTCCATCCGGCTCACCTCTTAACTCTTATTGGGACATATGTAGCAAGGAGTGTTTGTCTGAACATCACTTAACACTTATCTATTTGTAAGGCTCTTTAGAGGCTCTCTATCAAGCCCCAATTACCATCTTGGGTTGTTGTGGCAACACATTCATTTCTCTCACTCGTTCTGGCTTTCTTAGTATCCCGAAACTTTGTTTAAATCACAAATCTATGATTAGCCCGTTCTAGGAACTCACAATCTTTCACATTTGACATATGGTACCTCCTTGGGTCCCATTTCTCCCGACCTTATGACAAGTAAAAGTCTCTTTACAAACATACTCTTATTTTCTAGAATCGTTGACCCTATCAGTCACATTGCCCTGCGCGAAGAATTTACATTCCTTAATCTCTTTTCTAGACCATTCATGTCTTCACCGAAATATTCAAATATCATAACTACATGGTCTCGCTCTTGTTTCATTGTATTTAAGTAGCCTCATGATGGTCCTCCCTCTCCCACATGGGGATAATATCCTGGATCTTGACACAAGTCTTGAGTTTAGAAACTTTAGGGACATATGCCTCATATATCTATCCCTCTTATATGCATACTCGACTATTAGGAAAATTTAAGTCACCATAGTATTGATCTCATAAGTTCCCTTCTCCTATTCAGCCACGTAGGTATGGGATTCCAAGTCCCCACGCATATCCTTTATGAGTGTAACGCAACTTCGTACATTTCTGGGTCCTTATAACGTTCGTAAGACAAGGGTCTTCTCACCTAGGGTCCAATTGAGTCTTATTTCATAACTTTTTACCTCATATGAGAGACTTACATTCTCCCCATTAATCTCTTAGTCATTCTCTCATATATCACGTGCTTATATAACCAATATTCTTTCACACCTTACGATCAATTATATACTTCTTGCACTAACCACGCTTGCTATTTAAGCTTACATATCGATCATCAAATCAATGCCTCTTCGTGCGGGTAATCACTTCTAATCCTTTCCCCAAATAAAGTATACTTGTAGTACTATGTACTTATACTACATATATTCATACAGTTTATTCAACAAGATACATGTGCAATCTCCATAACACCCATGTCTTTTCCCATTGGTCATGACATATGACAACACTACATAAAATAGACGAAAGAGAATTTAAACTTACCTTGAATCTCAACGCACGGGTTACAAAACAATCTTATAATCAAGCTTTATCGCACGATTTGGAGTGATGAAGAAGGGTAATATTCCTAAATGTCCGTGTAGCCCCCTACTTATATGATGTGGTCGACAACACACCTATAAGAAGGGCACTACTAGACACGGCTCCGAGACATCCTAGGACACTTTAAAACCTTAAGCTCTGATACCAAGTTTGTCACGCCCCAAATCGAGGGACATGACCGGCGCCTGACCGGGTTGCCCCAGTCAAGCGGACCTGGGTGCCTTTCACTCCCACGCGTTACCCCTGTGTTGATTGTTTCTCATTAACCAATTATCTTACCAATAAAGACTGATTTCACAATACATAAACATAACCATGTGATTTATTTACTAACAATTCATAATTTATATTTACAACGCCCCATACATATACATAGGCCACAATCCCACAGTTTACATGTCTACGGAGCCTCTAGGATACAAAAGGGAATACAATACTTGCCGGTAACAAGGCCCCGGCTATACCTTACAAAATCCAAAAGAAAGTCTGAAATAAAAGTGGCATGAGCCACACTGTGCCCCGAGGAAGAAAGGGGCTCACCAAAACGGGCAGTGGAAGGAGAAGGATACTACTGCCGATGAGCTGAAGTGCCTGCTACTAATCCACCTACAATCATAACACGAATGTAGCGCCCCCGGCAAAAGGGACGTCAGTACACTTGAATTGTACTGGTATGTATGGACAAACTTTGTCCCAAGTAAACTCAAGCCATTAAATTACATCAACAATTAATTAAGCCAGCCAACCATGTTTCCACATTTTCCTCATTTCAAATAATTCTCACACAAAGCACTTTCTACAATCAACCAATTTAACAATAACCAATCAATCACGTAAAGCACAAGTAGTCAAACAAAGGGGCAATCGGTGCCCCACAGGTTGCAAACTCTCCTGCTGTCTCCTTTCACAATTTCACATTATTGATTTATGTATCAATTTTCAATAGCGATTTCGATCGCTTTCCATCCTTATTGCCCCCGACCACCCTTATTACCTCGGCCACCCTTATCACCCCAACCCACACCTTATTTCACCACGTTGCGGCGCGCAACACGACCCCGCCTTACGGTTGAAAACACAACAATTTCAAACAGCAGATAAGGTACTACACACAATTTCAACAAGTTCAAATAAGCAACTTGCACATTGTTTCATGTTCTCAATTACTTCTCAAGCCAATATCACAACCAAGTTACAATGTTTCCACATTCAATAATATTCACACATGTATATTCAACAATTTTCCATAATTCAAGTGTTTCATCTCTTTCCACAATAAACCAATTCTCAAGTGTTTCGATTTCTTTTCCACAAGGTGCCATATAGGCCATCATAATCATTATTCACAAATTCTTTACCCAATTCAACTCTCATTTACCTTTCGGTTCATATTTCTTACCACAACACTCATAGTTCAACAACAACTTTGAATATCCAACAACAACATCAATTAATCACATACAATTTCTCAAATCAACACATGCCAAACAATTTTACACATAAGGGCGATTTCACAAGAATCAAAATTAGCCATACATACCTGGTGATGAGTTTTCTTCCATTAACTTCCTATTTTATGCTTACCCAAGCTATCTTACTCTTGCCAACCTTGTTCTTGAAGACTCTTACTTCTACTCACTTCTTTTTACTAGAAATCAAGTTCAATAATCATGCATGAGTGTAAAAATTCTATTTTTAAAAGCTATTATATGCAAACCTCTCTTTACCCAATTAAAACTGAAAATCAAAGAAAATAGTTAGGGTTTTTACCTTGAAAATATTGGGGAAGTTGAATCCTTGCCCTAGGATCCCTTGGAATTAAAATGATTGGAACAATCCTTGAAGATGCAAGATTTCTCTCTCTAAAAACCCTCTCTTCTCTCTCTAATTTTTGGTGAGGTGATATGATAAAAATGAAGAAGAGGTGTGTTATATTAAAGAAGAGATCGGGTCAAAATGTTACAAAAACTGGGCCGGGGTCAATTATGCGGTCACTATGCGACCGCAGAACACACATGCGGTCCGCAAAGTGACCGCAAAATGGCCTCAAAAATTACAAGTTTCTGTTAAGGAATGCGGCCGGAATGCGGTCCGCATGTTTGATCTGCGGTCGCAAAATGCACCGCAGATTTGACATGCGATCGCATATCGACCGCACATTTGACGGATTTTTGAGAAACTCTCTGGAACGATTTGCGGTCAGAATGCGGTCCGCATGTTGATTCTGCGGTCGCATTCTTGACCGTATATTTGACACTTTTTCGGAAAAATTATTTCTCTACATTTTTGAAACTTAAATCACTACCAAGGGTCCGAACCGCGGCTCGCAAGCTCGCCGCGAAGAATTCTACGCATTCCTAACACATCATTCGGACCATGACACCACATCTACTAGGTTTTATGCACAAAAATTTTACGGGGCCTTACACCCCCAATGTCGAACCACCCAAAGACCTCGCCTTTTACCCTCCAAAACACCCCTCTGCAATCAAAACTAAAAAAAAAAGACTTCAGCTTTGAGTCTAAAAATAAAACCAGAGAAGGAAAATTGAAAAAGGGAATAAAAGAAAAGATCCAAGAGTCTGAAAGGAAAACGAGCATAGAGAGTGAGGAGAGAATAGGAAGCTCGGGGGATAGGCCCCGCTAAGCTAAGCCCCCCCCCTCTGTTCTGTTATTTTCTTTGTTTTTTGTTTGTTTGATTTTCGTGTTTTGCATGCCTCCTATGTCTTTTCTGATTTTATTTGTGTTTAACATTCTTGTCCATGATTATGTCCCCCATGTTTCTGTAGATCATATTTCCTTGTCGCTTTTCTCTGTTAATTGTTATCTCTTCAATGTTGCTTAGTTGTTTCACATGCTAGTTTTAGGGTTTAACTTGCTCGTCTTTCATCTTCTTCCTGTTTGTCTGTCCATCTTCTCCTGTTTATTATCTTTCATCTTGTATATCCTTGTATGTTTTTTTTTCTGTTTTTCTTTAGACCTTGAAATCTCATGACTACATCTGTTTTCTTAACTCACTTATCTTTTATATTTCTGTTTGTGTTGTTGGTTTCTCTGATTCAAAAGACCTGCGTAGTATTAGGGTTCATCTTTACTGTTCTTCTTCTTCTTATTGTTTTTAATGTTCTTTTTCTTCTGGGTCTTCAACAGCATGTCTATTTTTCTTTTTTGGTGATTCTTTGTTGAGAGTTTTGTTCTAACTTGGAGACTCGACTTAGATATCTCTCTTTGTCTTTTGTCTCCTGTTAATATTAATTCCTTCCATTTTTATGTTTAAGCCTTGACCTTTAGTCTGCATCAGTCCATCATGATTAGTTTTCAATAGGTTTGAATGAGTCTCTTCTGGCCTGTCTCATGTTTGGTTACAGTGTTAGGATTACCAGATTAGCCTCATATCTGAGTTTGTTCTGTTTTATCTTTTCCCTTTCTTCTCAACCATGATTTGATTATAGTTGGCTTTATTCCAGTTCTTTATGAGTTTCACTGTTTTCCTTTTAGCATAATTCAAGGATTAGCCATTAGACTCTTCTATTTACTTAAGGATCACTACTTCAAATAACACCTTCACATGCATGTCCTTGATCTTTATTTTGTCACTTTTGCATGATAGATTTAGGGATGATCTTCTTTGCTTCTTCATATCTCTCTTGTTCCCCATATTCACTTTTCACATGTATACATCAAGCTAGGGTTGATACTTGAAAGTAAATTCTGATTACCATGCTTATGTTATGTGGCTAAAGTCCATTGGATTTATGTCCAGTTGAACCTGTTGACTGTTTTTGTGAGAATTTAGTGTCTATGTACCTATGACCATGAATGCTAAGTGTTTTAGAGTTTTTCAGTATGCCATCTAGCATGAAATGATTGTGGCTATGCTTGATTGATATTAATTGACATGTTGCTACATGAGTTTAAATTAGGTGATTTGATTAGTTGAGATTCAACATTATCAATCCTCTTTTCTGAATTTTAATTGATTAATGAACCATATTTGGCTTCATGTGGTTATATGTGCAATTGTATGATGAAATGGCTAGGCTTGCAATAGTTTTATGTTAAGTATGAACACTGCTAATGCTTGTTATGCTTAGGTGGATTGGTTATAGCTATTAGTGCTAGGGTTTCATGAAAATGGCTAGTTTTTAAATAGGTATTAACTAAAAATGAACAAAAATAGGCTGTTAGTTAAATAATTGGCCTAAGAATGGTTAACCTTGCAAAGGGTTGACCTATTCTATAAGGCCTTAACACACAACCCACTTTAAAAGTGGCTGGTTGTGCAAAATGGCTATGTCTGCAAATGCAGACTAGCCCAGGCTCTCTTCAGAGCCCTGAACAGCAAAGTGGCCAAACCTGTAAAGGTTTTGGGCCCAGCTGTTCAGTAATTGGCTTTAATAGCCAAGCTAAGTCTCAACTTGAGACTGGCTAATTTTTAAATAGTTTAATATCAATAATAAAGCAGGCTAGTCCTGCAATTAGCTTTAAATTGGAATAAATTGGTCTTAATTGATTGGAATTAGTTCAAATAGGCTAAAATTGAAATAGTTCTTTAAAATAGAAGTGGCCAGCCCTTAAATACCAATGCAAGGGCTGGCTATTAGTTAAATAAGTCCAAAGAAGCTGAAAATCTGACCTAGGTAGACTTAGTAAATCAGCATTGGCCTTAAGGGCATAATTGGAAGTCAAATAGGTAAAATAGTAAATAGTTAGAACCTAAGAGGGTAAGGGAGTCCTTTGTACCCCTGATTTCTGCAATTTTGCAGAGATTTAAGGGTATAATGGTCTCCCTAAAAAGGGAAATCTGTAAAAATCTCAAACCCTTAGGGCTATACTAGTAAAAACCCCATAAAAGGAATCTTTAGAACCTTCCAGCACATGCTGGAAGGGTTTTGATAACTGATTTGGGGGACTTAAGTATATATTTCATAATTTTAGGAGGGGGAGAAGTGGGATTAATCCCATACTTTCTCCCCAAGTCATCAGCCCTTAGCTTCAACTATAAATACACCTAAACAAGGGTTGAAAAGGGGTTCCAACTTTAGCAATCTGAAATATATCTAGGCTAGTCTTATTGAACACCAAAGCTTCAAAGATAAGATAGTAATATAATAGTGGGGATTTCTGGGATTTTTCGAATAAAAACTTGCTGGTTCCTTCTGATTTTGCTGGCTTTGCTGAGGGTTTTGTTCGTTATTCTTTGGGCTTCCTTGTTTGTTGATTGCTGTTTTGTTCGAATTCATTTGGATCTCCAGTCACTGTTGCATCGCCTGTTTGGATTAATTGCTGTGCTACTTGCTTTGTTATCCCCTAGACTCATTGGTCTTCTTCTGTTTTGATCCAGGTATACTCTTGTCCGAAAGTCAAGCTGTAAAGTTTGGGTTGAATGAAATGAAGATTTGAGTTATTTTGTTATCTGTTTTGTAATTTTATTTTAAATTTGTAGTGTATTGCAGTAGATAGCAGGGAAAAACAAAACACAAAAGATGTAATAGCTTAGAATAAGTAGTATAATAGTAGTATAGTAGTAGTAGTAGCATATCACTTAGTATTAATTAGGTAAAAACATTAAAACATAAGTTAGCTAATCATGGATTAAATCGTTAACTGGTTCTTCACAAGTAATCTCATAAGTCATAATCACGTAGTCACTCATATGATATGGATCTGCATTTTAGCATAAGTAAGTTTAAAAGATAAAAAACGTTAGTCTAGCATAACCTGATTGATAACGCTATAAGGCGCCAAGTTATAGGGGAATCCATGGTGTAGTTATGATTAAGCTTCGAATCACTTTAAAAATAGACACTTAAGTTATCATGATCCAGTAATCAGAACTACGAATTTTGTAATTAGCATGTGTTTGAGGTCAATTGTCCAGAACTGATTGAGTTTAAAGTGTGAAATGAGTAGATGATGTAATAATTAGGCTGAGACTAGTTTAGAGACTATCAAATAGGCTTAAATCTGTATTAAAATCAGTAGGTTAGCAATGTAATTGTAAATTACTCTTCTTGTCTTTAAGTAGTCTTCATATCTTTACATACAGTTAGCTTCACAATCTCTCACTGATAAACAAATAAAAAATGACCGTGTAAACCCATTAGTAAAATGTCTAAATCAGAGTTAGTCAGTTTAATAAGCTCTCATGTATATATATTTGATTAGAATTAGTACCTTGTGTATCAATTTTTTCTCTTTTTCTGATTAATAAAAGTGACTTGATTTTGTTTCAAATGTTGAGCACCTGTTCCATTATAAATTTTATGATGCTGAACGATATCCAGATGACCGTTTGGGCTTTAAGGCCTGGACTGGACCTTCGTGGATTGTGTAAATGATTGAAGAGAAGACCAGGTCCAATAACAAACTCGAGGGGACCTGGAAAGCTTAGTGAATACGACTAAGGCAAAAACAATGTATAGGAAATGTAGTTGGACAATTAGGACTGGACTTTAATAATTAAATTGGGATGAGCCTCGCCCGAATAACAACGGGGCCCCCTTTTAGTAATGATATAATACAATTAGACTCGGGAAGACTATTAGTTAATTCCATAGTCTTACCCAAAATAATTAAAAGCCGATAGACTATTTTAGGGCACGATTTTAATATACCTTCCTATGAACGAGTGTGCACTTGGTGCGACTCAAATCCAAATCTCGGTAAAGTTGAAATACACCAAAAGTCATAGGCGTACTGGTTGCGGTATGACTCGAGGCGTGTTTTCGCGATACCGCAAATTCCTTAAAAATAATATTTATGTGAAAAGCACATTATGTTGTTAAAATCTATAATTAAGTCAAACAAAAGTCGGGAACGACAGTGGAGCCCGACCGTGCTAAAACCACAGAATCCGGGAATGCCTAACACCTTCTCCCGGGTTAATAGAGTTCCTTATCCGGATCTCTGCTTCACAGACATTTTTTAGAGTCAAAATTCCTCGGATTCGGGATTAATCGGTGACTTGGGACACCATTATCATTCCCAAGTGGCAACTCTGATTAATCTCTAATAAAATCCCGAACCGACTATCCTTTAATTGGAAAAACTCCTTCCCTTACGTTATTTTATCCGTTTCGGATATTTAAGCATCGGGGTATACCCTACGAGCGTATTTATATGCTTCTAGTATGTGGGGTAGTAAAAAGGGAGGTGTGACAACTATCACGAACAGATCTAAGTAAGGCCTGAATACCCGATTCATCAACTCCATGAATGCTGCTGGGGCATTGGTCAACCCGAAGGACATGACCAAGAACTCATAATGCCCATATCTAGAGCGAAAGGCTGTCTTAGGAATGTCAGCCGCCCTGATCTTCAGCTGATGGTAGCCCGACCTCAAGTCTATCTTAGAGAATACCCTCGCTCCCTGGAGCTGGTCAAACAAATCATCAATCCTCGGCAGTGGATACTTATTCTTTATTGTCACTTTGTTTAATTGCCGGTAATCAATACACGTCCGCATCGAGCCATCTTTCTTCTTTACAAATAATACAGGTGCTCCCTAGGGGGAAACACTGGGCCTGATAAAGCCTTTCTCAAGAAGGTCCTGCAACTGATCTTTTAACTCTTTTAACTCTGGCGGGGCCATACGATAGGGTGGAATAGAGATGGGCTGAGTGCCCGATGCCGGATCAATACAGAAATCAATATCCTATCGTCAGGTGGCATGCCCGGCAGGTCTGAAGGAAAAACCTCGGGAAACTCCCGTGCAATAGGGACTGACTCAATGGAAGGAACCTCTGCGTTGGAATCACGAACATAAGCCGGATAAGCTAGACACCCCTTCTCGACCATGCGTCGAGCCTTAACATAGGAAATAATAGTGCGAACGGAGTGGCTTGAGGTACATTTCCACTCTAGTCGGGGTGATTCTGGCAAGGCTAAGGTCACAGTCTTAGCATGACAATCTAGAATAGCATGGTATGGGGACAACCGGTCCATCCCCAATATGACATCAAAATCCACCATATCCAAAAGCAACAGATCAACACGGGTCTCAAGACCCCCAAATATAACTACACACGAACGATGCACTCGGTCGACTACAATGGAGTCACCCACTGGTGTAGCGACATAAACTGGAATATCCAGAGCATAGCTGGGCACGGCCAAATACGGTGCAAAGTAGGAAGACACATATGAATATGTAAATCCAGGGTCAAATAATACTGAAGCACCTCTGCCACACACAAGAATAGTACATGTAATCACGGCATCTGATGCCTCTGCCTCTGGCCTGGCTGGTAAAGCATAGAATTGGGGATCCGCACCTCCCCTCTAAGCTGCGTCTCTAGGACGACCATCAACTGGCTGACCTCTACCTCTAGCTGGACGGTCTCCACCTCTACGGTCTCGACCTCCACCTCTATAATCTCTACCCCCGCCTATGGCTGGCTGGGCAGGCTGAGGGTTAGCTGGGGCCTGAATCATGGGACGAGGGCCCCGCTGCTGAGTGTTGCCCGTCGCTCGAGGGCAAAACCTGACAAGATGACCTGGGTCACCACAACCGTAGCAACTCTTAGGCTGATGGGGCTGCTGGCCCTGACGACCTGAATGGCCTCCACGAACACTCTGAAGAGGCTGAGCATTAATAGGAGGCTGATCTGCATACTGCCCACGAAACCCACGATCACCGGGTCTACCCTGTGAAGCCTGAAGGGCGGAATGGAAAGGCCCGGAAGACTGGCCTCTGTCGAAAGATTCTCTGCCACCAGAAGAAGAACCACTAAACCTGCCTGAATGACGAGGCCTCTTGTCCGAAGAATAACCGCCTCCCCGAGCAAGAGCCATCTCAACTTTGCGTGCTGCATTAGCTGCCTCCTGAAATGATATGTCACTCCCCACGCCCATAGCCATCCTGGAGTCTAATTGGCTGATTAAGCCCATCTATAAACCTGCGGACCCTCTCCCGCTCTGTGGGAAGTATCACCACTGCATGACGAGCCAAATAGACAAATCTCGTCTCATACTGTGTGACCGTCATAGAGCCCTGATGGAGGCGCTCAAACTGCCTCCGAAGTACATCCCGCTGAGTAGCAGGGAGAAACATCTCCAGAAATAGCTCCGCAAACCGATCCCATGATAAAGCTGGGGACCCTGCTGGTCGAGTCAAACAATAATCTCTCCACCAAGTCTTGGCGGATCCTGCAAGCCTGAATGTACAGAAGTCAACTCCATTTGTCTCCACGATCCCCATAGTCTTGAGAATCTCATGGCAACTGAATAAGAAGTCCCGAGGATCCTCCGATGTAGCACCGCTGAAGGTAGTGGTAAATAGCTTGGAGAACCGATCAAGTCTCCATAAAGAATCAGAAGTCATGGCCGCTCCATCACCGGCATGAGCTATGGTACCTGACTGAGTGGCCACAGCTGGCTGAACCAGTGGTGCCTGAGGCTGAGGAGCTACTGGCTCCGGAGTACGAGCAATAGGAGTCTGGGCCCCTCCTCCAGCCTAAGAAGCGGCTGGTGCAACTGATAATAAGCCCGCTCTGGCAATGCTGTCCATAAATCCCGCTATTCTGACCAAAGCATCCCGAAGATCCGGGGTAAATAAAGCCTCTCCTGGGACTTGAGCTGGGCCCACTGGAGCTGCTGGAACCGGAACCTCCTCGTCAATCTCAATATGAGGCTCCACCTCTGGAGTAGCTGCCTGGGGCTGAGTTCTACCCCTACCACGGCCTTCTGATACGGCCTCGGCCCCTCACAGGAGCTACTTGGGGCTCGGGCTGCTGGTTAGCGAACGAAGAAGCGCGTGTCCTCACCATCTGTGAAAGGACAGAATAGAAATTCAATCAGTAATTGAGGAGCAAGTCGCACGACAAGAAAGAACAAATGAGAGACTCTTTCCTAACTCAATAGACTCTGGAGGACAAGTACAGACGTCTCCGTACCTACCTCTCAAGCTCTACTAAGCTTGTTCGTGAGTGGTGAGACCGATGTAACCTAGAGCTCTGATGCCAACTTGTCACGACCCGGATTTTCCCCCAACATCGAGATCGTGATGGCGCCTACTCGTGGTAGCTAGGCAAGCCACTGTATTCATACTATCCTGTTTTGAATGCAATTTCATAATTTATTTATCAACAAACCATAACTTTAATTAAATAAGTGCGGAATACTTTATCGAATTAGAAATAACTAGTTACAAGGTAAAAATCATACTGAAATCCTCTACCCAAGACGTGGAGTCACCAACTCACGAACTACTACTGAATACTACACATAAAAGTTTGAAAAAAATATAACATAATTCTGTTTGTCTCGGAACAAAGAGACTACAGCTAGTAAAATAAATAAAGAGAGAGACGCCGGGCTTGCGGACGTCTGCAAGCTACCTCGGTCTCAAATGTGATCAACTCCCACGCAATCGATTTACTGCTGCTGCTTCTGATCGTAACCTGGACCTGTGCAAAAACGCACAGAAGTGTAGTATCAGCACAACCGACCCCATGTGTGCTGGTAAGTGCCTGGCCTATCCCGGCGAAGTAGTGACAAGCCTAGGACCAGACACCCACATAAACCTGTGCGGTTCAATATATATGTATACCACAGAATAACAAGAAATAACCAAGTAATAACACAATAAGGAATATCTCAAAGAACTCAACAATTAACAACAATTAATAAGTTCACAAGGAAAACAAAGTAAAATGGAAACACAAGTAATATCAAGTCAAGGAATAGCAAGCAGTTGCACGGCATCACACTTCGTGCTTTTACTCTCATCCTCACCAAATAAGCAAATAAAGTACACGGCATCACCCTTCGTGCTTTTACTCTCATCCTCGCATCCATAGTACGGCATGATCCTTCGTACATGGTTCAATAACAGGGCACGGCATGATCCTTCGTGCATAATCAATAAAACATGGCACGGCATTAACCTTCGTGCATAAATAATAAATCAAGGCACGACATCACCCTTCGTGCATTATCACTCTTCCTCACCCAATTAACAATCACAGTTAAGGGCAAAGAAAGAAACAGTAATTCATAAACCGTCCCAACAAGGGCGATCAATAATCATCTTCACAGCAAGTCCCGACAAGGGAGAACAATAACAATTCTACAACCTGGCAAAGATTCAACAATTCATCTGCAATTATGTCTCACAATAAGCATTATCAACGACTCACGATCATACTAGACGCCAGTGTATGGATGCTCGTCACCATAGCCCATACACCGCACTCGATCACATAACACATAGCACATAATCTTATTCCCTCAAGCTAGGATAAAACAAACACTTACCTCGAATGTTTATGAACAATTCAATCCGTGGCAATGTCTTTTTCTTTCAAATTTGGCTCCAATCCAATCGTATCTATACACAATTGATTTAATATCATCAATACTACTCAACAAACTAATTCATAAGGCCAATTACAACTTTTACAACATTCTGCCCGGAATAGTGAATTTCGACCCCGGGCCCACATGGTCGGAACTCGGGGTTCGGACCAAAATCCGGTTACCCATCCCCCCACGAGTTCAAGTATATGATTTGTTTCAAAATCGGACCTCGATTCGAGGTCCAATTTCCCAATTTATGAAAAACCCTATATTCTATCAAAAACAAGAAATTCTACCATGAAAACCTTTGATTTCTATTGAAAAACATGTTTAATGATGTTAGGAATTGAAAGAATTAAGTAAAAAGTGACTTACAATTCTTTTGAAGAAGAAGGAATCCGTGAAGAATCGCAAATGGGTGTTTTTGGGTTGTGAAAAGTGAAGAAATGAACTGAAAATCGTGATTTACAGGTCTCTGTGTTCGCATTTGCGAACATGGGTTCGCAATTGCGAACCCCGACCAATTTCTGGAGTTGAAAAATAAGCTAAGGCTGGAAAGTTCGCATTTGCGAACATTTGTTCGCATTTGCGAAGTCTAGGCGGTTACTGGGGATTTCGCATTTGCGAAATAAGGTTCGCATTTGCGAACCAGCAGGCTTCTGAGCTTTGTCGCAATTGCGACACATTCTTCGCAATTGCGAAGACATGCAATATACTGAAGGCCTTGCATTTGCGAGGTTAAGTTCGCAATTGCGAACTATGGTCCAGGTGTGCCAGTGTCGCATTTGCGACACTTTGTTCGCATTTGCGAACTTGGCTGGTTATGGCAGGCATCGCATTTGCGATAATGGGTTCGCATTTGCGAACCCAGCCTTGAACTGCCTTCTTTGCATTTGCGAGAAATTCTTCGCAAATGCGAAGCCAACAGCTGGGTGAAAAACCAGCAGTGCATAAATTCAGAAATTGATCCTACGGCCTATCAAATCTTTACCCGAGCCCCCGGGCTCCAAACCAAACATGTACACAACATCAAAAACACATTATGAACTTGTTCGTGCGATCACATCGCCAATATCACATCGTTTTCATCAAATCAAGCCTCAAATTCATGATTTTCATACTTTTGGTTTTTCAAAACTTTCAAACTTGGAACTCAAGGTCCAAAACGTCTCAAACGACATCCGAATGTCACCAAACTTTACAGAAATCACATATATAATATTTAAGACTTGTACCGAGCGTCGGAACTAAAATACGAGCCCGATACCAAGGTCAATTAATTCATTTCCTTTAACAATTACATCAAAAACAATTTCATAGAAAAATTTATAACTTGGGCTCTAGGCCTCAGAATTCGAATCCGGACGTATGTCCAAGTCCCATAATTTCCTACGGACCTTTCGGGACCATCCAATCTCGGGTCCGGATCCATTTACCAAAAATGTTGACCGAAGTCAACCATATCAATATTAATATCATTTTTATCCAAATTTCTCATAGAATTCATATTTTTCTATCACAAAAATCTTTTTGGCTACATGCTCGAATCGTGCACGTAAATTGAGGCAGCATGGAATGAGGTTTTCAAGGCCTCAGAAGCTCGAAATGATTAATAAAAATAAGTGATGACCCTGTGGTTCGTCACATAAAGGTTGCCTATGAGCTTGCTTTACCTCCCAGTTTATCAGGAGTTCATCCAGTCTTCCATGTCTCGATGCTTCAGAGGTATCATGCCAACTATTCACACGTGTTGGATTTCATTACCATTCAGCTAGATGAGAGCTTGGGCTACGAGGAGGATCCAATTGCCATTTTTGATAGACAGGACCGCCAATTGAGGTCCAAGAGGATTTTTGCAGTAAGAACCCACTGGAGGGGCCAACCAGTCGAGGAGGCGACCTGGGAGTCTGAGGAGGACAGGAAGAGCTGATATCCCCACTTATTCAGTAGTCCATGTACTTTTCTATGTCTGTTCAAGGATGAACTTTTATTTAATAGGTGGAGAATGTAACGACCTGACTGGCCGTTTTGCATATTTGAACCATGTTCCCTTAAATAAAACTTTCCGCACTTGATTTAGCTAATTTATGACTTGTGGGGATGGGTGGTTCGGAAGTTGGAAGAGTTTTGAGCAAGAATAAGTCTTAGTTACTTCTTTAAATTTCTTTAAAAAGGCCAAGTTTGACTTTGGTCAACATTTTGGGGAAATGAATCCGGAATCATGATTTGACAATTTTTGAGAGTCCGTGGGAAAATATGGGACCTGGGCGTATACCCGGAATCGAATTATGAGGTCCCTTGCACGAGTAATGAATTTTTAGGTGAAATTAGTAAGTTAATGTTTCAAAGATATAAATAAACTAAGAAATCATTATTTTCCTAGGTATCAGGTTCGGATTTTGATTCCAAAACTTGGTACAAGTCTGAAATAGCAGTTAAGACTTACCCGTAAAATTTGGTGTTCATCCGAGTAGTTTAAGGGCGTCTTGACCAGTTGGAGGAGAATTTAGAACTTGAAGTTCAATGATTTGAAATGTTGGGTTTTGGGGTTTGATTCCTCAATTTAACTTTGTTTTTAGTGTTTCGAAGATTTGAGTAGGTCCGCCTCGTGATTTCAGACATGTCGGTATGTTCGGACAGGGCACAAAAGCCCCGAGCATCAAACGAGCGAGGCTCGAGTGAAGTTAGAAGTTGGAAAATAATTGAAGCTTGTTGCTTCTGTCATAACTGCATATGCGGTTCTTGGACCGCATAAGCGGGACCGCAGATACGATCATTAGATTGCGGAAGCGAAGAAGGGGCAGACCAGTGGAAACCACAGAAGTTGTCCAGGGACCGCAGAAACGGTTCCGCCTATGCGGCCCCCAGATCGCAGAAGCGGATTCTGCAGAAACGGAAAGACTTCTGCAGATGCAAAAATAACTGGGGACAAAAGTGTTCATTTAATACGAACTTAAACTCATTTCTCTCATTCTTCACTCTACACTTAGGCGATTTGGGTTCTTCCAAGAGAGGGTTTCCATATAACTTGGCAAGGTAATTAATTTCCATTCATTCTTAGCTTAAATACATGTATATTAGGTACATTAAACACTAAAAATTTAGTAAAAATCAAGAATTTGAGCTTGATCTAGGGTTTTAATAAAACTAAGATTTAGTCATGTACCTTGCCATGTAATGAACTAGAAATCATATATTTTGTACCTTAGGTGATAGATAACAACTTCCTTCAAAATATCTTGGAATCCGGGCTCACGGGCCCGGGGTCGGAATTTAGGAAACTTGTTTTAATGGTTAGGAAATGGCTTAAACAATTTGAATTTAACCTTGTAAGCTTTATTGACTAGTTCTTGCTTTATTTTAATTAGTTGGTGCTCGTTTGGCTACAAAGTGAGGATTTGGGCTTATTCTTGATATTGGAAGGACGCTTCGGAGCAAGGTGAGTCTCCTTTCTAACCTCATAAGAGGAATTTGTCCCCATAAGATTAATGATTGATTATTTGTCGCTAAATACGGGGACTACGCACATGCTAGGTGTCGAGAGCCCATGCGCAGCTACTACTATGTTAAATGTCCGGGTAGCTTAGGATCCACAACATGCCTATTAAACATATCTCTTATGTTAACTTATTATTATGAACACTTAGTGTATACTAGACTTAAAAAGGGAATAAGAGAATACTTGTATATCTAATTAAGTTTGGCTTGGTATTTTTGACCATTTATGTGCAATAGGTGTGAATTTGATATCTTATCCTTATTTGTGGATCGGGTCGATTGCCGCGGTATGAATAGATGCATCTATGGGCGCGTCATCGATCCTCGACAAGTGCATATTTTATATCTATTGGTTCTGTCATGACTCAAACCCGTCATGATGACGCCCAACACACTACTAGGCAAGCCTGACCATTTCCCATACTCATCCCAAATAATAAATCGAATCTAATAAGTGGAACAGCAAATCATTAAGCCATTTAAGTCAAATACGGAAATATTGATGAAAATACTGAAGTTTAGAAAAACATAGAATATAGCCCAACCATGGACCCAATGTCACGAATATGAGCCTCTACAAATAGAGTGTTACCCTACTACATAGTCTGTCTAAAAGTCTGAAAGTGCGGAAATAAAAGACAACGAAAAAGGGAAACGTTAATGGATGTGAACACTATGCAGCTACCTCAACACTCCCGAAAGAAAATTTGCTAATCACTGAAAGTCTACTCAGTCTTTGAAGAAGAACCTGGATCTGCATGCAAGGTGCAACGAGTAAAGTGAGTACTCCGACCCAGTGAGTAATAAACATAACTAAAGTCTGAACGTAAGAAAACATAGAAAATGCACAAAGTACTCTATATCTAGCAATTCATAACTAAACAATGGAGACAATATGTATCAAGTAATACAACTAGGAAATAATGCATGAAGGAATGTAATACATATAAAGATACACTCTAGTACCCGCTGCGACGTGCATGTCGCTCCATATATTTAATATCGATGAAGCTCACTGGGGGTGTGTACAGACTCCGGAGGGGCTCCTACAGCCCAAGAGTAATACCTACCATGTCTTGGCATCAAACAGGCTCACGACCTCAATATCAATATATCATCGATGTGGTGTGCAACCTGATCCATAATAAGGAAATCATCTTCATAGTCGGGTCCTCGACCCATCTCAGTCAAATAAATGCATAGCCAATCGGGCATGACTTACTATCTGGATCTCAACCCTCTTATCATTTTTCATTAATATTCATGATTAAAAATACAGTTCTTCTATTTTTTCAACAATAGAAAGCATGATTGAGAGTATGTGATATGCATACAAGTGAGGTAACACACCTAAGATCCCCTAAGGATTCTACAGGTCGGCACAAGTCCCCAAACACGACAATAAGCCCAATTCACAATGATAAAGTATGTGTCTCAGTCGCCTATATAGAAGAAATCATACATCAGGATGGACCAAGTCTCAATCCCCAACATTAATCGACCCCGCACTCACCGTGGAATGCGTGTCACACCTTGATATAGCGTCACGATGTGAAAGTCCGGGGTTTCAAACCCTCAGAGCAACATCTACATCAATTACTCACCTCGAACTAGCTAATGAACTAGTTTGCCAAGCTTTTTTCTCTAGAATCAACCTCCTCGTGTGCCAAATCTGGCCAAAACCATAAGGAATACGTTATATTAAGCTAATGGAACATAACCCAATACAAAGAACTCAACAAAACACCCAAAAACACAAAGTTGGCAAAACCCAAGCCCTGGGCCCACTTCTTGAAAAATTACGAAATTTACATCACCGGATTTCTCGTATACCCACGAGTGCATACATACCAAATACATAAGAATCGGAGTCCATTTGACCCGTCAAATCATCAATTTAAACTCTCTTAAATTTCAAACCCTAAGCTCTATTTTTAGCACTAAACCCTCTTGAATTTCAGTGTTTAATCCATAGTTTTTCATTATAAAAACGTAATACGAGTCCATTAGTTCATACCCGATGAAACCCCTTTGAATTCTCTCAAAAATCGCCCAAGAATTGCTTAAGTTGAAGTCCAAAATATTTTCCTTCTATTTCAATTTTGTGAACACTGTTTACTTTAATTCCGAGCCGATTTTTGCTTATGCGGTCAAATAACCACACATGTGGTCCCTCAAAAGTGACCAAATGACCACTTATGCGGTCTCACTTAAAATCCTTGGTACCACTTCTGCGGTCTTAAACTGCACCTGCGGTTGCCGCTTCTGTGATCACCATGGCCGCTTATGCGGTCTGTACTGTTTCCTCAAGACCGCTTATGCGATCGAAATTCGCTTATGCGGTGTCCACTTTTGCGGAAAGACTTCCGCTTCTGTGGAATATACTAGGCCCCCTCAAGGACCTATTTTGTTACCCCATAGCCGCATATGTGGAACCGCTCATGCGGCTCCTTTTTCGCAAATGCAGAAATACTAGCAGCTTGAAGATCAAACCTGTTGCATGCTTCCAAATTTCCCATTTAACCATGGAAAATCATCCCGAGGCCCTTGGACCTCATCCAAAAGCACCAAAACATCCTAAAACCTTATTCAAACTTGTTCCAATCCTCAAAACACGTCCAACAATGCTAAAACCATTAAATCACATCGAATTCAAGCTTAAGTTTCTCCAAAACATCGCAATACGCATTCAATGAAAAACTCGACCAAACAACATCCGAATGACCTGAAACTTTGCAGACATATCCAAAATAATCTAACGAAGCTATTGCAACTCTCAGAATTTCATTCCGACCCTTGATCAAAACCCCACCTATCAATCGGAATTCGCCATAATTCAAACTTCGCAAATTCAAGCCTAATTTTACATCGCCTCCAAATTCAATTCTGATCGAACTCTTAAGTCACAAATGATCATCTGAAGCTAACTAAACCACCGGAATTCACATCCGAGCCCTTTAACCACATAGTCAACTTCTAGTTGACTTTTCTAAAATAAGCTTTCTTCTAAGAGGCTAAGTGCCTCATTTCTAAGTAAAACCAACTCAATTCTACCCGATCACTCAAATACTGATATTGAAACATAAAGAAACACAATATGGGAGAAAAGGGTGGTAACTCACATGACGACGGGCCGGGTCATCATATCCTCCCCAACTAAAAAAATTGCTCGTCCTCGAGCGGGTCAAGAAACATACCTGGAGTCTCAAACAAGTGAGGATATCTACTCTGCATCTCCCGCACGGTCTCCCAAGTAGCCTCCTCCACGGGCCGACCTCTCAAATGCACCTTCACCGAAGCTATATTCTTTGACCTCAACCTCCAAATCTGACGACCCAAAATGGCCACTAGCTCTACATCATAGGTCAAATCATCATCCAACTGCTCTGTACTGATGTCCAACACATGAGATGGGTCCCCAACATCTTTCGGAGCATAGACACATGAAATACCGGGTGAACTCCTGATAGGCTGGGTGGCAAAGAAAGCATGTAGGACACCTCCACAATCCTCCTAAGTACCTCAAAAGGGCCAATGAACCTCGGACTCTGCTTCCCTTTCTTCCCAAACTGCAGACGCCCTTCATAGGTGAAACCTTCTACATGACTTTCTCGCCCACCATATAAGACACATCTCGGACCTTTTAGTCCGCATAACTCTTCTGAAGCGATTGAGTTGCACGAAGCCTCTCCTGAATCAATTTAACCTTATCTAACGCATCCTGGACCAACTCCGTCCCCAAAAACCTACCCTCGCCAGGCTTAAACTGACCAACCGAATATCTACACCATCTCTCATATAAGGCCTCATACGGAGCCACTTGAATGCTAGATTAATAGTTGTTGTTGTAAGAAAACTCCACAAGAGGCAAGAAATCAGACCAATAACCTCCAAAGTCAATAACACAGGCACGCAATATGTCCTCTAATATCTGAATGGTACGCTCGGACTGGCTGTCCGTTTGAGGATGAAACATTGCGCTAAGCTCTACTAGTGTACCCAACTCTCGCTGAAAAGTCCTCCAGAACTGAGAAGTGAACTGAGTACCCCTGTCTGATATAATGGAAAATGGGACCCCATGCAACATGCGATAATACCCTACCAAACCGAGGAAACTCCGAATGTCCATGGATGAGGACGGTCTAGGCCAACTCTGTACCGCCTCTATCTTCTTTGGGTCAACCTGAATACCATCACTAGACACCACGTGTCCCAAAAACACCACAGACCCATGTCAGAACTCACACTTGGATTACTTTGCATAAAGTTTCTCCTCCCTCAACCTCTATAATACTACTCAAAAATGCTGAGCATGCTCCTCCCGACTACACGAGTATACCAGGATGTCATCAATAAAAACAATCACAAAGGAATCCAAATATGGCCAAAAACATGATATTCATCAAATGCACGAAGGCGGCTGGGGCATTGATCAGATCAAAAGACATAATTAGAAACTCATAATGCCCATATCTCGTCCTCAAAGTTGTCTTCATAATATCAGAATCCCTAATCATCAGCTGGTGATAGCCTGAACGAAGATCAATCTTTGAGAATACCCTCGATCCCTAGAGCTGATCAAACAAATTATCAATGCGTGATAGAGGATACTTGTTCTTCACTGTCACCTTGTTCAACTGCCTGTAATCAATACACATCCTCATTGTGCCATCTTTCTGCATGACAAACAAGACCGGTGCACCCCATGATGACACACTCGGGCAAATGAACCCCTTATCTAGGAGTTCCTGAAGCTTCTCCTTGAATTCTTTTACCTCAGCCGGTGCCATACGATATGGAAGAATAGAGATGGGTTGAGTGCCCGACAGCAGATCAATACCAAAATCAATGTCCCTATCCGGCAGCATGCCCAACAGGTCTGTTGGGAACACATCAGGGAAATGTCTCACAATGGGAACCGAATCAAGACTAGGAGTCTCAGCTCTAACATCCCTCACAAATGCTAAATATGATAAACATCCCTTCCCAACCATCCACTAGGCCTTTAAGAAAGAGATTACCCTATTGGGTACATAATTAGTCGAACCACACCACTCAACTCTTGGAACACCTGGCATAGCCAACGTTACTGTCTTTGCATGATAGTTCAAAATAGCATGACACGGAGATAACCAGTCCATGCCCAGAATAACATCAAAGTCTACCATGCTCAAAAGCAACAAATCAACTCGGGTCTCCAAACCCTCAATAGTAACAAGATAGGACCGATACACATGGTCCACAGTAATAATATCACCCACCGAGGTAGATACATGCACATGTAAAACAAGACACCCTCGGGTCGTACCCAGATGATGGGCAAAATATGAAGACACATAAGAGTACGTAGATCCAGGATCAAATAAAACAGAAGCATCCCTGTGGCATACTAAGATAATACCTGTAATAACTGCATAAGATGCAATGGCATCTCTCGTGTCTGGAAGCACATAGAATCGAGCCTAACCACCACTAGGTCAATCTCCACCCCTAGGGCGGCCCCTAGCTGCCTAACTCCTACTCCTACCTAACTGGATAGTGCTGAAGTAGATGGAGTAGAGGAGGATGGCTGATCTCTCTGTTGAGACTGACCACTGCAAAGCCGAGGACACTGTCTCATTATGTGGCAAAACTTACCACACTCATAGAAACTACTTTGTGCTGGAGAAGGGGACTGAAGGGAACCCGTCGCACCGGAATGACTAGTTGATGCGCTCTGCCCAGAAGAACCCTGAGTTGAATGGGCATATGATGAGCTTTGAGCTGGAAGGGCACTAAGTGAAGACTGGCCCTACTCAAAACTCTAATGACCGTGGCCTGAAGATACCCCATGATACTCTAGATGAGCTTGTTGATTAGTCCTAAGAGAACGACCTCTCTACTCTGCTGAACCGAGCCCCTAGATGAAGCACTACTGAAGCTACCTGATCCTCGAGGCCTCTTGGCCTCCCTCTCCTCTCTCTCTTGACGATGAGCCGTCTCAATATCACGAGCAATATCCACTACATCCTCAAAGGTATGGATCAGGATCCTCTCTCGAGTCATCAGAATATGGATGGGATAAATGAGTTTGTCCACAAAACGCCTAATCCTCTCCCGATCAATCAGGACCATCCATGGAGAATAACGAGCCAACTCTGAAAATCTTACCGCATACTGCATTACAGTCATATATCCCTGATGAAGCCACTCAAAATGTCTCCGTAGCACCTCTCTCTGAGACTGCGGTACCCACTTCTCCAGGAAGATAGTGGAAAACTCCTGCCATGACAGAGGAATTGGACACATCGGCCTACACTGCTCATATGACTCCCACCAAGTAAAGGCTTCTCCTGAGAACTGAAAGGTGGTAAATGATACCCCGCTCGACTCTAAGATCCCTATTGTCCGAAGTATATGTTGACACTTGTTGAGAAAACCCTAGGCATCCTTACCCAGAATACTACTAAATGTAGGAGGTGAGAGCCTACTGAACCTCTCAAGATGACACTGCTCATCGCCTGGCATCACTGGAACCCCATCACCCTGAACCGGGGCAACTAGCTGAACTGGGGCAACCTGCTAAGTTGGTGGCGCCTCTGGTGTCTGCAAACCCTGCACTACCTGCTCAGGCATGCAAGCTGCAGGGGTTTGATAACCACCCCCATTCTGAGAAGTAGATGTGGCTGTAGTGGCCAAGACAGCCCGAGCCAGGTCAGTGCAAATCAATAAAATTTGACCTAGGGTCTCCTGAAGAACCGGAATCACAATAGGCATAGCTGGTGCCAGAGCAAGTGCTATTAGAGTCTCGACAACTGGATGGTGATCCTGAATGGGGGTAACTGGTGGGTCAACTGGTGCTGTCCTTAGTGCTCTTCCTTGACCACGACCACGGCCACATCCACGGCCTCTGGTGGGTGGCAATGGTGGTCGTCCACCACATCCGATAGCATGGGTTCTCGCTATCTACGAGAGAATAGAATACAGAAATTCTGTTCTTGGATCAACAAAGTCGCACGACAAGAATTACAAGAATTCAAGTTTTCCTAAAGTTTATGCAGCCTCTCGAGGATAAATATAGACATCTCCACACCGATCCGTGAGACTCTGCTAAACTGGTTCATGATTTGCGGGACCAAGTAACCTAGGCTCTAATACCAACTTATCACGACTCCAACCCGGTCATGAAGGCGCCCAACACATTACTAGGCAAGGCAGAACGTTTCCCATACTCATCCCAACTGATAAACAGAAACTAATAAGTGAAACAGTAAATCATTAAGCCATTTAAGTCAAATACTGAAATACTGATGAAAATACTAAAGTTTAGCAAAACATAGAATATAGCCCAACCATGGACCCGGTGTCACGAATATGAGCCTCTACAAATAGAGTGTCACCCTACTATATAATCTGTCTAAAAGTCTGAAAGTGCAGAAATAAAAGACAAGGATAGAGGGAAAAGTTAATGGCTGCAAACGCCATACAGCTACCTCGACACTCCCAGAAGCAAATCTGTTGATCACTGAAAGTCTACTTAGCTTGAGAAGAAGAGCCTGGATCTGCACGCAAGGTGCAGAGAGTAATGTGAGTACTCCGACCCAATGAGTAATAAACATAACTAAAGTCTGAAAGTAAGAAAACACAGAAAATGCACAAAGTGCTATATATCTAGTAGTTCATAACGAAACATTGGATACAGTATGTACCAACTAATACAAATAGGAAATAATGCATGAAGGAACGTAACACATATATTAATACACTCTAGTAACCGATTTGGCATACATCCCTCTCCACATATTTAACGTCGATGATGCTCAAGGGGGGTGTGTACAGACTCTAGAGGGGCTCCTACAACCCAAGTGCAATATCTGCCATGTCTTGGCATCAAATAGGCTCACGACCTCAATATAATTATATTATCGATGCGGCGTGCAGCCCAATCCATAATAAGAAAATCATCCTCACATTTGGGTCCTCAACCCATCTTAGTCAAATTAATGTATAGCCAATCGAGCATGACCTACTATCGGGGTCTCAACCCTCTTATCCTTTTTTCATTAATATTCACGATTAAAAATATAGTTCTTTTATTATTTCAACAATAGAAAGCATGATTGAGAGTATATGATATGCACACAAGTGAGGTAACACACCTAAGATCCCCTAAGGATTCTACAGGTCGGCACAAGGCCCTAAACACGACAATAAGCCCAATTCATAGTGATAAAGTATGTGTCTCAGTCGCCCATATAGAAGAAATCATACATTGGGATGGACCAAGTCTCAATCCCCAATAGTAACTGACCCTGCACTCACAGTGGAATGCATGTCACGCCTCAATATAGCTTCACGATGTGAAAGTCCGGGGTTTCAAACCATCAGAGCAACAGTTATATCAATTATTCACCTCTAATCGGCTAAAGAATTAGTCCGCCAAGTCTTTTCCCCTAGAATTAACCTCCTCGCGTGCCAAATCTGGCCAAACCATGAGGAATATGTTATACTAAGCTAATGGAACATAACCCAATTGAAAGAACTTGAAAAACACCCATAAACATGAATTTGGCAAAACCCGAGCCCTGGGTCCACTTCTTGAAAATTACAAAATTTCAATCACCGGATTCCTCATCTTGCCACGAGTCTGTACATACCAAATACACAAGAATCAGAGTCCATTTGACCCCTCAAACAATCAATTCAAACTCTCTTAAATTTCCAACCCTAACCTCCATTTTTAGCATTAAACCCTCTTGAATTTAAGTGTTTAATCCATGGGCTTTCACTATAAAAACATAATCCAAGCCCATTAGTTCATACCTGATAAACACTTTTGAATTCTTTCAAAAATCACCCAAGAATCACCTAAGCCAAAGTCCAAAATATTTTCATTCTCTTTCAATTTCGTGAATATTGTTCACTTTAATTCCAGGTCGATTTCTGCTTATGCTGTCAAATAATTGCACATGCAGTCCCACACACGCAGCCAAATGACCGCTTATGTGGTCTCACTTAAAATCCCTAGGACCGCTTCTGCATTCTTAAACCGCACCTGCAGTTGCCGCTTATGTGATCATCATGATTGCTTATGCGGTCTCCACTGCTTCCTCAGGATCACTTCTGTGATCGAAATTCGCTCATGCGGTTTCCGCTTTTGCAGAAAGACTTCCGCTTCTGTGGAATATACCAGGACCCCTCAAGGTCCTCTTTTGCGACCCCATAGTCGTATGTGTGGAATCTCACATGCGGCTCCTTTTCCGCAGATGCGAAAATACCAGAAGCAAAAAGATCAGACCTGTTACATGCTTCAAAATTCCTGTTTAACCATCCAAAATCACCCCGAGGCCCTCGAGACCTCAACCAAAAGCAGCAACACATCCTAAACGCTTATTCAAACTTGTTCCAATCCTCAAAATACGTCCAACAACTCTAAAACCATTAAATGACATCGAATTCAAGCATATGTTTCTCCAAAACTTCCGTAGTACGCATTCTATCAAAAACCCGACCAAACAACGTCTGAATGACCTAATAATTTGCAGACATATCCAAATCATCTAACAAAGCTACTACAACTCTCAGAATTCCATTTCGACCCTCGGATCAAAATCCTACATATCAACCGGAATTCGCCATAATTCAAACTTTGTCAATTCAAGCCTAATTCTACACCGGGCCTCCAAATACAATTCCGATCACACTCCTAAGTCACAAATCATTCCCCAAAGCTAACCAAACCACCGAAATTGACATCCGAGCCCTCTAGCCACATAGTCAACTTTCGGTTGACTTTTCTAAAATAAGCTTTCTTCTAAGAGGCTAAGTGCCTCATTTGCAAATAAAACCAACTCAATTCTACCCGATCACTCAAATACTAATATTGAAACATAAAGCAACATAATATGGAGGAAACAGAGTGGTAACTCACGTGACGACGGGTCGTGTCGTCACAGGTTCGGGTCATCGCCTCGATGCTATGTGCGCATGTTAATTATGGGAAAGCTTATACTTGCTTTAGTTTGTCATTATCTCATATGATAAATTATAAACTTGATTCAATAAAGTACTTGACTTATACCATTTTCCATAAACAGTTGATGCTTGTAATTTCCATGATTTGAACACATCATACTTATACATATACATTAATTGAACTTAGTAAGTATCGAGTCGACTTCTCGTCTCTACTTCTTCGAGATTAGACGGGATATTTACTGGGTACATATTGTTTATGTACTCATGCTATGCTTTTGTACTTAAATTTACATGATTTGAGGCAGTGGATCCGAACATCATTCTGGTGCGTATCAGTGAGCACGTTTGAGATTTCTACAGTGAGCTGCTTTCGTTTCATGTCGATTTGCAGCCGAATAAGACTTCCTTTGTATTTATGTTGTTGTTCTATCTATGCTGATTCAACCAATAGGATAGGGTATTATTCTTTTGTGTATATTCTACTAGTGCTTGTGACACGAAGTTCTAGCAAACACAGTGGTAGACATTTATTATAGATTGTGTAGCTATGTTTATACATTATTGATCTTTACTGGTTTTTAACATTAAATTGGAAAAATTTATTATGGTGGTTTTT
The DNA here is from genome assembly GCA_032618575.1 of Nicotiana noctiflora. Lineage (NCBI taxonomy): Eukaryota > Viridiplantae > Streptophyta > Magnoliopsida > Solanales > Solanaceae > Nicotiana > Nicotiana noctiflora. Next base: position 302,749 of record JASVEL010013106.1, read on the forward strand.
GGCAAAGGTAAAAATAAGAATTTAATTATACTTCCGCGTTGGCTGGCCTGACAAATGGTGTTGGGCGCCATCATGACCTATTATGTAAAATGGGTCATGAAAGTCACATTCACATCATGAATGGACCATAATTATCTATATGTGCTTTATAAAGTCTCATGTCAAATTGATGACAAATATTATTTTCACAGAGTGAAAGATTATTTTGAGAATCCTTATTATTCTCATTATCATAATGATTATGATTATAATTTTATCTATTGTCACATCCACATCCATTGATACCTTCACGGTAATAATTGTCTTCTTTCAGACTTATCGCATATTGCTATCATGTTCTCTTAAAGGAATGAGAATGAACCAAATTCAATGGGATGGGTTTTCACTTCTTATGCTCATGATAATACATGACTTTGATCATGGAAAGACATAGAAAATTTATCACTTTTGGTTTTTATAATTTCTTTCAAACTCCATTAGAGTTACAATCAAAATTTATCATCTTTACTTGTATTTAAAATCAAATTATAGAATGTCAAAAGTTTAAAAGACCAAAATAAAGTAAAATACTTACCTTAAATCTAGAATTTAATCATGAAGGAAGTTCAAGGGACAATTGACAATCATTATGCTCAATCCCAGCGCTTCTACTCAATTGGTTAGAGTCTCGTGCCGATAACAATAAAAGAAGAAAAAAAATATTGCTGAGAAAAGCAGGGAGAGAGAATTCTTATTGATTTGGGAATAAATTACAAAGGAATAAAACTCTCTATTTATATGGAGAGGGTGACTTAGCCACCAAGTAATAAACATTAGAATCTCTCCAAATATAGACATTTACTATAAATAAAATTCAATTTATAACACACACAATATTTTATAGTACATTAAATAATATATGTACATTTTATTTACACTTTTAGCACCAATCAATATTAGTTATCAAGTATTTTCACCTTGATCTATTACTTAACTATTTGTCTAGGCTTCTAAATTACTCGTTTGATAAACACTTTTGTCCAAATAGCTTTTAAAATGATTTTCTTAAATAGGGGAAAGCTGCACTTGGAAAATTCACTTACAATTTGTTTGGATAGTTGTTACCTATTGTATTGTTACTTTAAATACAATATTATTTTGCTTGTTATTTAAATTTTATTATGTTGTATCATTAAATCCATCGTTACGTAACAACGAAATGTCTCACTTTACGGAATGGCCAATTTGGCGTGGTCGCGTCGTTACTTTTGATTTGTGCCTCATCTCACCCTTCATTATGTCACGATCCAATCTCGGTCACAATGGCGCCCAACCCTAAAGGTAGCTAAGCCTGACTAAGAATCGCTCACAAATCAACCATTGTTCTCAAAACCAACAATTTAAGGAGAATATAATAAGATTAGAATGATAATCCAATATTTATAGAATAATAATACTGAGAAATACGATGTCTGATAAAAACACTCCCAAAAGATCTGGGGTCGCGAGTATAGAGCCTCTAAACAAAACTGGATAACAATATCCGAACTAAATACTCAAGTCTGGAAATGTATATATAAGTAAGACTGAAATAGAAAGGGTAGTCAGGTCCTGCGAACGTCAAGCAGCTACATCAACAACTCAGATAAGCTCTGGAAACAAAGGCTGCTCAGCTAAGCCTCCGGTGTACCTGAATCTGCACACAAGGTACAAGGAGTAGGGGTGAGTACTAAGTACTCAGTGAGTACTAAGCATATAAAAGTGAAGGTAGGGGTGGCCCCGGTGGATGGGAAAATTGTGATGGCCCGGCCCGACATCACGAGAATTTCCACCCCGTTACCCCTTCATTTATATGTTTCATGTTTCTATATCGATGTTAGAGTCTATCGGGTGAGTTAGGAGTGATTCTGGTTGAAAATGAGGCATATAGCCTTTTGAAATGAAGCTTGTTTATGAAAAGTCAACCTGGAGTTGACTATGTGGTTAGAGGGCTCGGAATCGAATTATGATGATTCGGTTAGTTCCAGGAGGTGATTTGTGAGTTAGGGGAGCGATCAGAAATGAATTTGGAGGTTTGGTGTAGAAATAGGCTTGAATTGGCTAAGGATGAATTTTGGCGAAATCCGAACGGTAGGTGAGATTTTGATTCGGGAGTCGGAATGGAATTCTTATAGTTGCAAAAGCTTCGTCAGTTGATTTTGGATATGTCTGCAAATTTTCAGGTCATTCGGACATCGTTTGGTCGGGTTTTTGATTGGATGTAGTTTTCGGAAGTTCTAGTTGAAACTTAGGCTTGAATTCGCCTTGATTTGATGATTTCCGTGTTTAAGGGTGTGTTTTTATCATTGGCACAAGTTCTTATCATGTTTTGGAGTAGGTTGGTTGTTTTTGTTGGTGGTTTTCGTTGGGGTCCCGGGGGCCTCAGGGTAAATCTAGGGGTCCAAACGGACCATTTTTTGTTAGAAGGAACAACAGAATTGTTGTCATAATTGCAGAGCCATTTTGCTCTCTGCGATTGCATGAGGAGCCATGCGATCGCGTAGAAGCATTTTGTGAGGGAGTAGAATTGTTCTCTGAGATCACATAGCTTTAGCTACGATCGCATAGTAAAGGGAAGCAAAGCACTGCGATCGCGGGGCCTAGGACGCGATCGCATAGAGGTTCTGGAGGGTAGATATATCTTATACTATGCAATTGTATAGTAATGACTGTGATCGCATAGAGAATTTTAAAGCCCAAGAAAATTAATTCACTGCGATCGCATGCCAAGGGCTGCGATCGCCTAGAGATAAATGCCTGACAGAAAGATTAAAAATCAGAACATTTCAGTCGCGAAGCAACACCATATTTCCTCCATTTTTGAGTTCCTTGAGAGCTAAGTAATGGGAATTGAAGGGGATTTCATCGGGAGAACATTGGAAGTAAGTTTTATGGTCTAAATACACGATTTTATCATAGGATCTTCAATTATTTCACTCTAAATGGGAGGATTAATAGGGGATTTTCCCCTAAGCATGGGTTATGGTAAATTATTGATTTGAATGGGCAAACGGAGTCCGATTTCGATAAACTTTATATGCATGGACTCGTGTTGAGATAAGAATTCCGAAAATGTAACTTTTGTAATTTTGTGAGAAGCGTACGGAAAGTCGGGTTTTGCCAACTTTGTGGTTTTTGGTGTAATTCGAGTTGTTTCGATTGGGTAATGTCCCTTTAGCCTATTTTGATGCATTTCTATTGATTTTGATCAGATTATACACCCGTGGAGGCCGATTTCCATGGCAAGGTCATTGAGGACTAATCTTCGAGCCGAGTCGAGGTGAGTAATGGGTGTGGGTGATGACCAGCGGGTTCGAAACCCCGGTATATCACTATGTGACGTTGTATTGAGGCGAGACACGTGCTCTCTTGTGAGTGCGGGGTCGAATGTGATTGGGGACTGTGGCTTAGTCTGACCTGTTCATACTATACTGTGTTGTTGGCTACTATTGAGCCGGTGAACCTCCTACTTGGATGGTTGTGTATATCTTTGGGATGTGAGCCGGTTATTGGGATCCCGCGAGGATCGATGCTATTGTTTCTATGATATTGACATGCTATTTTGATACCAGTCCTGAGCTATTACTGTCTAAATGGTATTCCAAACTTTGGAATTTTTGAAATACTGTTTTCTACTGAAAAATGATAAAAAGTGTTTTCAAATACTATTTCTGAGCCTGTGAGGCTGCATTGCATTATAGCTAACTTGGTAGTGGATTGGGCTGCACGCCGCAACGTATCATGATATTGTGCTTGGACTGTAGGAGCCCCTCCAGAGTCTGAACCCCCACAGTGAGCACGGGTACCCAAATGGATCGGGCTACGCGTCGGAGCGGTCATATTCATGCATTGCATTGCATTTAGCTATACCTGTTATTCTGATAATTGATATTGCTGGTTTTGATATCGTTGGTTCGGATATTGCTTATGCTGATACTGATACAGGATATTGTTTATAGCTTTAATTAGTGTTGTATTGGGTTTTCTTGCCTTCGCTGTCTTACCCCTTCTTATTACCACTGAGTCTGGAAGTACTCACTTTACTCCATGCACCTTGTGTGTAGATCCAGCTACATCACAGCAGAGCTGAGTCTATATCTGCTTGGGAGTTGCTTTTGGACAGTTGAGGCAGCTGCCAGCGTCCGTAGGACTTGACTCTCCAGTTTATTTTCATTTTGTTTAGTCTATTACATACTTGCGCACAGTTGTATACACTATCACATCTTATAAATTCTGGTAGAGGCTCATGACTTGTGACTCCTGATCCGTTGGGAGGTTATACTGGTTTAGGATATCTAATCCCAGTGTTTTGGATATTTCCTTTGTTATTCTATCACCGTTTATTCTTAAAAAGGGTTAAGTGTGAGCGGATAGCTCCGTGTTTCAATTGATTGGTCGGGCTGGCCTAGTAGTGTACTGGGCACCATCACGACCGAGTTTTGGGGTCGTGACAAAAGTAAAGCTAAAACTAACATTCTGAAACCTTACTACGAACCAACATCAAAACAACTTCAAATATAACAGTCAAGTAAAATGTAAAGATGCAATGCAATGCATATGAACACGTTGTGGCATACATCCCGATTCATTTAACGTCGTCGACGCCCACTGGGGGTGTGTGCAGACTCCGAAGGGGATCTTTCACCCCAAGCGCAATATAATCATAACATTCGCTACGACGTGCAACCCGATCCATACTCAGTCATAACATTCGTTGCGGCGTGCAGCCCGATCCATACTCATTCCACAGTTTACATATGAGTCATATAACAGATTCAATTACTTTTCCAGTTTCCAATTTATTAAGAAGAATAGTTTAGGTATTTAACTTTAGGAAAAATGACTTAGCATTTCATAAAATGATTAAGCACAGGACTGAGATCAATGATTATACAAAGCATGCGATCACAATGATATTAATCCTCTGAGGATACTACAGATCGTCACAAGGCCCCAAACATGGCAATAAGCCCAGATATATTCACTACAGGGTGCGTATCAGTCGCCAATATAGAAACATTCTTGTTCGGGATGGATCAACTCACAATCCCCAATCATAAACGATCCTGCACCTGCCATGGGGTGGGAGTCACGCCCTACATAGCATCACAATGTGATAAGCTAGGGTTTCAAACCCTTATGCCATCATATACACCAACTACTCATCTCTAACTGGCCGTAGACTGGTCCGTAATGCCCTTTCCTTTTGTATCAAACTCCTCGTGCATCGAATCTAGTCAAATCCATAGCGAATACACAAATACGGGTCAAAGAAACATAACCCAATCAAAAATACTTAAAAAGTACTAAAATTCATGAAGTTGGTAAATCCCGAGCCCCGAGCGCACTTCTCAAAAAATTCTAAAAATCATATCAAAGGATTCCTCGTCTCACCAAGAGTCCGTACATATAAAGTTTATCGAAAACGAAGCTCAAATGGTCTTTCAAATCCTAAAATTCGTTTTCAAGAACAAAGCCCTAGTTCTTCACAATTTCTACCTAATTTCATGAATTTGAGTGTTGATTCTTCCATAAAATGGTGTTTTCTAGTCAAGAGACTTTCCTCCTTGCAATACTCGTTGAAAACCCTCTTCAAATCGCTCAAAAGCTCTCTTGGCGAAGTAAAAATGGTGGAAACAATGTGTGGGTTGCGACTGAAATTAACCCTTAACAGTTCTGTCCAGGCAACCCCGTCTATATGATCGCATCAACCCCATTGCGGCCGCATAGACCAAAAATCAGGCCCTAAAAAATCCTCTTATGCAATCGTATAACAGGCCATGCGATTGTATACCTCTGCTTCTTCCTACTACGCGATCACATCAATCTCCCTCGCGACTGCACTGAACAAGTTCCTCTACCTATGCAATCGTACACACCTTACGCGATCACATAGAGAAAAAATCTCCACCCTCTCAGAACCTTCTATGCGGCACGGACGTATCTATGCGATCACATAGAGTAAATTTTCTCTGCAATTTTCTGCTACACTAAACATGCTCAAAATTCCCCGTTAGCCATCTTAATTCACCCCGAGGCCCTCGGGACCTCAACCAAATGCACACATATGTTTTAATACTTCATTCAAACTCGCTTGTAACATAAAAACACTATCATAAACACCAAAATCATCGAATTACCACGGATTCAAGCCAAAGTCAAACTAAAACTTTCGAACTTGCATTTGATCTAAACCCCGACCTAAACACCTCCGAATAATCTGAAACTTTGCACGCATATCCAAAATCAGCTAACGGGGCTACTACAACTCTCGAAATTCCATTCCAACCCTCAAATCAAAATCTCACCTATCATCTAGAATTCGCCAAAATCTAACCTTAGCCAATTCAAGCCTAATTCTACACCGGGCCTTCAAATTCTATTTTGATTGCGCTCCTATGTCACAAATCATACCTAACGGAGCTACTACAACTTTTGGAAATCCATTCCGAGCCTTTTAACTCATAAGTCAACATTTGGTTGACTTTTCCAAACTAACCTTCTCACAAAGAGACTAATTGTCTCATTTCTAACCGAAGTGTATCCGAAATACTTCAAATTCTCCAAACACATATAATGAAACATGTAGAAGCATAAAACAAAGAAAACGGGGCGGTAACTCCCATGACAATGGATCAGGTCGTTACATCCTCCCCATCTTAAACAAACTCTTGTCCTCGAGCATATCCAGAGTTGTTCTAGAAACCAACCAGTAGCTGAATGGTCTTATCAACCATATACCCGGGGTGATCCCTCGTCACCTTATCTTGCATAGACCCGATAACACAATATAGCTGAACTTTCACAGTTCATTTAATCCATAAACCAAACCATAGAACCACGTCGCACTTTCCTAAATCATATACAAGATCAGAAATTCACATATGTACTCAGAGTAAGCCCGAACCAACTATAATAACCCATATTTATACCCTCTTGTGATAACATATGATATACCGCCTAAACCAAACACTTGGAATCATAGCTTCTATTCACAGCAGTTGTCCCGGCAACTAATCATCGACAGAGAACCTGTTATTAGCTAAAGCCTTATTCCCACACTTTCCTATGCTGCTAACGATGAATGAAACACTCTATAAACCATAATCATCTCTCAGATCAACCATTCATGAAATCACTTCCCTTGACTGATATCATACAGATTTTCGGGTCAAACCTCGATATAATCTTCCTAACAAGCGAATATCCGATATGTCTGTATTTATTAATGAACCCTGAACCCAACGATCACCTCATATCCAACACCACTCTGATGATATAATACCTCAATACAAGTCTAAACCGCATCTTGCATAATATTCGTACCAGTAAAAAACGATCTGAACACACCAAATCATAGCAAATGACTCAATCGAAAAAGCTATACCTCAAGCTTATCAATGCCTTTACAATACAAGGTTGAGACCCCGTCTCACATCATAGAAATAGAATGCCTGAATCTACTCCGACAGGTCATAACTCCAGTAGCCTCGCCATAATGCGTGATCCTATTCCAATACCCTTACACCTGAAGCACCTCAAGCCGCTATGCTCAAAATCAACAACCACGCACATTTGATATCTGAAACTAACACAATTCATTGCACATACGGTGAAATAGAGGACACACAACACACAACCTGATAGACCATAACTAATGCTCCATACACCGAGCAACACCCAATTACTCTTCCTGCTAGACTTTCTCTATGAATTATCAATGGCACCGCACCACATGTGCCCATAACTAACAAATCACAATGTCACACAACATCGAAAAACAACTCATAGCTTTCCATAGATCGCTAACAAGCTCAATAACGATCGACTCAACCTATTCCTCACCAGTACAACTCAGGTTCAACCAAGCTAACTCAAGCTAAATGCGTATCCATATCGGCCTACCAACGAACTCAGTACCGAGAAGCCTAAAAATGTTTCTCCCACTTCTATAACTCCAGCCGAAGGCACCAAATAAATACTGATATCCACAATCTCACCCGGTTACACGCCCGGCCATATGAAACGAATCTGGAAAGTCCCTCAATAACGGAATGGGATCAATGATAGCAACCTCTGCACTGACATCTATCACAAATGCCCAATTAAGAAAGTACTCATTCCCAGCTGTCCGCTAGTTCATTGAAATATAAATCATTTTGCTAAACATATTCTAACGCACTTCACCACTTAACCCGTGGCATTTCTAGCATAGCCCCTAATGTAATAGTTCAAAATCACCCAACACTAAGACAACCAGTCCGAATTCCAACATCACATCCAAAGTAGAACATACCAACAAATAAAGATCCACCACCTCAACATAGCTTGTACATCAGAACTCCATATAACGCACAAATCATCATACCTAATTCCAGTTTCCACCGTATGAACACATCACATATCAAGTATTCATTCATTCAACGAGAGATATTCTAAAATTTCCCTGAGCCATCAGCAATTCAAATGTCCAAAATCGATCTATCACAAAAATGCTGCTACACTACCGAAGAGCTATTAACTTAATCACATTGCCCTATTTCTGAAGCATATACCCTCATCAAATCACTATGATTAGCAACACCACTTCCTTAGCAATATAAAGGCTATTCACCCTAATCATATGAAGATTGTTTATCTAATCACTTAGGAGGAATCACTACACATCCCCTGCTCTACATGACATACACACGTCTTGAATAAATTCGTACAACACTGACATGACAGATGAGACCTGTACATATTCTTAACTACTACCAGAACAACAATTCATTAGTTCTATACTCTTGGCAATAACTGTCACCTCATTCTGAGAAGAATAATGGTTTTAGCTCTTTACTTTACTTCATATACTAAAATTGCACAGATCTCAAATGCAATGATCTCGTCTTACCTAGTACAAATTGCTCGGGCAATATGCCACTCCAGACATAATAAAATGTCGCATATGATGCCCCAATGTGCCAATGGGCTACCAATTCGAATGTGGTACCAAAGAAAATAAGCTATAGAAAGAATTATCAAATCCTACGCACTAATACAGACTTTACTTGGAAAATAGAAAGCAAGGCATACAAAGATGGCATATAGAAAACTATAGTCGATATCACATTGTTTCGGCGTGCAACCTGATCCAGATAACATACCCATGGAGGCATGCCACCTGATCCACACATACATCTCACATAAGGAGATGCACATCGAGCCAAATTTTCTCATTACAACATAATATCGAGTATCAGTCGTACGCATGCTAAGTGCATAATAATATCTCTGAGGGACATATAGCGTTATAAGCTACAACACTCAAGCACCACTGAGGTGCGATGTACGATCTGAATCTCAAGAGCCAAAATGCTCATATAATGTCATTCCTATGTGGATTCTTAACATATAGCAATTTCTCAAGCCGCCTCACAACTCGCCCAGTGCAATGCATCACTACACGAAATATCTGACAAAGAACATCAACCTAAATACTCATGACCGCGTTACAAAAATGCACACATCTGACTTGATATAGAGCCATTATTCACGTTAAATCTATCCACCAACTTCAAGCCGATTCTGATCGCACTGAACTAGTCTAATAACTTTTCAAAGGTCCATAATAACTTGCATTTTCTTCACAAAACACAAGAACAACCCTTATAGTCGGAGTAATCCTCCCCATTTCACAACCCAATATGCCAAGTGCCCTCAGAGCATGAATCTTTAATGTAACAACATCATCTCAAACTTCATACTTAGTTTACATCTTTAATCAATCAAGTGATTACATGTCTCACTTATAAAATCTTCCAGTGGAACATACTCCCACAACCTACCACAAAAGTATCTGGAGCGTACCTCCAAACCATCGGTTGTACTAACTCTGTAAAGCGATTAAGAATCACTAACCAGGACGCAACACCGGTCTCAGGTGAAGCTAAAGATAATACCAATTTATCTTAACCATCGAAACTTCTTTCCTGCTCATCCGATCTCTTGACGTCTTGTCAAAAAATTTCCTTTACTCGTGTCATTCTCGATCCAATTTCCACAACCAGAGCTGGTGCACCATCATGCATCAAATCAGAACTAACATAGTACATAACTGTACAATCAGCTAATCAACACCAACCTCCCCAACTTAACTCGAAGCCATATATCACAACTTACTATACTCATAATGTGTATGATCCATTGTTGTCGTAATACCATAGTGAGATTAAACTCGCTCTTTCATAAGCTTGTGGAAACACAAATCATCTGGAATTTTAACTCTTCTGCATTTTCTTGCATTCTCACATGACAGTTAAGCCTACTCTCCAGGCGACCAAATTTTTACTAAGTCCTAATTTTTTTAAAAAAATTTTAGCAGGGTTTCTTTTGTAACTGGGCCTATCCACCTGCCAAATAATCACCAAAACCATCCTAATAACATGTCCACAACTTGACAAAACATCACAATGTATATCAGTAATATTAATCTCAATACTACAGGTATTATATTCTCAAAATTGATACATGGACATGCGTTGCACCTATTTGAATCATAATACATAGAAAATACCTTTCAATTACACATGAGATCTTCTAACATACACACAAGGTTCATACCGCGCGAGAACACTCTGCAGTAGATAACCCACCTGCTTTTCCTCAATTTAGTATTTCAACACACCTCCCACCAACATACATATAATACAGCCAATTTAGTCTTTTTGAGCCTGAACTCATACCACCACACGTATTGCACTTAACAATCCAAGTAGGAAATACGAAAATATTATTCATGCACCCATAACTCGGGAAACACATGAATCACAATTGGAACCGAACACTTAACAGTTCATCTATTATCCAGCAGACTTCTTCATCATTACAAAAATTGTATAGATACACCTCGCAGTACTAATGTACTCATCACATAAGCCTCCATCTCAGCTAATAGGGACAATACTGAACATATAAGTTCAAATCACTTGGTCACACAATCAGCACCTCGATACTCAAGCCATAGGCGAAGATTCGGCCTCAAGTCCTCCAAACTGGCCCAACATGAACTCACAGAGATTACCTCTCGCCCCTCGATCTGGGAATGACCAGCCATCAAGGCAAATATGTTACTGAGCGCTCGCGTGTGCATACAAACATGAGGAAGGAATTTCAAGAGTTATTTTTCAAATTGAATCAAATACGCAAGATAAGAATTCCAAGAAAGTGAAGATTTTCCGAAAGGTTTTGTAGCCTCATGAGGATATATACGGACGTCTACATATCAATCCACGAGATCCTACTAAATCAGTTCATGACTCGCGAGGCCTGGTAACCTAGGCTTTGATACCAACTTGTCATGACCCAAACCCAGCCGTCATGGCGCCCAACCCTAAAGCTACGCAAGCTTGACCAACAATCGCTCACAAATCAACCATTCTTCTCAAAACCAAAAATTTAAGGAGAATATAATAAGTTTGAATGATAATCCAATGTTTATAGAATAATAATACTAAGAAATACGAAGTCTGATAAAAACACTCCCAAAAGATCTGGGGTCACGAGTCTAGAGCCTCTAAATAAAACTGGATAACAATATCTGAACTTAATACTCAAGTTTGGAGATATATATATATATATATATATATATATATATATATATATATATATATATATATATATATATATATATATATACATATATATATATATATAAGTAAGACTAAAATGGGAAGAGTAGCCAAGTCCTGCGAACGTCAAGAAGCTACCTCAACAACTCTAGTAACCTCTGGAACAAAGACTGCTCACCTAAGCCTCCGGTGTACCTGAATCTGCACACAAGGTGCAGGGAGTAGGTGTGAGTACCAGTGAGTAATAAGCATAGAAAATGTCTGAAGATAAGAAATCCACGAAATGCCACAAAGTAAAGCTAAAACTAACAATCTGACACCTTACTACGAACCAACAGCAAAACAACTTAAAATATAACAATCAATTTAAAGGTAAAGATGCAATGCAATGCAATGCATATGAACACATTGTGGAGTACAATCCGATCCATTTAACGTCGACGACGCTCATTGGGGGTGTATACAGACTCCGGAGGGGGCTCCTTCAGCCCAAGCGCAATATAATCATAACATTCGCTGCGGTGTGCAACCCGATCCATACTTAGTCAAAACATTTGTTGTGCCATGCAACCCGATCCATACTCAGTGCCCAGTATGCATATGAGTCACGTAACATATTCAATTAATTTTCCAGTTTCCAATTTATTAAGAAGAATATACTTTAGGTATTTAACTTCAGGAAAAATGACTTAGAATTTCATAATAGTGATTAAGCACAGGACTGAGATCAATGATTATACAAAGCATGCTATCACAATGATATTTATCCTCTGAGGATACTACAGATCGACACAAGGCCCCAAACATGGTAATAAGCCCAGATATATTCACTACAGGGTGCGTACAGTCGCTAATATAGAAATATTCTTGTTCAGGATGGACCAAGTCATAATCCCCGGTCATAAACAATCCTGCACCTGCCATGGGGTGCACGTCACACCCTAAATAGCGTTACCATGTGATAGGTCGGGGTTTCAAACCCTCCGGCCATCATATATACCAACTACTCACCTCTAACCGGCCGTGGACTGGTCCACAATGCCCTTTTAGTTTGTATCAAACTCCTCATGCATCGAATCTAGTCAAAACCATAGCGAATACATATATATGAGTCAAGGAAACATAACCCAATCAAAAATACTCAAAAAGGACTAAAATTCACGAAGTTGGTAAAACTCGAGCCCTGGACCCACTTCTCCAAAAATTCTGAAAATCATACCAACGGATTCCTTGTCATACCACGAGTCCGTACATATAAAGTTTATCGAAAACAGAGCTTAAATGGCCTTTCAAATCCTAAAATTCGTTTTCAAGAATAAAGCCCTAGTTCTTCACAATCTCTACCCGATTTCATGAATTTGAGTGTTGATTCTTCTATAAAATGGTGTTTTCTAGTTAAGAGACTTACCTCCAAGCAATACCCGTTGAAAATCCTCTTCAAATCGCTCAAAAAGCACTCTTGGCGGAGTAAAAATGGTGGAAATAATATGTGGGTCGCGACTGAAATTAACCCTTAACTATTCTATCCACGCGACCCCTTCTATGTGATCGCATAAACCCTATTGCAATCGCATAGACCAAAAATCAGTCCCTGAAAAATCCTCTTATGCGATCGCATAATAGGCCATGCGATCGCATACCTCTGCTTCTTCCTACTACGCAATCGCATCAATCTCCCTCGCGACTGCACTGAACAAGTTCCTCTACGTATGCAATCGCACATACCTTTACGCGATCGCATAGAGTAAAAATATCCACCCCCTCAGAATCTTCTATGCGATCGCAGACGTACTTATGTGATCGCATAGAGTAAATTTTCTCTGCAATTTTCTGCTGCACTAAACATGCTCAAAATTCCGCGTTAGCCCTCCGAATTCACCCCGAGGCCCTCGGGACCTCAACCAAATGCACATACATGTTTTATTACTTCATTCAAACTCGCTCGTAACATAAAAACACTATCATAAACACCAAAATCATTGAATTACCACGGATTCCAGCCTAACTTAAACTAAAATTTCTGAAATTTGCATTTGATCTAACACCCGACCTAAACACCTCCGAATGATCTGAAACTTTGCATGCACATCTAAAATCACCTAACAGAGCTATTACAACTCTCGAAATTCCATTCCAACCCTCGGATCAAAATCTCACCTACCATCCGAAATTTGCTAAAATCCAACCTTAGCCAATTCAAGCCTAATTCTACATCGGACCTCCAAATTCAATTCCTATTGGGCTTCTAAGTCACAAATCATCGCCCAAAACTAGTCAAATCATTAGAAATCCATTCCGAGCCTTCTAACTCATATGTCAACATTTTGTTGACTTTTTCAAACTAACCTTCTCATAAAGAGACTAATTGTCTCATTTCTAACCGAACTCTATCCGAATTACTTCAAATTCTCCAAACACATATAAGGAAACATGTAGAAGCATAAAATGAAAAAAACGGGGCGGTAACTCCCGTGACGACGGGTCGGGTCGTTACACATTATTATAAATAATTTTATTTTACCATTTGCCTTACTTTTTTATATAATAATTTACCCCATAGTATAATTTTTCTTTATAATATTACAAGTTTATTTTTTATATTATTGGTGCATGATATCATACAATAACGACAAATGACACAATCTATCCAAACATCATATTTATCAAATGATATAATACAATACAATACAATACGATACATTATGAAATGATATGTCACAACCATCCAAACAAGCTGTTAAGAAGTGCTTCTATTTGTTAACAGCATATATTTGGCCAAAATTAATTTTGAGTATCAAATGAAAAAAAGACAGTATTAAGTTTTATTTTACAATTAATATTATTAAAATAACGAATATTTTTACATACTTTTATGAATGCTTTGATTAACTTATATATATATATATATATATATATATATATATATATATATATATATATATATATATATATATATATATATATAAAGACTTTAATAAATATTAATATAGTTAACACAAATAAGAGGAGAAGTGGGTCAAAACAATTTTCTATTTTTGCTTATTGGACTAAATAGAAATTAATAGCTTCTCAAACAGCAAAAAAAAAAATAATAAAAAAAGTGCTTTTGGCCTTCCAAAGCTTACCAAATAGGCTAATAATCATAGTAAGTCAATGTGATTTGATGTCAACATCTATTCCCTCCTCTATTACTCTTTACCTTTGGTATACTCATTTTCGTGTTTTTGGTTGTACTCCCTTTGATAATCTTTAAGTGATTTTGTGCTCTTTTTACATATATTAAGGAGTTTACCTTGTAGCATTAATTAACAATAAAATTGATCATATTAACTTAAATTTGCTCATTAGAAAATTAACAAACTACTCCTAGGCTCTTTCCTCCCAGGGAAAATTTAGAAAGAAAAGTTAATTCCTTCTTTGTATCTGAAAAAATTAAATATTGCTGACCACAAAAAAAGGCTAAAAATTATAACGGCGACTTGTAAATCGCATAACGTAAGTGCGACTTATAAATCGTGTTTAGGTTATGCGACTTTTAAATGCGTTTAGATTATGCGACTTATAAATCACATATTATAAATCGCATTTATTTTATGCGATTGTGCATTTCATTTCTTGCGACAACAACATACGTCGCTACCCTGTTTGGCCAAGTTAAAAGAATTAGCTTATTTTGAGAAGTATTTGTTTCCAAAGTTCTTTGCAAATAAGTACTTTTAGAGAGAAGCAGTTTGTGTTTGGCTAATCAGTCTAAAATGCACTTTTGAGCAACAATTTATGTTTGACCAAGCTTTTCAAAAAGTACTTTTAAGTATCAAATTGCGAATAAGAACATGAAAAAATTTTCTTAATAGTTAATATTATATGAATAAATAAAAATTTCAAATACTTATTATTAAAGATAATAATTTAAAAAATCATTTTATTTAAGTAAACATGAAAATAAAATTAAAAATACTTTAATTATTCCAAGATAATTTAAATATATATAAATAAATCATCCAACAAATATAAAAGCATTCATCCCAAAAGTCACCATATATTATGGAGATATGTTACAAATAAAAAAGAAAAATTTATACATTAGGAGTGTTCAATAATATTGTGTATGGTCAAGATCACGTGCCTTCAATCTATAGGCTCGAGGGATCGCCTTAAGCTCGAGTTCAGGCAAGGTCAAAGTCGAGCTTGATGGATTAGACTCGAGCTTGAAGATAGGATGCGAGGCCCGAAGATCATAGTGCGATGAATACCAAACCTGAGTACGCCTGACCTCGTAATAATATCATTAAGCATTTCTAACAAAAGGAGTGATATTCTTGCCACATCCTTAAGATCATGGTGCAAATCCGTGAATAGAACTCTACGATTCTGTACCAGGCATTTAGAAATATGTACCAATAATATTCTTTAACGTAAATAGAAATATACCTTATTTAGGGTTTTTCTATTTTATAAAGGTCACCCCAATCATTTGTAACATTATCCATAATTGGAAAAGAATATACTCTATAATTTTCACTTACTGTTCATCAAAATTGTCCTCTCTCATCATTGTTTTTATTTTCTTGTTCCTGGTTAATCTCGAGGTTACCATTGCTGAGTAACATTAGTTTGATAAACTCATTTCTTTCATTTCTACTTCATATTTCTTGATTATCAATTAGGATTGAACTAAATCACATATCTGTAAAACCACAAATCAAATTTAACTGTTACTCATATTTTTGAGGTAACAGTTTGGCACCCACTATGGGCCTAAAGATAATAGTTATTATTTATTTATTGATTCTCATTACATACTTTATTTTTATGTTTTTTCTTGTAAAGATATTTCGATTCTTAGGATTAAAATTGTCGACCTCGCAAAATGTACATGTCCATGACAATGAAGGTCTTGGATTTCATGGGGAAAACAACAATTTAGGGGTTGGTGTATCACCGATAAACCTTAGAGAAGTACCAAATGTGAAATCTGTTGATGTCGGTTCTTACATTACTTTGGATATAGATTAGGCACAGACCCCGGAGAGAGCGTATGCAAAGAAGCTCGATCTGGTGGCCGAGGAACACCAGGTATAGGAGATGGGGAGTCATCCTCCAAGTGATATTCCAAATGCTGCAAGCTCAGCAGATCACCATCGCCCAACTTCAGAGCCAGAATAAAACTCCGAGTGTAGATGAACAGGAAAACACTCGACGTGCTGAACCAGCGCGCCGGAAAGGTCAAACAGAAATAACTCGGGGACTGACCCCACCATTATGAGGATTCTCGAAGAGTTCACCAAAAGGATCGGTTCTAGGGAAAAGAAGATTGAGGACAATGATAAGAAGGTGGAGACTTATAACTCCCCCGTTGACAAGATGCCGGGAGCACCTCCAGTTTTGAAAGGTTTAAATGCAAAAATGTTCATACAAAAATCGTTCTCTTAGATCGCGGCTCCGATGCCCATCCCCAAAACGTTATGCATGCCCGATATTCCAAAGTATAATGGGACGACCAACTCTAGTGAGCATATTACTTCATAAACTTGCGGGATCAAGGGTAATGACTTGAATGACGATGAGATCGATTAAGTATTGCTAAAAACGTTTGGAGAAATGTTGTCAAAAGAAGCTATGATTTGGTATCGCAACTTACCTCCTAATTTTATTAATTTATTTGCTATATTAGCATACGCCTTCACGAAAGCACACGCCGGAGCCATAAAGGTGGCAACGAGAAAATTAGATATCTTCAAGATAAAACAAAAGAACGACGAGATGCTAAGGGAGTTCGCTTCTAGGTTCCAAATAGAGCGAATGGAATTACCACCGGTCTCGGATGACTAGGTAGTACAAGATTTTATGCGGGGTTTGAATAAACGAAGCTCGATGGCATCTCGATAATTAAAACAGAATATGATCGAGTATCCAACTATGATGTGGTCAAAAGTACATAACCGTTATCAAGTAGGGTCGAGGATCACCAGTTGGGAGCCCCCTCGGGCTTAGTTCATCCTAACAGGTCGGTAGCTAAGCCCCTAAGGGATAAAGATATGGAATCAAATCCAAACAAATAATGGTATCAATCATACATTGCTTGAGGAAACAATGGTTTGGGCCATAACACTCCTCGAAATGATCAGAGAAATGATCGAGGATGGATATCTCGGGGATTCATGAGCAAGAGCGGGTTCGATAAACACAGCAATCCTGTGGAGGTACCTCGATTATCTTAGTATAATTTTAGTGTAGACGCATCAGGGATCGTGTCAGCTATTGGAAGAATCAAAGACACATCATGGCCCAGGCCTATCCAAACCAATCCTTCTCAAAGGAATCAAAATTTAATGTGTAAGTATTATGGAACACATGGCCATAGAACAAAAGATTGTGGGCAACTATGGGGGGAGGTAGCTCGGTTGTTCAACTAGGGTCACCTTCGAGAATTTCTCAATGATCGAGCTTAAAACCACTTTAGGGAGAGAGATGTAAGAAAAATATGAGTTGTAAGAACCACAACATGTAATCCACATGATCATTGCTGGTGTTGATATCTCACAAAGACCTGTGTTGTAACGCACCAAGGTATCAATCACCAGCGAAAAACAGACTTGAAAGCTATGTGCCCAAGGACATCATATTATTTTGTGACAATGAAGCAGAAGGCGTATCTCAACTGTACAACGATGCCCTGGTAATTTCTATTCTTTTAAATAAAATTCAAATTAAGCATGTTTTAGTGGATCCAGGTAGCTTAGTAAAATAATTCGATCGAGGGTCATTGAACAACTCGACCTACAAGATCAGATTGTACCTGCGTCCCGGGTCCTTAATGACTTCAATATGGCAAGTGAAACAACAAATTGGGAGATAATCCTACCAGTAAACGTAGTCGGAACCTTACATTACACAAAATTCCATGTCATTGAAGGCGACATAAGGTATAATGCACTCCTCGGGAGATTATGGATACACAACATGAGGGCAGTGCCTTCGACTCTTCACCGGATGATAAAGTTCCCAACAGCTACGCAGAGCAAAATGCTTCAAATGAGATGTTTTCAATTGAGAAATTGGTGTCGATTACAGAGTCTTCGACCTCAGAGAAATCGAGCACCAAAGGTAAGTAGGCGGCTAAATAGCAATGACCGCCCCAGCCTCGGCGGAATCGGAGCATCAGGTAATCGAAGACGAAGAAGAGGACTTCTTACTCTTCGAACCTTCATCATTCCCGAAGAGTCCGATGCAACCAAATCAACTATAGAGAAATGTGATGACCCAAAGGGTCATCACCTACTTTCCTCATTTGTTCTACACTTCCGAGGCCTTGAAAACCTTATTTTATGTTGCCTCGATTTATGTGCACGATCCGGGCATGTAGACGAAAAGATTTTGTGATAGAATATATGAATTCTATGAGGAATTTGAAGAAAAATAATATTAATATTGATATAGTTGACTTCGGTCAATATTTTTAGTAAACGGACCCGGACCCGAGATCGGACGGTCCTGGAAGGTCCGTAGGAAAATATGTTACTCGGACATGTGTCCGGAGTCAAATTCTGAGGCATAGAGCCCAAGTTATGTATTTTTCTGTGAAATTATTTTTGCTGTAATTATTAAAGAAAAATGAATTAAATGACCATGGTATCGGGCTCGTATTTTGGTTCCGACGCCCGGTACAAGTCTTAAATATTATATATGTGCTTTTTGCAAAGTTTGGTGACATTTGGATGTCGTTTGATATGTTTTGGACCTTGTTCCAAGTTTGAAAGTTTTGAAAAAAACCAAAAGTATGAAAATCATGAACTTGATGCTTGATTTGATGAAAACGATGTTATATTGGTGATGTAATCGCACGAACAAGTTTGTAATGTGTTTTTTATGTTGTGTACATGTTTGGTTTGGAGCCCGGGGGGCTCGGGTAAAGATTTGATAGGCCGTTGGAGCAATTTCTAAAAATAACACAGCTGGCTTTTCACCCAGCTGGTGTCTTCGCAAATGCGAAGGGGGCAGGCCAGGCCAGTGTTCGCAAATGTGAACCCCATGATCGCAAATGCGATGAATGCCCAGAAGTCCTTGGGTTCGCAAATGCGAATAAAACCTTGCAAATGCGAGGCCTTCACTCATCTCACCTGGGTTCGCAAATGCGAACCCATTGTCGCAAATGCGAAGCCCTACGATGCCAGCCAAGTTTGTAATTGCGAACTCTTTCTCGCAATTGCGAGAGCAGCAGACCCCCCGACCTGTAGTGTTCGCAATTGCGAACAAATGTTCGCAATTGCGATATCCGCAGTTGTGCAATTTCATACTTAAACGAAATTTTTTGTTCTTTCTTCATTCTTTCAAAAACCCACACACCACACACGACATCTCAAGAGCAAATTCACCCCAAAGCAATTGTAAGTCACTTTTTAATTAATTCTTTCAATTCCTAACAACATTAAACATGTTTTTCAATAGAAATCAAAGGTTTTCATGGTAGAAATCCATGTTTTTGGGTAGAACCTAGGTTTTTCATGAATTGGGCAATTGGACCTCGAATTGAGGTCCGATTTTGAAACAAATCATATATTTGAACTCGTGGGGGAATGGGTAACCGGATTTTGGTCCGAACCCCGAGTTCCGACCACGTGGGCCAGGGGCGTCTTGGAAAATTTTGGGGTAAACTTGGACAAAACCATTTTTAAGCATTCAAACCAAGGAAATTAGTATTTATTAATATAATGGAATCAATTGTGATCAGATTCGAGCTAGTTGAAAGCGAAAATTAGGGGAAAAAGCTATAATTGAAGAATAATTTGGACTTCAAGGCTAAAGGTAAGTGTTTGTTCTATCCTAGCTTGAGGGAATAGGATTATGTGCTATGTGCTATATGATCTAGTGTGGTGTATGGGCTGTGGTGACGAGCATCCATACACTGGCGTCTTGCATGACCGTGAGTCATTGTTAATACTTGTTGTGAGACATATTTAAAGATAAATTGTTGAAGCCTTGCCGGGTTGTAGAATTGGTATTGTTCTCCCTTGTCGGGACTTGTTGTGAAGTGAGATATTGATTGCCCTTGCCGGGACATTGTTGTGATGATTATCGCGTCCCTTGTCGGGACGGTTCATGATTTATTGTTTTCATTCTCTGCCCTTAACTGTGATTGTTATTTGGGTGAGGAAGAGTGATAATGCACGAAGGGTGATGTTTGTCACGACCCCAAATCCGGTCGTGATGGCGCCCAGCACATTGCTAAGCCAGCCTGACCAATCAATAACAAGAAAGGAGCTAGAAGCTCGTTCTATCCCATTTAAGCATATCAAAATATGAAACAACAGTGATACATATACCAACAGTGGGGAACCAAGTCCCAAAATATACCAACTCCCATAGACCGAAGGGTCAAGAGTCATGAGCCTCTACTGAACATAAGTGTATAAAGGTTTACAAGACACCAATTGCGGAAAGAAAAGTCGATACAGAATCAAAAAATAGTAAGAAGGAATATCGGGTCCTGCGGACTCTGCAGCTACCTCGTATATCCCACAGATGTCGCCTCGCACAGCTACTGGATCACTGCTGAGAGGTACCTAGATCTGTACACAAGGTGCAGGGAGTAAAATGAGTACTGCCAGACTCAGTGGTAATAAACAAGGGTAAGACACAGCAGATAAGAAATCCGCAATAAAGCACAATGTAAAGCTATAACCCAAAACCTTGTAGCTGTTCAATATCAACAGTAGATAGCCAACAATATCAACAACAAGTATAACAGCTAGCAGGTGTAGCTAAATGCAATGCAATGCATGAAATGACAGCTACGGCGCGTAGCCCGATCCAATTTGGGTACCCGTGCTCACCGTGGGGTTTCAGACTCCACAGGGGCTCCTACAGCCCAAGCACAATATCATGAATATATGCTGCGGTGTGCAGTCCGATCCACTACCAATCAGCGAAATGCAAATGCAGCCTGTCAGCTAATATGCAAATACAGCCTCGCTGGCTCAAAAGTAGTTTTGAAAACCCTTTTTATCATTTTTTAGTTGGAAAACAGTAATACCAAGTTCCAGAGATTGGAAATAGCATGATAACAGAAATAGCTACGGACTGGTAGTAACTAACATGTCAATATGATAAGACAATGATAACAATCCTCGCGGGATCCAATAACTGGCTCACGGCCCACAAGTATACTCAACCGCCCAAGAAGGGGGTTCCTCGACTCAAGAGTGGCCAATATCTCAATATATAGTATGCAACCATCCGAGAAGGAGGTTCGACGGCTCAAGAATAGCCAATGTTAAAACACAGTATCAAAAAGTCGGACTAAGCCATAGTCCCCAATCGCAATCGACCGCGCACTCACAAGAGAGTACGTGTCTCACCGCTATACAGCGTGACAAAGTGGTATACCGGGGTTTCGAACCCGCTGGTCATCACCCACATCTATTACTCACCTCAATACGGCACGACGACTACTCCACAATGCCCTTGCCACGAGAATCAAGCTCCGCACGTGTAGAATCTGATCAAATACAGTAGAAATACAACAAATTAGGCCAATGGGACGACACCCAATCAATACAACTCAATTTACATCAAAATTCCCAAAGTTGTCAAAACCCGACTTTCGGTACGCTTGTCGAAAAATTACAAAAGTCACATTTTCGGAATCCTCATCTCGATACGAGTCTAGGCATATAAAATTTACCAAAATCGGACTCCATTTGCCCACTCAAATCGGTGTTTTTCTTCAATTTAGGCCTAGGGCTCAAACCCACCTTTAATCTTCCATTTACAGGGATTTAACCAAGGATTTCTTGTTAAAATGATGTAATTAGGCCACAAAACTTACCTCCAACGAAACCCCGATGATTTCCCAGCAATCTCCCGTCAATTTCTTCTCTTGGAACTTAAAAATGGAGGTTTTGGGTATTAAACCCGCGACTGGTTCTGTTCTGTAATTAAACTCACTGCCAGAATATTTTCTTCATCGCGTTCGCGACACCTCTCACGCGTCCGCGACGCTCTGCCCAAAATAACTTTCGCGAACGCGACATGCCATACGTGTCCGCGATGCACATTTTCTTCAGCCATCCGGAGATCTTTCTACGCGAACGCGGCCATGATCCACGCGAACGCGATGCCTAATGACTTCCCTCTACGCGAACGCGACCTTCACCCACGCGTTCGCGATGCTTCACAGCCTTTCCAATACGCGAACACGATACCTCCCTCGCGAACGCGATGCATGCTGAACCTGGCCTACGTGGCCTTGCCCTCGCGAACACGAAGGCTAAATCACTGCCCAGTGATCTGCAATTTACAGCACACCCTTTCTTGTTTCAAAGTGCCGGATAATGGTCCGGATTCACCCCGAGGCCCCCGGACCCCAACGAAAACCACCAACATACCCCAAAACACGATACGAACTTGTTCCAATCATAAAAACACCATCCTAAACATCAAAATCACCAATTACCCACGGATTCAAGCCTAAATTTCTTAAAACTTTCCGAATTACACATTCCATCAAAAACACGACCAAACAACGCCCGAATGACCTGAAATTTTGCAGGCACATCCAAAATCACCTAACGGAGCTACTGCAACTATCGCAATTCCATTCCGACCCCCGGATCAAAATCTCACCTACCGTTCGGATTTCGCTAAAATTCAACCTTAGCCAATTCAAGCCTATTTCTACATCGGGCCTCCAAATTCAATTCCGATTGCTCCCCTAAGTCACAAATCACCTCCCGGAACTAACCGAATCATCAGAATCCGATTCTGAGCCTTCTAACCAAATAGCCAACTCCGGGTTGACTTTCCTTATTCAAGTTTCCTTCAAAAAGGCTATATGCCTCATTTTCAATCCAATTCACTCCTAACTCACCCGATAGACTCTAACACTGTTATAAAAGCATAAAACATGAAATTAAAACATAACGGGGTGGAAATTCCCGTGACGACGAGCCGGGTCGTCACAATGTTGTGCCTTGATTTATTGATTATGCACGAAGGTTAATGTCGAGCCTTGAATTATTGATTTTGCATGAAGGTTAATGTCATGCCATGTTATTGATTATGCACGAAGGATCATGTCGTGCCTTGTTATTGAACCATGTACGAAGGATCATGCCGTACTATGGATGTGAGGATGAGAGTAAAAGCACGAAGGGTGATGTCGTGCACTTTATTTGCTTATTTTGTGAGGATGAGAGTAAAAGCACGAAGGGTGATGCCGTGTAACTATTTGCTATTCCTTGACTTGATATTACCTGTTTTCCATTATACTTTGGTTTTCCTTGTTGATTTAATAATTGTTGTTAACTGTTGAGTTCCTTTGTGTTATTCCTTATTGAGTTGTTACTTAATTATTTCTCGTTATCTTGTGGTGTACATATATATAGAACTGCACAGGTTTATGTGGGTGTCTAGTCCTAGGCTTGTCACTACTTTGCCGGGATATGCCAGGCACTTACCAGTACATGGGGTCGGATTGTGCTGATACTGCACTTTTGTGCATTTTTGCACAGGTCCAAGTTTCGATCAGAAGCAGCAGTAGTGGATCTTTTACTCGTGAGAGTTGAGCATATTGAGACCGAGGTAGCTTGCAGGCGTCAGCAGGCCTGACGTCTCTTCTTTTTACTTACGTTATTAGTTGTAGTCTCCTTGTTCTGAGACAAACAGATTATGTTATATTTCTTTCAGACCTTTATGTGTAGTATTCAGTAGTAGTTCATGAGTTGGTGACTCCACGTCTTGGGTAGAGGATTTCAGTATTGTTTTACCTTGGAACTACTTATCTCTATTTTTATTAAGTCTTCCGCACTTATTTAATTAAGGTTATGGTTTTGGTTGAAAAGTTGAATATGAATATTGCTAAAAACAAGATAGTGTGAATAAAGTGGCTTGCCTAGCTACCACGAGTAGGCGCCATCATGATCCCGATGTTGGGGGAAAATTCGGGTCGTGATAAGTTGGTATGAGAGCTCTAGGTTACATAGGTCTCACCGCTCACGGACAAGCTTAGTATAGTTTGAGAGGTAGGTACGGAGACGTCTGTACTTGTCCTGTAGAGTCTATTGAGTTAGGAAAGAGTCTCTCATTTGTTCCTTCTTGTCGTGCGATTTGTTCCTCAAATACTTATTGAACTTCTACTCTGTCCTTTCGCAGATGGTGAGGACACGCGCTTCTTCGTCCGCTGACCAGCAACCTGAGCCCCAGGCAGCTTCCGTAAAGGGCAGGGGCCGAGGCCGTATCGGAGGCTGTGGTAGGGGTAGGGCTCAGCCCCCGGTAGCTATTCCAGAGGTAGAGTCTCATATTGAGACTGGCGAGGAGGTTCCAGTCCCAGCAGCTCTAGTGGGCCCAGCTCAGGTCCCAGGAGAGGCTTTATTTACCCCAGATCTTCGGGAGGCTTTGTTCAGGATAGCGCGGTTTATGGACAGCGTTGCCAGAGCAGGTTTATTACCAGTTGCACCAGCCGTTTCTCATGCTGGAGGAGGGGCCCAGAATCCCGTTGCTCGTACTCCGGAACCAATAGCTCCTCAGCCTCACGCACCGGTGGTTCAGCCGGCTGTGGCCACTCAGTCAGGTACCACAGCTCAGGCCGGAGATGGAGCAGCCATGACTTCTGATTCTTTATGGAGACTTGATCGGTTCTCCAAGTTGTTTACCACTACCTTCAGCGGTGTCACATTAGAGGATCCTCAGGATTTCTTATTCAGTTACCATGAGATTCTCAAGACTATGGGGATAGTGGAGTCCAATGGAGTTGATTTCCGTACATTCAGGCTTTTAGGATCCGCCAAGACTTGGTGGAGGGATTATTGTTTGACTCAACCAGCAGGGTCCCCGGCTTTATCATGGGATCAATTTGCAGAGTTATTTCTGGAGAAGTTTTTCCCTGTTACTCAGCGGGATGCACTTCGGAGGCAGTTTGAGCGCCTCCAGCAGGGCACTATGAATATCACTCAGCATGAGACGAGATTTGTTGATTTGGCACGTCATGCAGTAGTGATCCTTCCCACAGAGCGGGAAAGGGTCCGCAGGTTCATAGATGGGCTTAATCAGCCAATTAGACTTCAGATGGCTATGGGAGTGGGGAGTGATATATCATTTCAGGAGGCAGCTAATGCAGCACGTAGAGTTGAGATGGCTCTTGCTCGGGGAGGTGGTTATTCTTCGGACAAGAGGCCTCGTCATTCAGCAGGTTTAGTGGTTCTTCTTTTGGTGGCAAGGAATCTTTTGATAGGGGCCAGTCTTCCAAGCCTTTCCATCCGCCCTTCAGGCTTTACAGGGTGGGCCAGGCGATCGTGGGTTTCGTGAGCAGTATTCAAATCAGCCTTCTATTAGTGCCCAGCCTCTTCAGAGTGTTCGTGAATGACAATCAGGTCGTCAAGGCCAGCGGCCCCATCAGCCTAAGAGTTTCTACGGTTGTGGTGACCCAGGTCATCTTGTCAGGTTCTGCCCTCGAGCGATGGGAAACACTCAACAGCGGGGCCCTCGTCCCATGATTCAGTCCCCAGCTGACCCTCAGCCTGCCCAGCCAGCCAGAGGCGGGAGTAGAGATCATAGATGTGGAGGTGGAGACCGTAGAGGTAGAGACCGTCTAGCCAGAGGTAGAGGTCAGCCAGTTGATGACCTTCCTAGGGATGTAGGCCAGATGGGAGGTGCTGATCCCCGATTCTATGCTTTACAGCCAGGCCAGAGGCGGAGGCCTTAGATGCCGTGATTACAGGTATCATTCTTGTTTGTGGCAGAGGTGCTTCAGTATTATTTGACCCTGGGTCTACATATTCATATGTGTCTTCCCACTTTGCATCGTACTTGGCCGTAACTAGCTGTGATCTAGATATTCTAGTTTATGTGTCTACACCAGTGAGCGACTCCATTGTGGTCGACCGGCTGCATCGTTCGTGCGTAGTTATCTTTGGGGGTCTTGAGACCCGTGTTGATCTATTGCTTTTGGACATGGTGGATTTTGATGTCATATTGGGGATGGACTGGTTGTCCCCATACCATGCTATTCTAGATTGTCATGCCAAGACTGTGACCTTGGCCTTGCCAGAATCACCCCGACTAGAGTGGAAAGGTACCTAAAGCCACTCCGTTCGCACTGTTATTTCTTATGTTAAGGCTCGACGCATGGTCGAGAAGGGGTGTCTAGCTTATCTGGCATATGTTCATGATTCCAGCGCAGAAGTTCCTTCTATTGAATCAGTTCCTATTGTACGGGAGTTAACTGAGGTTTTCCCTTCAGACCTGCTGGGCATGCCACCTGACAGGGATATTGATTTCTGTATTGATGTGGCACCGAGCACTCAGCCCATCTCTATTCCACCCTATCGTATGGCCCCGCCGGAGTTAAAAAATTTAAAAGATCAGTTGCAAGACCTTCTTGAGAAGGGCTTTATCAGGCCCAGTGTTTCCCCCTAGGGAGCACCTATATTGTTTGTGAAGAAGAAAGATGGCTTGATGCGGATGTGTATTGATTACCGGAAATTGAACAAAGTGACAATAAAGAATAAGTATCCACTGCCGATGATTGATGATTTGTTTGACCATCTCCAGGGAGCGAGGGTGTTCTCAAAGATAGACTTGAGGTCAGGCTACCATCAGCTGAAGATCAGGGCGGCTGACATTCCTAAGACATCATTTCTCACTAGATATGGGCATTATGAGTTCTTGGTCATGTCCTTCGGGTTGACCAATTCCCCAGCAGCATTCATGGAGTTGATGAATCGAGTATTCAGGCCTTACTTAGATCTGTTCGTGATAGTCTTTATAGACGACATCCTGGTATACTCCCGTAGCCAGGAAGAGCACGAGCAGCACCTCAGAGTGGTTCTTCAGACTCTGAAGGATAATCTATATGCCAAATTTTTGAAATGTGAGTTCTAGTTAAGTTCGGTGGCATTTCTGGGCGACATTGTATCAGTGGAAGGTATTCAGGTGGACCCAAAGAAGATTGAGGCAGTCAAGAATTGGCCTCGACCAGCTTCAGTGATTGAGATCCGGAGTTTCTTAGGGTTAGCCGGTTACTACCGTCTGTTTGTAGAGGGGTTTTCTTCTATTGCAGCCCCGATGACCAGGTTGACCCAGAAGGGTGCCCAGTTCCAGTGGTCAGAGAAGTGTGAGGCGAGCTTTCAGAAGCTCAAGACAGCCTTGACTACGGAACCAGTGTTGATACTACCTACGGGTGTAGGGCCCTATATAATTTATTGTGACACAACTCGTACAGGGCTTGGAGCGGTATTGATGCAGGATGGTAAGGTTATCACTTACGCTTCAAGACAGCTAACAATACATGAGAAGAATTACCCAGTTCATGATCTTGAGTTAGCAGCAGTGGTCCATGCCTTAACAATCTGGAGGCATTATCTATATAGTGTGACGTGTGAGGTGTACACTAATCACAAAAGCCTACAGTACTTGTTCAAGCAAAAGGAACTGAATCTACGACAATGGAGATGGTTAGAGTTGCTGAAAGTCTATGATGTTACTATCCTATATCACCCAGGTAAGGCCAATGTGGTGGCCGATGCATTGAGTAGAAAGTCTGCTAGTATGGGTAGTCTCGCATTCATTCCGGTCAGTCAGAGACCATTTGCTCTAGATGTCCTGGCCTTAGCCAATCGGTTCGTGAGACTAGACATTTCTGAGCCGAGCAGTGTGTTAGCCTGCACGGTCGCTCGTTTTTCTCTATTAGAGCGTATCCATGAGAGGCAATTTCATGATCCTCATTTGCGTGACTTGAGAGATACAGTACAGCGGGGAGGTGCCACGAAGGTAAATTTGGATGATGACGGGTTATTGAGATTGCAGGGTCGAGTTTGTGTGCCCAATGTTGAAGGGATTCGATAGTTGATCTTTGCGGAAGCCCATAGTTCGCGGTATTCTATTCACACGGGCGCTGTGAAGATGTACCAGGACTTACGGCAGCACTATTGGTGGCGCAGGATGAAGAAAGATATCGTTGCGTATGTCGCTCGGTGTCTAAATTGTCAGCAGGTGAAATATGAGCGCCACAGGCCTGGTGGTGTATTCCGTAGAATCGAAATTCCCGAGTGGAAATGGGAGCGGATCACTATGGACTTCATTACTGGACTTCCCTTGACTCGGAGGAAATTTGATGTTATTTGGGTCATTGTTGATAGGCTGACCAAGTCAGCACACTTCATTCCAGTATCTGTCTCCCACTTATCGGAGAGGTTAGCAGAGATTTACATCAGGGAGATTGTTCGACTTCGTGGGGCACCGGTATCTATTATCTCTGATCGGGGTACACATTTTACCTCGCGGTTCTGGAGAGCGGTCCAGTAGGAGTTAGGCACCCAGGTTCTGCTGAGTACAGCTTTTCATCCTCAGACGGATGGTTAGTCCGAGAGGACTATACAGATTTTAGAGGACATGCTTCGAGCCTGTGTCATTGATTTTGGAGGCTCGTGGGACCAGTTTCTGCCATTAGCAGAGTTCGCCTACAATAACAACTACCAGTCCAGCATCCAGTTGGCCCCGTATAAGGCATTGTATGGTAGGTAATGTCGATCTCCAGTCGGATGGTTTGAGCCGGGAGAGGCTCAGTTGTTGGGTACAGACTTAGTTCGGGAGGCCTTGCATAATGTCAAGACTATCTAGGAGAGATTGCGTTCAGCTCAGTCCAGACAGAAGACATATGCGGATCGTAAGGTTCGAGATGTAGATTTCATGGTTGGTGAGCGAGTATTGCTCCGAGTACCGCCTATGAAGAGTGTGATGTGGTTCGGGAAGAAGGGCAAACTCGGCCCTAGGTATACTGGTCCATTTGAGATTCTAGACCGAGTGGGACGGGTGGCTTACAGACTAACTCTGCCGCATAGCTTTTCAGTCGTGCATCCAGTTTTTCATGTATCTATGCTTCGGAGATACCACGGCGATCCCATACATGTGTTAGACTTCAGTACTATCCAATTGGACAATGATTTATCCTATGAGGAGGAGCCGGTGGCCATTCTAGACCGGTAGGTTCGATAGTTGAGGTCGAAGAGTTATCCTTATGTGCGTGTTCAGTGGAGAGGTCAGCCTCCTGAGGCATCGATCTGGGAGTCCGAGTCTGATATGCGGAGCCGCTACCCACATTTGTTCCCCAACTCAGGTACTTCCTTCTCTTGTCCGTTCGAGGACGAACGGTTGTTTTAGAAGTGGAGGATGTGACGACCCAAAGGGTCATCACCTGCTTTCCTCATTTGTTCTACGCTTCTGAGGCCTTGAAAACCTCATTCTATGTTCCCTCGATTTACGAGCACGATCCGGGCATGTAGCCAGAAAGATTTTGTGATTGAATATATGAATTCTATGAGGAATTTGAAAAAAAATGATATTAATATTGATATAGTTGAATTCGGTCAACATTTTTACTAAATGGACCCGGACCCGAGATCGGACGGTCCCGGAAAGTCCGTAGGAAAATGTGGGACTCGGACATGCATCCAGAGTCAAATTCTGAGGCCTAGAGACTAAGTTATGGATTTTTCTGTGAAATTGTTTTTGCTGTAATTATTAAAGGAAAATGAATTAAATGACCATGGTATCGGGCTCGTATTTTGGTTCCGACGCCCAGTACAAGTCTTAAATTTTATATATGTGCTTTCTGCAAAGTTAGGTGACATTTGGATGTCATTTGATATGTTTTAGACCTTGAGTTCCAAGTTTGAAAGTTTTGAAAAAAAACCAAAAGTATGAAAATCATGAACTTGAGGCTTGATTTGATGAAAACTAT
The DNA here is from genome assembly GCA_032618575.1 of Nicotiana noctiflora. Classification (NCBI taxonomy): domain Eukaryota; kingdom Viridiplantae; phylum Streptophyta; class Magnoliopsida; order Solanales; family Solanaceae; genus Nicotiana; species Nicotiana noctiflora. The sequence continues at coordinate 333,112 of JASVEL010013106.1, forward strand.
GTTATATTGGCGATGTGATCGCACGAACATGTTTGTAATGTGTTTTTGATGTCGTGTACATGTTTGGTTTGGAGCCCGGGGGGCTCTGGTAAAGATTTGATAGGCCGTTGGAGCAATTTCTGAAAAATAACACAGCTGGTTTTTCACCCAGCTGGTGTCTTCGCAAATGCGAAGATTTTATCGCAAATGCGAAGGGGGCAGGCCAGGCCAGTGTTCGCAAATGCGAACCCTGTGATGGAAAATGCGATGAATGACCAGAAGTCCTTGGGTTCGCAAATGCGAATAAAACCTCGCAAATGCGAGGCATTCACTCATCTCACTTGGGTTCGCAAATGCGAACCCATTGTCGCAAATGCGAAGCCCCACGATGCCAGCCAAGTTCGCAATTGCGAACTCTTTCTCGCAATTCCGAGAGCAGCAGACCCCCCGACCAGTAGTGTTCGCAATTGCGAACAAATGTTCGCAATTGCGATATCCGCAGTTGTGCAATTTCATACTTAAACGAAATTTTCAGTTCTTTCTTCATTCTTTCAAAAACCCACACACCACACACGACCTCTCAAGAGCAAATTCACCCCAAAGCAATTGTAAGTCACTTTTTACTTAATTCTCTCAATTCCTAACAACATTAAACATGTTTTTGAATAGAAATCAAAGGTTTTCATGATAGAAATCCATGTTTTTCGGTAGAACCTAGGTTTTTCATGAATTGGGCAATTGGACCTCGAATTGATGTCCGCTTTTAAAACAAATCATATATTTGAACTCGTGGGGGAATGGGTAACCGGATTTTGGTCCGAACCCCGAGTTCCGACCACGTGGGCCAGGGGCGTTTTGGGAAATTTTGGGGTAAACTTGGAGAAAACCATTTTTAAGCATTCAAACCAAGTTAATTAGTATTTATTAATATAATGGAATCAATTATGATTAGATTCGAGCTAGTTGAAAGCGGAAATTCAGGGAAAAAGAAATAATTGAAGAATAATTTGGACTTCGAGGCTAAAGGTAAGTGTTTGTTCTATTCTAGTTTGAGGCAATGGGATTATGTGCTATGTGCTATGTGATCGAGTGCGGTGTATGGGATGTGGTGACGAGCATCTATACACTGGAGTCTTGCATGACCGTGAGTCATTGTTAATACTTATTGTGAGACATATTTAAAGATAAATTGTTGAACCCTTGCCGGGTTGTAGAATTTTATTGTTCTCCCTTGCCGGGACTTGTTGTGAAGTAAGATATTGATTGCCCTTGCCGGGACTTTGTTGTGATGATTATCGTGTCCCTTGCAGGGACGGTTCATGATTTATTGTTTTCATTCTCTGCCCTTAACTGTGATTGTCATTTGGGCGAGGAAGAGTGATAATGCACGAAGGGTGAAGCCGTGCCTTGATATATTGATTATGTACGAAGGTGAATGGCGTGCCTTGAATTTTTGATTTTGCACGAAGGTTAATGCCATGCCATGTTATTGATTATGCACGAAGGATCATGTCGTGCCTTGTTATTGAACCATGTACGAAGGATCATGCCGTACTATGGATGTGAGGATGAGAGTAAAAGCACGAAGGGTGATGCCGTGCACTTTATTTGCTTATTTTGTGAGGATGAGAGTAAAAGCACGACGGGTGATGCCGTGTAACTATTTGTTATTCCTTGACTTGATATTACCTGTTTTCCATTATACTTTGGTTTTCCTTGTTGATTTAATAATTGTTGTTAACTGTTGAGTTCCTTTGTGTTATTCCTTGTTGAGTTGTTACTTAATTATTTCTTGTTATCTTGTGGTGTACATATATATATAGAACTGCACAGGTTTATATGGGTGTCTGGTCCTAGGCTTGTCACTACTTCGCCGGGATAGGCCAGGCACTTACCAGCACATGGGGTCGGATTGTGCTGATACTGCAGTTCTGTGCGTTTTTGCACAGGTCCAGGTTTCGATCAAGAGCAGCAGCAGTAGATCTTATACTCGTGGGAGTTGAGCATATTGAGACCGAGGTAGCTTGCAGGCGTCCGTAGGCCCGGCGTCTCTTCTTCTTACTTACGTTATTAGCTGTAGTCTCCTTGTTCCGAGACAAACAGATTATATTATATTTCTTTCAGACCTTTATGTGTAGTATTCAGTAGTAGTTCGTGAGTTGGTGACTCCACGTCTTGGGTAGAGGATTTATGTATTTTTTTACCTTGAAACTGCTTATCTCTATTTTTATAAAGTCTTCCGCACTTATTTAATTAAGGTTATGGTTTTGGTTGATAAATTGAATATGAAATATTGCTAAAAACAGGATAGTGTGAATAAAGTGGCTTGCCTAGCTACCACGAGTAGGCGCCATCACGATCCCGATGTTGGGGGAAAATCCGGGTCGTGACAAGAAACTAGAGCAGGTCATACTAATTAAATACATGCCCGAGAGAAAGGTATACCTGTTGAACGGGAATAAACCCAAAACTCAAGAAAAAACTCATTCAATTTCTTTTTGATAATATGTATTGCTTTGCTTGGTCCCATTTAGATATGATAGGAACTCCACCAAAAATCACCGCACACCGGCTAAGCATCGACCCCAGGTTCAAACTGGTAAAGCAAAAAAGAAGGCCCCAGTCCGAGGCGAAACATGCATTCATAAAGGACGAGGTAATCAAACTTCTTAAAATAGGGTCTATTTGGGAGGTAAAGTACCCCGAATGGATAGCCAATGTAGTGGTAGTTCCTAAAAAAGAAAATAAACTTAGAATTTGTGTAGACTATAAGGACTTGAACAACGCATACCCAAAAGACTCTTTCCCACTACCAACATCGACCATATTATTGATGCCACGACCGGCCATGAAATCCTAACTTTTATCGATGCCAACTTCGGGTAAACTCACATTCATAAGGATAAGGAAAAGACTCCATTTATTACTAAATTTGGAACTTATTGCTACAAAGTAATATGGGAGTTACATATCAACTCCTAGTCAACGAAAGTTTGAAGAACAAATAGGTAAAATAATGGAAGTTTACATTAATGATATATTGGTTACGTCTCTGCGTAGAGGACCATGTTACTCATTTGCAGGAAAGATTTTGAGAAGGTACCATATGAAGCTTAACCCGAAGAAATATGCCTTCGGAGTTGGCTCGGGTAAGTTCCTCAGCTTTATGGTATCGAATCGGGCTATCAAATTTAATCGTGATACGATCAAGTCCATCGAAGATATCATGGTTTTGGATACCGTAGAGGCCGTACAAAGGCTAACAAGACAAATTGCTGCCCTATGTCGGTTCATTTCGAGATCATCAGACCAAAGTCATCGGTTCTTTTCTTTGCTAAAAAAGAAAAAGGATAATGCGTGGACCCCAAAATGTGAGCAATCCTTAGAAGAATTAAAACAATATTTATCAGGCCCGCCTTTGCTTCAAACCCTGAAGGTAGATGAATAGCCTATACTTGGCAGTGTCAAAGATAGCGGTAAATGGTGTGTTAGTTTGAGAAGAGAAAGGTACACAATTCCCTGTTTATTATGTGAGTTGAACTTTAGGAGATGCAGAAACTAGATACCCCCACTAAACAAATTAGCACTTGCTTTTATATGCACATCTAGGAAGCCGAAACCATATTTCAGTGTCATCCCATATGTGTATTAACAACTTACCCCTTTGAAACACTTTGCCCTTTTCACAAACGGTGCCTCAAATATTAAGGGTCCGGACTCGGTATTGTCTTAAAGCTGCCTACGGTACCATTAGACAATCTATCAAAACTTCTAGGTTTACTAATAATGAGGTCGAGTTTGAGGCCATGATTGCAGGCCTCGAACTGGCTAAAGGCTTGGGAGCAAAAGTCATTGAAGCCTAGTGTGATTCACTATTGGTGGTAAACCAAGTAAACAAAAGTTTTGAAGTTCGAGATGATAGAATGAAACAGTACTCGAATAAGCTACAGATAACTTTGCACCGCTTCAAGGAGTGGACTCTGGTTCATATGCCTCGAGAACAAAATAGGAAGGCCAAGGCACTTGCTAATATGGGATCCTCAGTCGAAGAAGATGATATTATCTCGGGGACCGTCGTCCAGTTATCGAGGTCTATGATTGAAGAACGTCATGCCGAGATAAATTAACAAGTTTGACTTAAGACTGGAGGATAAATATATCGACTATTGAAAAATGTAAAATTCCCATCGGACCATAAAGAATCAATGCCCTACGAGCCAAGGCTGCTAGGTTTGCATTATATGAAAATGGAATATTGTACCGGAGAATGTTCCATGGGCCATTGGCGGTATGCCTGGGGCCAGATCGCACCGATTATGTTCTACTATAAATCCACAAAAGTACTTGTGGAATCACTCTAGCGCCAAGTCTTTGGTTCGCAAAGTTATTAGAGCATGGTATTACTGGGATAGCATGGTAAAAGACACTAAGGAGTTTGTTAAAGAGTGTGATAAATGTCAACGGTGTGCTCGATGATCCATCAGCCTGTAGAACAATTCCACTCAGTCATATCCCAGTGGCCTTTCATGAAATGGATAAGTTGGGCCTCTACCAATGGCCCCAAGTAAAGCTGAATTTATGTTGTTTATGACTAATTATTTTTCTAAATGGATGGAAGCACATGCCTTCAAAAAAGTTAAAGAAAAAGAAGGTATTGACTTCATCTTGTACCATATCATATGTCGGTTTCGCATACCTGTCAAGATTGTATGTGACAATGCAAAATAATTCATCGACAGAAAAGTAACAGAGTGCAATGACCCAATCGGTCATTTTGAGATTTTGCACTTTGCTCTCTAGTTCTTGGGCACGACTTTCCTCGTATAATGTATTATGACTGATTTAGATCATTGGTTTTGTCTTCAGGGAAATTGGAATGAATTTGAAAGAAAAGTCTCAGTTGAAAGCTTTGCATTTGAAAGGTTTGACTAATAGTTGACTTATTTGTATATGAGTTTGGAATGGAAATTGTATGATTTGGTTAGCTTCGTTGGGTGATTTATGACTTAGGAGCGCGACCGAAATGCATTTTGGAAGTCCGTGGAAGGATTTGGCTTGAATTGGCTAGGTTAGTATTTTGGCGAATTCCGATTGATAGGCGAGATTTTGATCTGAGGGTCAGATTGGAATTCCAAGAGTTGAGTTGCTTCGTAAGGTGATTTGGGATGTGTGTGCATAAAGGGCGGGGTGGTAAGCTCTCTATCAATGCTTTCTTTCTGGTCTGACGGCCTCTTCTTCGTCTGCAGGGAATTTCTTGCTAATCAGGTGCTATCATCGTATTATAATGATTATTCCGACATCAAAGCAGACGGGAACGTCGTGAGATAGTTCGGTTCCTATCTACCGTTGGTGTTAAAGGGAGGTATGAGAAGTTATGGGAAAGAGTATATTAAATGTGCAAGCGAGACCCAGCAAAAAAAACTTTTTCGCTTGAAAGCCGTTGCTTGTTCCATGCCTTTACCTTTAAGGTTCCAATTTTTAAGGCTTTAGGCAGCATAGCATTAGCTTCAATTGAACAAGCTCAACCTTGAAAAAAAGGTGGTAGGCAGACGTTGAACGCTTCAACTTGGCCTTGAAGAAGGCGAAGGCTGGGCGAGAGACTAGGCCACGGTGGTTGTTTTTCCTTGGCTTATCGAACCAGCGTATGCCCATTCCTCCTTTGATGACTCCATTAGCGGACCGACTTGACAGGACCTTTTCTCGAAAAAAAATTCTTGCAACTACGAAAACCACAACACAAGCACTCCTGGCTCCTTGGTGGGAATGAAAAGGTGGTACCCCTATCACAACAAGGCAAGTTCAGTTGGCGGGCCACTTTTTGTCGGGGGAGGAATCATTTTTGTAGTAAAAAAAGTTCTTGGAATAAGAGCTCTGGGACTTCATGGCTTTGAGGGAGGTTTAGCCTAGCCCTAAGCCTTTTCAGAATAGAATGCTTCTTATTGGATAGAAAAGGGGCTGCCCCTATGAATAAGGGAAGTGACTAGGAACTTCAACTAAGAAAGAATAAGAATAAGAAGAATTATTGTTTTGTCATTTTTTCCTTCTTCTCTATGATCCCAAAACTTCACTATTAATTAAGATATAGGGAAAGGCCAACGCGTCAAAGGCCACTGCACTAGATGGGCATGTATTCGTAGTAGTCGGCCCGCCCCGCGCCGAGTGATTCTCCCCGAAAAAACTCTACATGTGATGTTCCGAAAACGGAAACATGAGTTAGCAGCCTGCATCCTCTTGTTAGAGGGTTTCTTTGCATCGAAGATCTCTAAATGATCTTCCAGTTCGGGGGAGAATTCACACTTGAAGCAGGAGTCTAGCTAAGGCTAGTGCGCTAGAATTCAAATGTCTTCAGGGTGATGACACCAGTAGCTGTTATGCACAGATAACCATTTCTTAGACTATTGAATTCCAACTTAGAGCTCCTCTCCCGCCAGCTTTTAATCCTGAGCCTGGATCAAACTTGCATCTTTATCTTTTCGAAATCCCAGACCATTCTTCTGTGAGTTAGACAAGCACAGGCCTATCTTAGCTCTCGGTGGCCTGCTTCGGGAGACCTTTTCGAACCGTAGCATGGGGAATGTCCTCTCTCTGGCTAGGCTCTATTGGTCTTAGGATGCCCTTTCTTTACTAGAGGAGGCGCCAGGATCTCTAGTTTTTTTCTGGAATCAAAACAAAAAATCTAACTAAATAGGCAGCGAGCCGTTCAGATGAGACCCGAAGACCATGAATAATAAATAAAGGCATCTCGACTGCTTCCAAAATCAGGTCATCGACCAGTAATGCGACTTGTAGAAGACTGTCCTTATAGATAGGTGAAAGCCACCTCCTTGACAGATTACGGCCTACAATGGAATGCAGCTATTTCTGACGGATAGTTATGTTAGCTAGGCCACCTGCCTGATCAGGGTTTCCATCCGAACAGCTCACTCAGAAGCGAAGTCCGACTACTATTTTAGAGTACCGCTAGAAAGATGCTATTTGCTGCTATTCTATCTATTTGTGCATCAAGGTCTAATTCCACGCCTTATGACGAAGGGGGAGTCGGCGTGGCATAAAGTGAAGATTGGGGGGACACACGTGATTCTGCTCTGGTAGAAGTGCACGTGCAATTCAGCTCTGGAAAAACTCCCTGAGGTCCAGAGAGAGATGAAGTTTATAGTCAACCTCTGCAATGGATCCGTTGGGCTGGATGAGCAACCTTCTATCTGGCCTTTGTACCAATAGTAGAGTGGCTTGCTACTTTCAATCAGAAAAGGAAAATTTTAGGTCATTCAAAGGTGATTGGTTGGGTTTTTGATCAAATGCATGTTTCGGAAGTTTTAGAAGAACTTATGCTTGAATTCAATGTGAATTGATGGTTTTAGTGTTATTTGAGGCATTTTTTTGGTTGGAACCAATGTTTTAAAAGACGGGGGCATGAGTAACATGCAATAATTTTATCTTAATTCTGACAAAATATAGTCAACTTAATGATTTATGATTAAGAAAAAAGTAATTTTGGATAATAACAACAACAACCCAGTATAATCCCACTTAGTGGGGTCTGGGAGGGTAGTGTGTACGCAGACCTTACTGTGAGCACGTGATTTTGCCCCAAGCAATTAATTCCAAAATAAAAATACAAAAATGATTTTTGATTGCAATTGGTTTGATTAGTGTATATAAAATACAAGTGTTTGTTTTAATTGTTAAAATAAAGTGAAAGAAATTTGAAATGGAATACAAAATGAAATTAATTGGAAAATATCACAAAAATATAAGCTTATTACTAGGAAATTGGAAAAATCAAGGAAAATACAAAAAATTGAAAATTAAAGAAGATACATCGGCATAAAATATACTAAGGAAAAACAAATATAAAATTCAAGAAAATACAGGAAAATAAAATAAATACAATTCAAAAATACAAAAAATACGAGTAGATACAAAATACAATTTGGAATACCAAAATTGGGCCAAATACACAAAATATTCAAGCCCAAAACAACACAACACAGACCAGGCCCAAAAAATTTAACCGGCCAGTCTCACAACAAAACCAAACAACACCGTATAACACAACAGATCTGGGTCATTGATGATTTGAATCGTACAGATCAAATAAGGCAGTTGCCATGTAAATCAAATGACGCCGTGTGAAGAAACAATCAGGGCCGTTCGTTTAATTAATCCAACAGATGAAAGCAATGTCTTATTAAACCAAACGATGTCACTTAGGCAAAATAATCACATCCGTCTAATAACTTAATCCAACGGATGTGAGTAGGGGTACATTTAAATCAAACGATGACGTTTTGAGGGCAAAGTGATCTGGACCGTTCATCCTAGCTAATCTAATGGTGGAATATTAATAACCTAGATTCAGTATATATCCCCCTCCCCTTCGTTCATTTAGATCATTACACACACACACATTTCACAATACAAACCCTAGCCGCCCCTCCGTCCCCCTCCTTCTCTCACAAGACCATCGGAACCCTACCGGTGGTCAGCCTCCTGTCACCTACTCCGGCTCAGGCTACCCCCCTGAACACCCCCTCCTTCTTCTGACACCCTTATCTCCATTAACCCCATCCAAAAATCCCATTAGTTCTCCAGTTCTTGAAACTCCGGTCATCGGAACCCCAGTTGGCGACCACCAAACTATGAATCAACCCTCCACCTTAACACCCCAGAACCACCATAAAATGATCTTTCACCCCATCCTAGTCCCATATCTCGAATCGAAGCCAAAATCTTCGAATTTTAAAAAGTGTTTCACCGGAACCCTACTCCGGCGAACACCCAAAACTAAACCCTTTTCAAAACCACACCCATGGTCTTCAAATATCCCTTTCACACACCTAAACCAGACTTCCAAGAGTCTGTTTGGAAGATCTATCATGCAAGAGACTCCAAGTCTCTAAAATGCTGTAAAACCAAGAAAAGAAGAAAGAAAGAACAAAGAAAAAAGAAAAGAAAGAAAGAAAAAAAATAAAGGAAAAGAAGAAACACTAAAATCCAAGTATCTTAAACCTTTATTCTGTGCTTCTGTGTTCTTATCTGGATCTGTTGCATGTTTATAAAAACCTCTGTACGTGTTTAAAATTGATTAAATCCCCTAAACCCATCTCTATTCTGTGCTTGGTTCTCCTGTGTTCATACTTGCTAAAAAACCTGAGCCTATTACATGTGTATGCCAGAAATTGACTCAGTATTTTTTGTTATGACTATAACTACTTGTAAATCATATGTTATTAGTTGTTTTATGCCATTGTTCGATAGATCCTGTCTCGGCTAGGGTTTTGATTAATTGGAATTCAACCATTATCAATTTGTCTCTCTGAGTTCTGATTAATTTTAAAGTTAGTCGTAATTAGGGCTATTCTTGCAAGACTACATAAGACTGGCTACATTTGCAATATGATTTATATGTTTGTTTCTTCTAAACTTATGAGTGCTTAGTCACATTTGGGTTATATGTGTAAAATTTTTATGGTGGTTATATTTGCAACACACTGTGAGTCTTTGATTTAGTAGAGTTTATTTGTGGCTATTTTTATAAAAGTTGTTAATTCTGAAAAGGTTACTTAGTCTAAAACTGGCTAAAACATAAAGTAGGGTCTCAGGGGTTATATTTTAAATATGTTAATTACCCCAAGTCTTGGCAGACCTAATGATAGGTCGGGTAAATATTATTGAGTGTAAGGGGTAAAAGGGGAAAGATAATTGGTATTTCTGTAGATTATATAAAGGTAATAGGGGTATAAATGACATTGAGGCTTGGTTTTACTGAAATGATGTGAACAATACAGGGTAGACTAGGCATAGTTAATAGGCAAATGTGTAATAAACCTTAGCAAGTGAGGGTAACTAAATCAAATCCGCCCAATAGAACAATAAGCAATAGCCTAGAACCTTCTAGCAGGGGTTCAAGTGTATTTCCGTTAGAATTATGCTATACTTAACTGATTGAATTTAAAACGAGTTGGGGTGGAAAATAGGAATAACTAATTCAAAATTCTCTCCCAAATTAATTCTATAAATAGGCTGTCTCAAGCCTGAAAAAGGGGTTCCATTTTTTTTAGAGAATTAAGCGTTCCAATTTTCAGAGGGTTCGATTTCTGTTTCCAATTTTGAGAGTTCATATACTTAAATACATTAATACTTCTACTATTTCTTTGATGTTAGTTCAAGTGGTACTTTGGGATTTCTGTTCGTTGTTCTTCATTGGTTTTGATTGAGTTCACTGGATTTCTCTTATTTGCTTGGTTGAATTTGCTGGGTTCTCTATTCTGAAGTTGTCCTTGCTGCTGTGATATTTATTTCTGCTGTTGTTGATATTTGGTTGCTGCTATTGTTGATTCTCTCTTCTCCTTCATTTTAGAACTCATCGTTTCCTTTTGTTTGATCAGTTACACTACTACATCCTGACGATGTAATTGAAACGCGATGAAGGAATGAAAATTATTGATTAATTTTATTTGAAGTTGTATTTCTATTTTTCTGTAGCTATAGATATGTAGATTTTATGTAATTCAATAGGAACTTATTGTAATAAGTAGTGGACTGAGCGAGTACACTTTTAAATTTAGTACTAGTGATAGTGATATAAACAATAGGTTAAATAAGTTAGATAGGAAATTATCACCTAAATCTAAAACTAAAACCGGTTAAAACCTAGTTGATTCGCTTATAAATACATAACTATTATCAATTAGATGTGTAATACTAATGCTTAGATATTTTGTTAATCAAGTTCTGAATCAGAATCATCTAATTCAAAAACATGAAGTAGTTGACTTTCAAATCACGATACTGTTTTAACATTATTGAAACTGGATTAGCTATAAACTTGTATTTGACTTTGTGAAAAGGCAATCTGAAACATAAATGTAATCTGAGCATGATTTATTTAAAAATGTAAAATGTTCTTTTTCAGTCAAAGTGGATAGATAACTCTGCACTTACTTTTGTTAATTAAATAACGATATCATACCCTGTTAGTTTACTAGTTGAGTAACAACGTTGATTTAAACTGGATATTAAGGGGCATAGTTAATTGTCAAAAATTGAAATCAGTAATGATCAAATGTAATTTGGCATTGTTAGAAACAGTTAATTGTTAGTATTAAATAATATTTCTTCGTAGTGTTGTTATTGAAATGTCAATTTGTCTTAATTATGCTATAGATGTAAGTAATCTGGGCCTAGCCGTGAATACAGGCCCAGATCTAATTAATATGGCATTCATTCCTTTGGATATAAATGGAAGTGTTAGCTGGGCCCCAACTGTCCAGTTGCACTCGGGTACAGTAATGTGAGATAGCCCGGATTTCAAGCCCAATAACGTATAAAGGGCCTGAATCCCAATAAGGGGTGGTATAAAAATGACATAAATCTGAAACATTAGGATGAAAAAACCAAAAATAGAAAACGTAGCCCATTTAAGATTGGACTTTAATAAAATTGAGATGAGCCTCACCAAAACCACAAATAATTAATTGTGGGGCCCTCAAATAAGTCTCAACATAAAAACTCTAGATTCGGAAGGACCGTTTAGCGAATTTCACAGTCTTTTCCAAAGTTAATAAAGACGTAGATACTTTAGGCGGGATTAATAATATTACATTCATAATACGGGTGCACATTTATGTGACCCAAATCCAAATCCCGGCGAAGTTGAAATGCACTAAGGTCACAGGCATACTGGTACGGTGTGACTCGAAATGCGTTTTGCGACATCGCAATTTTTTATAAAATAACCAAGCGGAGCACTAATAATGCATAAAATGAAGCATATAAAAATCAGATAAAAACAAAAACAACAGTTGAGCGACCATGCTACAACCACAGAATCCGGGAGTGCCTAACACCCTCTCCCGGGTTAACAGAATTCCTTATCCAGATTTATGATTAGTAGACTGTAAAGAGTCATAATTTCCTCGATTTGGGATTAAACCGGTGACTTGGGACACCATTATTTTCCCAAGTGGCGACTCTAAAATTTAATAAAATAAATCCCATTTCGACTGTCCTTTAATTGGAAAAACCCCTTCCCCTTTAATTATTATATTCCTTCCCGGGGTGTAGTATTAAATAGCGGTATCTAAGTAAGAAAAAGAAGGTGTGACAGCTCTGGGGACTCTGCTGGGGACAAGAAACCTAGAACTTCGGTTTAGGGTTTAAGAATTCGAGCTTAGTTAAATTGCTGTTTTTGTTTTTATCCGATTTCATTATATATTTTGATCAACGTGCTATATGTTTACCGCTTTGATATTACGTGAAGTGTATATATAAATTGTGCCGATAACCATTCTGTTCTTACCTCCGGGGATGTGCTATCGGTTGAGACTCCCCTTTCTGTTAGTGTCAATACCAGATAAGAAACCGGGGCCAGAAAAGTTACAAAGTCGGACGATCCCGCGGGTCCGCGATACGTAGCCCCCTCCTCGATTTGAGTTGTCCGCTCGGGTACACGGTCTAGCACTCTGTGAAACTATAAGATGTTGAACATAGGTCTAGGATGATTATTTGCATCATATCCGACTTAGGGGACTCAACACAGGGTTGGGTCCATCTAGGACAGGTGACCTGGTATTTAAAAGACCGAGCATAATTATGTGTTGCACTTATTTGTCCTGGACTATTATGTTGACCGGCTAAATACCTGAAAATGAAAAGAGAGAGAAAAATAGCAAAATATTGACGAAACGCTGCCGAACCTTTAAGAAAAAAAAAGAAAATATGAAAATAGTCGGGTTAATTTTGTCAATATAGTTGGCCTAAAAGCAATTTGACCAAACTACGCTGGTTTGATTCTCACCAATAGGCGAGATACGTAGGCAACCCATGACGGGTCCAACCACTCCTTTTCAAAAATAGCCAAAAAATGTCAAATTTTTAATTTTGAATAAATCAAAGTGATCCTGTTTTTGAAAATAGCCGAATGTTCCGAAAGGACACCGGAAGGTTGTTTATGCAAAATGGCCACTTTTGAGGTCATTTCCCTTAAATAAAAAATATAGCCTTGAAATCTTCGAACGAGGTATTAAAAGGATGAGTTCGCAAATAGGGAATCCTTTGAAGAAAAATGATGGAAAACTTTCTTTGAAAAAATATTTTTTTTTTAGCCAAAAAATATGAGCTTAAATCACCTTTAATAAATGTGCAAGATGAGCACAATGCAAAATGAACCTTTTTCACTAATGAATAAGATCCCTTTGGAGTTATGATTATGGTGGAACGATTTGGGCCAAGATGGACAAGATTGGGTACAGAAATATTTGAAAGATCTTACTGGGCTGCTTGATATCATACCCCTAGGTGACAATATTCAAGCTTTAGTTGCCTGCTGGGATCCTGCACACAATGTGCTCCACTTTTCGAACTTTGAGCTCACTCCGACACTGGAAGAGATTGCCAACTACATCGGAAAGTGTGAGATCCCCTTAAAAGACAAATATCTGGTTGCTCCAAGAGCCATCACTGTGCACAGATTCCTCGACTATTTGAAAATAGCCAGAAATGTTCACAATAAAGATTTGGTCCACGGGTATTGCACTATGAACTTTATATACCGCAGATATGGCCACGTTGGAGGATTTATTGTTCCAACGAACAAACTCTACAGCAAAGCAAACCGGGCTAAATGGGAGGAACATAGGCGCTTTGCCTTCATGGTAGCCTTTCTGGGGTTAATGATATTTCCAAGGAAAGACGGGAACATCGACATCGTAGTTGCCGGGATTGCCAGTACTCTCCTTACACAGGACAACAATACTTTGGCACCAATGATAGTGGCCGATATCTTCCGTGCTCTCATAGCTTGCAAAGGGGGAGAAGATTTCTTCGAGGGGTGTAATCTACTACTTCAGATGTGGATGATGGAGCATTTATGCCACCACCCTCAGTTTTTGAGTTATGGATCGTCTGAAAAGAATTGTATCGAAGAACTCTACATGAGGACAAAATAGGCCAAGTTTCCAGAAGGGTTTAAAGGTTGGATCACATACTTCCGATCACTTACTGCTATCCAAATAGAATGGGAATTCGGATGGTTGCCTATCAATAAAGTCATATACATGCCAGCAGAAGGAGCTTACTTTCTCTTAATGGGTCTCAAAAGTATCCAACCTTATATGTCGTATCGAGTTTTACAGCAACCCGGAAGATATCAAATTGTGCCAAAAGATGGGGATCTCAGCCTTCAAGCGATTGAGATTAGTCCCGATGGGCAATTTCCTGAAGCAAAAGTTTGACAAATATGGAATGAGTGCCAATGTTTGAGAGTAGACACTTGTGTAAAGGATCGAGCTAGAGGTGAAGTGTCGTATGGTTATCCCGCATGGTACCGTAGAGATTTTGAGCATGAAAGACCGACGAAGAGACCTCACATTTAAGGATTTGCCGAGCAATCACAGGAATAATGGGATTGGTTGGCCAAGGAAAATAAATACCGAGCCAAAATCAGTATGTTGGAAAAATAAGTTCAGAACCTCAAATTCGAAAGCAGCTTACAAGTAGCGGCTGATGAGGGTGAAAAGAAACAGCTGATTAGAGAAAATGAAACATTGAAGGCTCAGATTGTGAAAATGAGAGCAGCAACCGAAACCCCAGTTCGACATGCCCCAGATGAAAAGCTAATTGATTATTTGCGGCGAAAAGTGAACGACTACAACTTTGATCTAGATAAAGCCGAGAAGGAATTAATTGGGGTTCGGAAACAATTGGCCAGGAATGCTGAAGAAAGGGCTCGGATGATCCAACAGGTAAAGAATGAACATAATGTTGAAGTTTCTCGACAGAGGGAGGAGATTGTCATGGCCGAGGTCAAAAGTAGCAAACAAGAAAAAGAATTTGACATAAACATAGAGCACTGCTACATGGATATGTCTCGGTTAGAATTAGAGCTACAACAACTTCAAAAGAAGAGCCAGCAGACCTTGGATGCTCGTGCCGAACGGATCGGGAGGTTGCTTCAAAAGAAAGGAATTATCAGGGAAAGAATTGTCAACATTGCTCACTATATTACATAGAAAAGTCAAATGTGCGAGGAATTGACCCAGTCCACATTTATCGCAACAGCAATGATCTTTGTGAAACAAGTAATGACAGACTTGGATAAACTCCAAAGGGGATTAGCATATAGGCCCGTGGTAAGACCGAACGATGTCTCGCGGGCACTAGGAGCTTTAATGTATTCATAGGACATGCATTTTCTGTATTTTTTTTCAGATTTAGAAGGTTGTAGTACAACATCATCTTTTCTAATCAATGATTCAGTATCAATAAAACTCAAAATCCAAAAGTTGTCATTATTTTTCCTTACATGCAATTGCTTGTGCTATAGGCAACATATAGGATCGAAAAACAAAAATAGAAAGGAAACAATGAAAACGAAAAAAATATGAAATAATAAAAAAAGAACATGGATGGAAACAAAGGAAAGAAAAGGAAAAGCCGAGAAAGAAAAATGAAAATTAGCGAAAAGATAACAAGTGACGGGATGACGCATATTGCCAGGAAAAAGTTGTATTTTTAAACTTGTGATGTTCATCCATTATGATCTAACAATTAACAAGTTTTGTCGTTGCTAAGTATCAGATAAAGCAGTTAGCAACTGGCATTCTGGCACATCACAACTACAACACTCATTCTAAAAGCATGACGAAAGCAGTTACCCAAGAAATTGAGCCGACAATCATGGATCCCGTGCAAGAGGAGGAAGTAGTAGATGTGAATATCATGAAGGAAGAAATGTATAAGCTTAAACAGCAAATGTCGGAAATGTATCAGGCTTGGTCGAGGGGACAACCCTTACCTACCTACCTAGCCAATCCCACATATATTCCTCCACCAGTCCCGAACCAAGATCCACCCACTATAAACTCATCTTCTACATACCCTACATACCTACACTATTACGCCACTACGTCACAATTGCCACCCTCACTTCCTAAACAAGCTCTACCACCACCACCACCACCTCAGGCTGCTCCAGTGTTTGTGGCACCACCACCAGCCGCTTTACACAAATCCTCTAGTGAGCCTGTATTTCATATCCAGGATAATCATTATTACCCTCTAGAACCCACTTTCAGACAACATGATTCATATACCCCTCTTATCAATATGACAGAACAGGAGAAACCCGTTAGAAATCCAGAACAAGAGGAGATGGCCAAGAAAATGAAGAGCCATGAGCAGTCGTTTCGCAATATGCAGGGTTTAGGAGGCCAAGTTAGTGTGGCATACAAGGACTTGTGTTTGTTCCCCGAAGTACAACTACCAGCTGGGTTTAAATTGCCAAAATTTGACATGTATGATGGTCATGGTGATCCAGTGGCCCATCTGAGAGGATATTGCAGCAAAATGCGTGGAGTTGGGGGAAAAGATGAACTACTTATGGCTTATTTCAGTCAATGCCTCAGCGGCTCGACACTTGAATGGTACACCCGTCAAGATCATACCCGATTGTTCATTTGGGATGATTTGGCTCAATCATTTGCGAACCATTTTCAATATAATCTGGAAATCATCCCGGATAGGTTGTCATTGACCAAAATGGAAAAGAAGCCCGGAGAGAGTTTTTGGGAGTATGGTTTCAGGTGGAGAGAGCAGGCGGCTCGTGTGGATCCACCAATGAAAGAAGGAGAAATGGTAGATTGTTTCTTACAAGCTTTGGAGCCAACATACTATGGGCATCTGGTGTCTGCAATCGGAAAGACCTTTAATGAGGTGGTAAAAATGGGGAGTTTTTTTGAAGAAGGTTTGAAAACAACTAAAATCATGAGTTATTCAGCCATCAAGGCTACAAATCAAGCAATTCAGACGGGCATAGGATATGCAATTAGGAAGAAAAAAAAAGAAGAAGTGGCAGTTATAGAGGGAAGGTCTTGGTCCCGGGGCCCCAACCCATATCACCATAAGCCTCGCCCATATCAACCTTAACCACTAACACCGTATAACTCACCTCAACATTATTATCCTCCAACCGGTCCTCGGTTTTCTGTCCATCACGCCCAGTCTTACCGACCACCTCCTCCTTCATGGTGAACCCCAACCCCTCAGAATGTGTACCATGCCCAAAATACATACCCGCCACCAAAAACCTACAGAAATTCCAACAGAACCAGTTTCCGTCCTGACCCTAAAGTCAAAAATGACAGGGCTCGAAGAAAGAAAACATTCACTCCTCTAGGCAAATCATATAATAGCCTCTTCCACCGATTAAGACAACTGGGTATGTTGAGTCCTATTGAGCCTAAAATTCCCAATCCTCCACCGAGAAACTTAGATCAATCCATCCATTATGAATATTGTTCAGGGGAACCGGGACATGACACGGAGAAATGTTGGCACCTAAACTCTGCAATACAAGAACTCATTGACTATAGAAGAATTGAGGTACAAGCCACCGAGGCTCCCAACATAAAACAAAATCCTTTGCCTGTGCACCATGAAACACATATGATAGAGCTGGTACAAGGAGAAAGCTGCAAAAAGCCCTCTCAGACTGTGATGACAATCAAACCAAACAGCAAGACAGAGGAGAAAGTCGGGAGTGAGAAAGTATCGGTTGAGCCACCTGTAAGTCAGCCAGCAGTGGTAGTTGAACCTGAACCTGTAAAAGTGATAGTACCTGGGGTGAAGCCCATATTGACTGTGAAAAGGGCACATATAGAGCCAGTTGTTATCAAGCCAGTCGTTCAAATGCCAATTGTGAACATCAAAGCTGTATCTTGGAAATATGACAAGGTAACTATCATGTACAAAGGAAAAGAAGTCAATGGGGAGATCTACGAAACCCATGGTTTGACCCGGTCAGGGAGATGTTTTGCTCCTGACGATTTGAGGAAGGCGAAAGTTGTGAAAGAAAATCTAGCCCATGTGAAGAAAGCGGTCACCGAAGAAGAAGCTGAGGAGTTCCTAAAGAAAATGAAAGCTCAACATCATTCCATAGTTGAGTAGCTGAGGAAGCCACCAGCTCAAATATCGTTGCTATCTTTATTGATTCATTCTGATGAACACTGAAGGGCGTTACTGAAGATCCAAAATGAAGCTCATGTACCAGAAAAGATCACGGTGTGTCATTTGGAAAAGATCACAAACAAAATCTTTGAGGCAAACAGGATAACATTCTTAGACGATGAACTGCCATTGGAAGGACAGAGCACAACAAGGCATTATATCTTACAGTAAAGTGTGAGGAATTAGTGGTGACCTGTGTTTTGGTCGATAATGGATTGAGTGCTAATATTTGTCCTTTATCTACTCTGGGAAAACTGAAGATTGATCATCAAAGAATCTACAGAAATAGCATATGTGTGAGAGGATTCGACAGAGGTGGAAAGAACACTGTTAGAGATATTATATTAGCACTCACTATCGAACCGGTGGAATTCACCATGGAATTTCAAGTGTTGGACGTTGTTGTGTCCTATAACCTCCTATTAGGACGTCCATGGATCCATGCTGCTAAAGCGGTGCCTTCTTCACTCCATCAAATGGTGAAGTTTGAATGGGATCAACAAGAGATAGTAGTGCATGGTTAAGATAATATTTGCAATGCCATCACGCCATTCGAAGAAGTCGAGGGTGACAAAGGTCCTTGGGTGTACCAAGTGATGGACATTGTGTCTGTGAACAAAATATCTGAATGAGAAAGAATCCCAGTACCCAAAGTAACCTCTGCGGCGGTCATGGTTGCTAAGGAAATGTTAAAGAATGGGTTCTCTCCGGGAAAAGGTCTAGGAGTTGCTCTGCAAGGAATAACACAACCAGTTTATCTTCCAGGCAGCACTAATACTTTCAGATTGGGTTTTAAGACAACCATCGCCGATATACAGAGAGCCAATAAATTGAAAAAGAAAGGATGGACCCTCCCCAAACCTATCCCAAAACTTTCCTATTCCTTCATCAATCCTGGTACACAAAGACGTCTGGCGACTGTCATGCCGGGCCATGGAGAGATAAGTCCAGATGAAGAGCTGTTAGAAAGATTTGAGAGGTTGTTTAAAGGCGTGAATATGATAGAGGCAGCCGAGGGAACAAGCAAGATGGATGTTTAGTTTGTTGGACCCTAGATCAAGCTAAATAACTGGGAAGCTACTCCTCTTCCAATCAGAATGGAGTTGTGGTAGTTAGCTTTAATGTTCCTTTCCTAAATCTTGTTTCAAAAATTGTAATCCTACATTCCATTTAGTCAAATGTATCCAAACCTTGTTACTTTCAAAGTTTAATGAAATGCAATTTCTTTCTTCCTCTATTTTTGTAGCCTTATTTTATTTTCTTCTCTTTTCTTGTACAGTCCATTTTACGCTGATTTCAATGATGTGTCATGCATGAAGGATTCCCGATCCAGTCCTGATAATCAGATAGTTATACAAGAAATTGAAAATGATAATGAAGTGGAATATGAGGATGAGGAAGTTTTGGAGGAAATTAGTAAGGATTTGAGCCACTACGGAGAGAAACCCAAACCAAACATAAATGAGATGGATTCTATTAATTTAAGGGATAAGGAGAATATTTGAGAAACAAAGATTAGTGTGCACTTAGAGGCCTCACTCATAGAAGACTTGATCGGATTATTACATGAGTACAAAGATATATTTGCATGGTCTTATGATGATATGCCAGGGCTCAGTACTGATTTGGTGGTACATAAGTTGCCCACTTATCCGGAATGCCGGCTCGTTAAGAAAAAGTTGAGAAAGTTCAAAACAATTATCAGTGTGAAAATAAAAGAAGAAGTCGACAAGTAGTTTGAGGCAAAGGTCATACAGATCACCAAGTACCCCACCTGGTTAGCCAATGTTGTACCTGTTTCGAAAAAAGACGGAAAAACCAGAGTGTGCATTGATTATGGAGACCTTAACAAAGCAAGTCCGAAGGATGATTTTCCATTGCCAAATATCCACATATTAATTGACAATTGAGCCAAACATGAGATTGGTTCATTTGTGGATTGTTATGCAGGTTATCATCAGATCTTGATGGACGAAGAAGATGTAGAAAAGACGGCCTTTATCACACCTTGGGGAACATATTGATATAGAGTAATGCCGTTCGGGTTGAAAAATGTAGGAGCTACATATATGAGAGAAATGACCACTATGTTTCATGACATGATACATCGAGAGATTGAAGTGTATGTGGATGATGTTATTATTAAATCCAAAAAGCAGTACGATCATGTCAAAGACTTGAAGAAGTTCTTCCAGAGGCTTCGGAGATACAATCTCAAGCTCACTCCTGCAAAATGTGCTTTTGGAGTACCATCAGGAAAGTTATTGGGGTTTGTGGTAAGTCGTCATGGTATTGAACTATACCCGTCAAAGATAAAGACAATTCAGAATTTGCCTCCGCTAAAAAGCAAGAAAGAGGTAATGAGTTTGTTGGGCAGGTTGAATTATATTAGCAGATTTATTGCCCAGCTGACGTTAACCTGTGAGCCTATTTTCAAATTATTAAAGAAAGATGTTGCGGTGAATTGGACTGAGGAATGTCAAGATGCATTTGATAAAATCAATGAATATTTGGCCAATCCTCCTATGTTGGTTCCTCCAGAACCTGGAAGGCCTTTGATCCTTTATTTGACCATGTTGGACAATTCCTTTGGCTGTGTACCAGGGCAGCATGATGAAACGGGGAAGAAAGAGCAAGCAATATACTATCTCAGTAAGAAATTTACATCTTACAAGGTAAAATATACTCAGTTGGAAAGAACATGTTGTGCTTTAACATGGGTTGCACGGAAGTTGAAACATTACCTATCGACTTACACCACTTATCTCATATCTCGTTTGGATCCACTGAAGTACATATTTTAGAAGCCTATGCCCACAGAAAGGCTTGCTAAATGGCAAATTCTGCTTACTGAGTTTGATATTGTTTATGTAACTCGCACTGCAAAGAAAGCACAAGCAGTCGCTGATCATTTGGCGGAAAATCCAGTCGATGATGAGTATGAACCACTAAAGACATATTTTCCTGATGAGGAGACAATGAATATTGAAGAATTGGAACAAGACGAAAAGTCGGGTTGGAAATTATACTTTGATGGGGCCGTGAATAGCAAAGGAGTCGGAATTAGAGCAGTGCTCATTTCAAAAACGGGTCAGCATTATCCTGTTAAGGCTCAGCTCCGCTTTTTCTGTACTAATAACATGGCCCAATATGAAGCACGTATATTGGGATGAAGAATGGCAATAGAAATGGGTGTTCAAGAGATTTTGGTCATGGGTGACTCGGATATCTTGATACATCAAATTCAGGGAGAATGGGAGACAAGGGATTGGAAGCTTATACCATACCGACAGTGTCTACATGAACTTTGTCAAAGGTTTCAATCCATAGAGTTCAAGCATATCCCAAGAATGCACAATGAAGTTGCAGATGCTCTGGCCACATTGTCGTCCATGTTGCACCATTCGGATAAAGCTTATGTAGATCCATTACTAATCTAAGTTCATGATCAGAATGCTTATTGTTTTACGGTAGAAGAGGAACTTGATGGTGAACCATGGTTCCATGATATTAAAGAATATCTGAGGATGGGGGTGTACCCGGTGCAAGCTACGGAAGATCAAAAAAGTGCTATAAGACGACTAACAAGTGGATTTTTCTTCAGCGGAGGGATCGTATACAAGAGAACCCCGGATTTGGGTTTACTAAGATGTATAGATGCACAGCAGGACGCTACAATCATGGGTGAAATACTTGAAGGAACTTGTGGACCTCACATGAGTGGATTTGTTTTGGCCAAGAAAATACTAAGGGCTGGATATTATTGGCTCACTATGGAGCGAGATTGCATCAGATATGTACGAAAATGCCATCAATGCCAGATACACGGTGACTTGATTCATTCTCCGCCATATGGGTTGCATACAATGTCAGCACCATAGCCTTTTGTCGCCTGGGGCATGGACGTCATCAGTCCGATAGAACCCGCAGCATCTAATGGGCACAGATTTATTTTGGTAGCCATTGATTATTTCACTAAATGGGTGGAGGAGAAGACATTTTCGGTAACAAAGAAGGCAGTAGTGGATTTCGTACATACAAACATCATTTGCTACTTCGGAATTCCCAATGTGATTATTACGGATAATGGAAACAATCTTAACAGTCATCTCATGGAGGAGACATGTCAGAAATTTAAAATCGTGCATCGCAATTCTACACCTTATCGGCCTAAAGCAAATGGAGCAGTTGAAGCTGCAAATAAGAATATTAAGAAAATTCTTCGAAAAATGGTAGAGGAGTCGAGACAGTGGCATGAAAAGTTACCATTTAATCTAATGGGTTATCGCACTACTATGCGTACTTCAATTGGTGCAACCCCTTACTCATTGGTGTACGGAACGAAGGCAGTGATACCTGCAGAAATTGAAATACCTTCCCTCCGAATTATAGTTGAGGCTGAAATTGATGATGATGAATGGGTAAAGGACCGGTTAAAGCAATTGAGCTTGATTTACGAGAAAAGATTGGCAGCAATATGTCACAGACAGTTGTACCAACGGAGAATGGCCAGAGCATATAACAAAAAAGTACATCCACGAAAATTCGAGGTTGGACAATTGGTGTTAAGACGTATTTTACCATACTGGGCCGAAGCAAAAGGAAAGTTTGCGCCTAATTGGCAAGGGCCGTTTATGGTATCCCAGGTATTGTCCAACGGAGCTTTATATCTAACAGATGTAGAAAGAAAATATGTAGAGACTGCCATTAACTCTGACGTAGTCAAGAGATAGTACGTATGATTCCTTTCTTGTATAAAATTGTATTTGTCATCTTTTTGAAAATTGAAATGATGGAGGCATTTTATTTCTCTATCCAAACACTATACCCATTGCTATCCCTTCTGAGACTTATTACATTATTCTTTCATACCCATCTCTCGGAATAAATGATGAAGTAAAAATGAATGATGAAATGAAAAAGAAAAAAAAAGATTAAAAAAATAAAAAGAAAAAGAAAAAAAACATGAAAAAAGGAAAAAGAAAAATATATACAAAGAAGAAAATCGGGAAAAGTCAAACGATGAAGAAATCTTATGGTATGAACTACGTCTGACTTAATCCCGAAAAGGTACGTAGGCAGCCTCAATGAGGTTCAGTCACGGCAGAAATAAAATCCAAGTTTCCCCAAAAATTGAAACTGGGGCAGAAGTTATGTTTTTATGATTCCGAGAGTTGTAATTATTTTGAACCCATGTGATAAATTTGAGCCTTTATACCATTCTTTCTAAACATATCCAAACGCCACATTATGGTCCAAAGAAAGACCTTCTGATTAATATCAAGGAAATGACAATGCAATAAGAATTAAGGAAAACATATCACGCACAATACCCGGGAGTTTGAAAATGGAAAACATATAAAAAATAAAAAATGAGAGAGTCTTATCGGTGAAAACCCTCATGGGCACCATAAGGCGAATGTGAGATGAGAGATATAAAATGAGAGAATCTTATTGGTGAAAACCCTCACGGGCACCATAAGGCGACGCAAGTCTGAGAGAAAATAAATGAGAGAGTCTTATTGGTGAAAACCCTAACGGGCACCATAAGGAGAAAATGAGGAATGATATGGTGAAATGAAAATGGTAAGTCAAGCAAGGTTTGGGTTAATGAAAGGAAAAATCAAAGTCAGCAACGATTTGGTTGGACAGACTAGGACGGATATCCAAATGCATGGCATGGTCAAAGGAATCAGCCTTTCTACCTAGATAAGTTTTATCCTTTACTTCAAAATATACTTATCCCTAAATTCAGGGTCATTGCATTTCATTTTATTTGTTCAAAACCCATTGCCAGTTGAAAGCTAATTACCAGCTTCTCATGTTAGATGGCACAATGATACTAGGTCCTTCAAAGGACAAGAGAAAATAAAATAACACATGGCGATCATATAGACAAAGGGAATAAAAGAGAAGAAGAAACAAAAGAGAAAACAAAAGGGGATTACAATGAAATAATTAGGAGGACAATCGAGAAAGGACAGCAAAGCAGTACAAAGCAAGATGAGGCATATAGTGGAAGCAAGGCCAACAAGAATGCCAGTAGCTAACCATCATTTTATAACTAACAAGTTGTTCGCTGATTAAGACAGGGACAAAAGATTCAAATTCTTACTAATCACTTTAAAGTGAATGTGACTAATGTGGGAGAAACAATCAAAGGAAGTGACAATGAAGGAAGGAATCCATGAAGGAAGAATCAATAATCAGGAACCTACCCAAACAACGAGGGAGGTATTACCTTTTATTTTTAAAGCTACACCCAGTTATCAAGCTGAGGGAATACTTTTCTGCATTTTAAATTTTTGCTCAGGCGCCCACCTGTATAACAAGGGAATACTTTTATGCATTTTAATTTTTTGCTCAGGCGCCCACCTGGATAACAAAGGAATAATTTTCTTCATTTTAAATTTTTGCTCAGGCGTCCAGCTGGATAACAAGGAAATATTTTCTGCATTTTTAAATTTTTGCTTAGGCGCCCACCTGGATAACAAGGGAATATTTTCTGCATTTTTAAATTTTTGCTCAGGCGCCCACCTGGATAACAAGGGAATATTTTTTTGCATTTTAAATTTTTGCTCAGGCGCCCACCTGGATAATAAGGGAATACTTTTTTGCATTTTTAATTTTTGCTCAGGCGCCCACTTGGATAACAAGGGAATACTTTTCTGCATTTTTAAATTTTGCTCAGGCGCCCACCTAGATAACAAGGGAATACTTTTCTGCATTTTTAAATTTTGCTCAGGCGCCCACCTGTATAACAAGGGAATACTTTCGGCAAAATGAATTATTTTCTTTTATCTAACAAGTAACAGCATGATAGATTCTAAGCCCCACACTGGGGCGGAAAAGTTTTTCTTTATTTTGTAGTAAGCAGGCACAAACCCGGAGAACAGGGAAACACATTTTGAAGTCATACAAGCAGAATGAAGCAATATGTTTGAAGGAAGTAACAAGCAAGAAGATTCATCGAAGAATGGAATATACAAACAAAAGAACAAGATGCAAGATGAAAGATCAAGGCAATACAAGACACACAAGGCATAGATAGGATTTTTTGTAATTCATAGACCATAGCTTAGGCTAGTTTCTTTTATTTTTATCACGGTGTTATAAGGAGTCAGTCAGTAGTAACAACAGCAACAACAGTGAAATCACAACTTTCTGGTAGTGTCAAACTACCAGACATTCCCGAACAACACTGACCTGATTCCTGTATAGCCCAAGATGTGTAGGCAATCCTTGAAGCCGGATGCGGTCAAAACATTCAAAAATGATTCATACGGAATATGCGAGTGGGCAAAAATCCATCATTACTGCTCACTTGTCTTTGCACTGAAACTCTTCCTATTCCCGAGCAAAGAGGGGCAACTGTGAGCACGTGATTTTTGCCCCAAGCAATTAATTCCAAAATAAAAATACAAAAATGATTTTTGATTTCAATTGGTTAGATTAATGTATATAAAATATCATTGTTTGTTTTAATTTTTAAAATAAAGTGAAAGAAATTTGAAATGGAATACAAAATGATATTAATTGGAAAATATCACAAAAAATTATAAGGTAATTACTAGGAAATTGGAAATCAAAGAAAAATATAAAAAAATTGAAAATAAAAGAAAATACATCAGTATAAAATATACTAAGGAAAAAAAATATAAAATGCAAGAAAATACAGGAAAATAAAATAAATACAATTCAAAAATACAAAAAATATGAGTAAATACAAAATACAATTTGGAATACAAAAATTGGGCCAAATACACAAAATATTCAAGCCCAAATCAACACAACACATACCAGACCAAAGAAATTTAACCGGCCAGTCTCACAATAGAACCAAATGACACCGTATAACACAACAGATCTGGGTCGTTGATGATTTGAATCGAACGGATCAAATAAGGTGGTTGCCTTGTAAATCTAATGACGTCGTGTGAAGAAACAATCAGGGCCGTTCATTTAATTAATCCAATGATGAAAGAAATGTCTCATTAAACCAAACGATGTCGCTTAGGCAAAATAATCACAGCCGTCTAATAACTTAATCCAACGGACGTGAGTAGGGGTACATTTAAATCAAACGGTGACGTTTTGAGGACAAAGTGATCTGGACCATTCATCCTAGCCAATCTAACGGTGGAAAATTAATAACCTAGATTCAATATATATCCCCCTCCCCTTCTTCATTTAGATCATTACACACACACACATTTCACAACACAAACCCTAGCCGCCCCTTCGTCCCCCTCCTTCTCTCTACCTGTGGTCAGCCTCCTGTCACCTTCTCCAGATCAGGCCACCCCCCCCGAACACCCCTCTCCTTCTTCTATCACCCGTATCTCCATTAACCCCATCCAAAAATCCCATTAGTTCTCCAGTTCTTGAAACTCCGGTCGCCGAAACCCTAGCCAGCAACCACCAAACTATGAATCAACCCTCCACCTTAACACCCCAGAACCACCATAAAATGATCTTTCACCCCATCCTAGTCCCATATCTCGAATCGAAGCCAAACCCTTCGAATATTAAAAAGTGTTTCGCCAAAACCCTACTCCGGCGAACACCCAAAGCTAAACCCTTTCAAAACCACACCCATGGTCCTCAAATATCCCTTTCACACACCCAAACCAGACTTCCAAGAGTCTATTTGGAAGATCTATCATTTAAGAGACTCCAAGTCTCTGAAATACTGGAAAACCAAGAAAACAAGAAAGAAAGAAGAAAAGAAAGAAAGAAAAGAAAAAGAAAGGAGAAGAAGAAACCCTAAAAGCTAAATATCTTAAACCTTTGTTCTGTGCTTCTGTGTTCTTATCTAGATCTGTTGCATGTTTAGAAAAACCACTGTACATGTTTAAAATTGATTAAATACCCTGAACCCATCTCTATTCTGTGCTTGGTTCTCTTGTGTTCATATTTGCTAAACAAACTGAGCCTATTACATGTGTATGGCTGAAATTCACTCAGTATTTTTAGTTATGACTGTAACTACCTGTAAATCATATGTTATTAGTTGTTTTATGCTATTGTTTGATAGATCCTATCTCGACAAGGGTTTTGATTAATTGGAATTCAACCATTATCAATTTGTCTCTCTAAGTTCTAATTAATTTTAAAGTTAGTCATAATTAGGGCTATTTGTGCAAGACTACATAAGACTGGCTACATTTGCAAAATGATTTATATGTTTGTTTCTTCTGAACTTATGAGTGCTTAGTCACATTTAAGTTATATGTGTAAAATGTTTATTGTGGTTATATTTGCAACACAGTGTGGGTCTTTGATTTTGTAAAGTTTATTTGTCGCTATCTTTATAAGAGTGGTTAATTCTGAAAAGGTTACTTAGTTTGAAACTGGCTAAAACTTAAAGTAGGGTCTCAGGGGTTATATTTTAAATATGTTAATTACCCCAAGTCTTGGCAGACCTAATGATAGGTCGGGTAAATATTATTGAGTGTAAGGGGTGAAAGGGGAAAGATAATAGGTATTTATGTAGATTATATAGAGGTAATGGGGGTATAAATGACATTGCGGCTTGGTTTTACTGAAAATATGTGAACAATAAAGGGTAGACTAGGCATAGTTAAAAGGAAAAAGTGTAATAAACCTTAGCAAATGAGGGTAACTAGGTCAAATCCACCCAATAGAACAATAAGGAATAGCCTAGAACCTTCTAGCAGGGGTTCAAGTGTATTTCCGTTAGAATTGTGCTATACTTAACTGATTGAATTTAAAAAGAGTTGGGGTGGGAAATAGGAATAACTAATTCAAAATTCCCTCCCAAATTTATTCTATAAATAGGTTGTCTCAAGCCTAAAAAATGGGTTCCATTTTTTTAGAGAATTAAGGGTTCCAACTTTCAGAGGGTTCGATTTCCAATTTTGAGAGTTCATATACTGAAATACATTAATACTTCTACTGTTTCTTTGCTATTAGTTTGAGTGACACTTTGGGATTTCTGTTCGTTGTTCTTCATTGGTTTTGATTGAGTTCACTAGATTTCTCTTATTTGCTTGGTTGAATTTGCTGGGTTCTCTATTCTGAAGTTGTCCTTGCTGCTGTGATATTTATTTCTGCTGATGTTGATATTTGGTTGCTGCTATTGTTGATTCTCTCTTCTCCTTCATCCCTTAGAACTCATCATTTCCTTTCGTTTGATCAGGTACGCTACTATATCCTGAAGATGTAATTGAAACGCGATGAAGGAATGAAAATTATTGATTAATTTTATTTGAAGTTGTATTTCTGTTTTTCTGTAGCTATAGATATGTAGATTTTATGTATTCCATTAGGAACTGATTGTAATAAGTAGTGGACTGAGCGAGTACACTTTTAAATTTAGTAGTAGTGATAGTGATATAAACAATAGGTTAAATAAGTTAGATAGGAAGTTATCGCCTACATCTAAAACTAAAACCGGTTAAAACCTAGTTGATTCGCTTATAGATAGATAACTATTATCAATTAGATGTGTAATACTAATATTTAGATATTTTGTTAATCAAGTTCTGAATCAGAATCATTTAATTCGAAAACATGAAGTAGTTGACTTTCAAAACACGATACTGTTTTAACATTACTGAAACTAGATTAGCTATAAACTTGTATTTGACTTTGTGAAAAGGCAATCTGAAACATAACTGTAATCTGAGCATGCTTTAGTTAAAAATGTAAAATATTGTTTTTTCTGTCAAAGTGGATAGATAACTCTGCAATTGGTATTGTTAATTAAATAACGATATCATACCCTGTTAGTTCACTAGCTGAGTAATAACGTTGATTTAAACTGGATATTAATGGGCATAGTTAATTGTCAAAAATTGAAATCAGTAATGATCAAATGTAATTTGGCATTGTTAGAAATAGTTAATTGTTAATAGTGAATAATATTTGTTCGTAGTGCTGTTATTGAAAAGTTAATCTGCCTTAATTCTGCTTTAGATGTAAGTAATCTGGGCCAAGCCGTGGATACAGGCCCAGATCTAATTAATATGGCATTCATGCCTTTGGATAAAAATGAAAGTGTTAGCTGGGCCCAAGCTGTCCAGTTGCACCCGAGTGCAGTAATGTGAGATAGCCCGGATTTTAGGCCCAATAACGTATAAAAGGCCTGAATCCCAATAAGGGGTGGTATAAAATAACATAAATCTGAAACATTAGGATAAAAAAACCAAAAATAAAAAACGTAGCCCATTTAAGATTGGACTTTAATAAAATGGAGATGAGCCTCACTAAACCACAAATACTTAATTGTGGGGCCCTCAAGTAAGTCTCAACATAAAAACTCTAGATTCGGAAGGACTATTTAGAGAATTTCACGGTCTTTCCCAAAGTTAATAAAGATGTAGATACTTTAGGAGCGATTAATAATATTACATTCCTAATACGGGTGCACATTTATGTGACCCGAATCCAAATCCCGGCGAAGTTGAAGTGCACTAAGGTCACAGGCATACTGGTATGGTGTGACTCGAAATGCGTTTTTGCGACGTCGCAATTCTTTATAAAATAACCAAGTGGAGCACTAATAATGCATAAAATGAAGCATATAAAAATCAGATAAAAACAAAAACAACTGTTGAGCGACCGTGCTAGAACCACGGAATTCGGGAGTGCCTAACACCTTCTCCCGGGTTAACAGAATTCCTTATCCGAATTTCTGATTCGCAGAATGTAACAGAGTCATAATTTCCTCAGTTCGAGATTAAACCGGTGACTTGGGACACCATTATTTTCCCAAGTGGCAACTCTAAAATTTAATAAAATAAATCTCGTTCTGATTGTTCTTTAATTGGAAAAACTCCTTCCCCTTTTATTATTATATCCCTTCCTAGGGTGTAGTATTAAATAGCGGTATATAAGTAAGAAAAAGGAGGTGTGACACTTACCCCTACTCTGGGGTAGCCCAAAGAGAGGCTGTTTCCAAATAGACCCTCGGCATCCTTCCCTCCAAAAACTTCCCACATTGCTCTAGGGGTGACTCGAACTCACATCTTCATGGTTGGTAGTGGATAACAATAATTTATTACATACAATTGCATAAAGTTCTATTAGGCAAGCCCAGTACGCTGGGTTTTTGGCACGTCCGGGGCGTAAGCCCCAATGGCCGAGGCGTAAGTCTCACGGAACTAAGCCTCAAACATAAGCCTAGGGGCATTTTGTGAGTGCTCTGCCCTGGGGCGAGTCCCAATTCTTCCTTTTAAACAGAGGTTGGAACGAGTTTGGGTGATGTTTTAGGATGGGTTGCCAAATTTGATTGAGATCCTGGGGGCCTTGGGGTAATTTTGGATAGTCAAACAGATCAATTTCGGCATTTAGAAGTTGCAAATTTCCAATCATTTTGTTGCAGAGATTTTGGTCATTGCAATCGCGGGGGTAATGCCGTGATTGCATAGAAGTAGTTTGTGAGGCAGGATTTTTGTTCAATGCGATCACATTTAATGGTACGCGATCGCAGAAGGATACCAGGTAAGGCATCGCATTCACATGGGGTCTCCCGCGTTCGCGCATAAGAATTTTGAGGTCTTGTGGTTTGGTTCTTCGCAATCGCATCAGTGTGGTCACGATCCCATATATATGGGAATGTGTTCATCGTGTTCGCATGAGCTTGACCGCGTTCGCATAGTGCTTTTGAGGCTTTGGAAATTTTACCCTTCGCGATCGTGAGACTGGGGCCGCGATCGCATAAAAGGTTTTACTGTAGCTTGCAGAATGGTTTTAAAACATTTTGTTCCGCGAGACTAAGTTATTTTCCACCATTATTGAGCATTTTTAGAGCTCTTGGATGAGAATTAAAGAGGGTTTTAAAGAGGATTGATTGGAGGAAAATTCTATGAACTAAAAACATGATTTAATTGTGAAATTAACCGTGAAATTCATGGAAACTTAGCAAAAAGCGGAAGGACCAGGGCTTGGATTTTGAAATTTAGAATTGGGTTTTAATGGGTCATATGAGCTCGAATTTGGGAGTTCTTGATATGTATAGACCTGTGGTGAGATAGGGAACCCGTCGATGTGAAAAATTTGAGTTTTAAGAAGTGGGTCGGGGGATCAGGTTTAGGTAATTTCGGGATTTGTGCCCATCATCGATTGGGTTCCCTTAGAATATTATGACATATTCGTTGTGGTTTGGTTAGATTCGACGTGTGTGGAGGCCAATTTGAGGGGCAAAGGCATCGCGAGCACGAGATTTTGCTGATTCGAGGTAAGTAATGATTGTAAATGATGTCCTGAGGGTTTGAAACCCCGGATTGCACAATGTAGTGCTATATTGAGGTGAAACAAACACTTATTGAGGAGCACGAGGTTATTTACTACTGGGAATTATGACTTGATCTATCCCAATTGATGTTTTTACCATGTATTTGACTGAGAATTGTTTGTTACCAACATGATTTGGGCTTATTGCCATATTTTGGGCTTCATGCTGACTATTTGATACTTCGTGGACTTTTATCACTGTTTCCTCACAATTTTGATATATTACTTGAACTCGGTCCCATCGATTATTACTGTTGTTCAAACTCAGCCACTTTTAATTGAATTTTCAGATTTAAATGATATTTCCAATGTTGTTTGGGCTGAGAACTACTGTCTTACTATTGCCTGAGGGGCTTGTGATGATTTTCAGACAGAGTGAAGTCGAGGGCCATATATGAGGATAAGCTAAGTGATATGAGGCTGAGGGCCTGAGATACATATATATGCCACGAGGTATCTTGAGTTACGTGAGAAGGCTTTCAGGCCTCGTGAGTGACACGAAGAGGATTTCAGGCCTTGTGAGTGATTTGAGGGGGCTTTTAGGCCTTATGAGTGATGTGAGAAGGCTTTCAGGCCTTATTTTGATATTGCGCTCGAGCCGTAAGGGGCCCCTCTAGAGTCTGCACACCCACAGTGAGTGCGGGTACCCATTATGCTGAGTGATTAATACTGAGCCCAAGAGGTTGATATGAGTGTTTCTGAGAGTGAGCCCTAGGGGCTGATATATGTGACTATGAGGTAGCCTGAGGGGCTAGTACTGCTTTGCGATATTGCTCGAGGGCGAGCTTATATGTGCTCATTTTGCATACTTACTTGTCTTTTACTCGTCATACTATGGTATTTGTGCCCGAGAGGCAGATTTCTGTGCATATCCGCACTAATTGTTTTCAAATTATTTTGCAACTGTTGAAACGACTATTTTCAAAAGAGGCTTTAAACTGAGCTAAGATATTTCTAAAGATTTCACAACTTCACTACTTCTCTCAAATGGTTTTACAATGCTCCTATATTGCATAGTGGTTTACTTTACGTGATTTCTTACTGCTCAGTTGTTAGTTACCCTTATTACTCACCGAGTTGGAGTACTCAAATTACTCCTTGCACCTCGTGTGCAGATGCAGGTATTTATTCATCCGGTAGCGGGTTTTGGCTTATTGGAGGCAGATCTGTAGGAGTTTAGCGAGCTATCTGCCAGCGTTCGCAATACCGCTTTCTCTCTCTGTTGTTCATTATTCATGTTTAGTGTATCTTTAGACTCTATAGGTGTTATTACACTCTTATAGATGCTCGTGACTTATGACACACTGATTAGGGTTGTGTTGGGTTGTACGTCCGCTAATTAATATTATTAAATCATATGTAAACTGCTTATGAATTGTTTAATTGCTTAAAAGAGGTGTTTTTTGATGGTCCGACTAGCCTTGTCTTCACGAGAGGTGCCATTACAACTAAAGCGAGGTTTGGGTCGTGACAAGTTGATATCAAAGCCTAGGTTACATAGGTCTCACGAGTCATGATTAGGTTTAGTAGAGTCTTACGGATTGATACGTAGACGTTTGTATTTATCCTCGAGAGGCTGCAGAACCTTTGGGAAAACTTCACATTCTTGAATTCTTATCGTGCGTCCATAATTCAGCTTGAAAAAAAAACTTTTGAAACTTCTTCCACACATTCGTTTACGCGCATGAGCGCTCAATATAAGATGTGCCTTAATGGCTTGTGATTCCCCGGTAGAGGGGCGAGATGTGATCTCTGTGAGCTGAAGTTGGGCCAATATGAAGGCTTGAGGCTGGATCTTTGCCTATGGCTTGAGCACCGAGGTATTGATTGTGTAAGCAAGTGATTTGAACTTATATGTTTGGTATTGTCCCTATTAGTGGGAATGACGGTTGGATAGCTTCGTGAAGAGTATGTTAGTACTACGAGAGGTATCTATACGACTTGGTAGTGACGAAGAAGTCTGTTGGATGATTGATGAACTATTAAGAGTTTGATTTCTATTGTGATTTGATGTGTAGCCCGTGTTATGGGCGCGTGAAAAATCTTTTTGTTTCTCCAAGCTGAGGAATGAAGTGCATTTTATGTTGCGGTTCGAGTTCAGACTCAGGAAAAATAAGTAACTGTGTAATGTGTATGACTGCATAAGGTATGCAGAAATGTTATATTGGGGAAAAACAGGTGGGTTATCTCCTGTGGAGTGTTTTGAAGTGGTGTGATCCTTATGTGTATGTTAGGAGATCTCATGTGCAAGTGAAAAGTACGTATTGAAACTTGAAATTTTGGGTCGCCTGAGAGACTAGGCTCAGCTATTGCGAGGATGAATGCGAGAATTGCAAAAGCGTTACAGTACTAGATGATCTGTGTTTTCACAAGCTTACAAATGATTTGAGGATAATCTCACTATGGTATTGTGGCATCAATAAAGTAAAAGTGTTATGATTTATTGAGTGTATCTTGATCTATGGCTTCGAGCCAAGTGGGGGAGTCTGTTGTGAGCAATTGATTGCACGGTTAGGTGCTATGTTGGTTCTAGTTTGGGACATGCGAGTGAATTAGCTATGGCTAGAGTAAAGGAAACGTTTGACAAAAGTTATATTATGCTTTATAGGGTATGAGAATCATAGAATATCTAGAGAGTTGTTGGTAAATAATGCTCGGCACATAGAGCAGGAAGTTACATGGTTGTATTGGGATGAGGGTTTCATTTTTGTGGTATCAGAGTGCCAATGAGGCACGGGTGGTTCTGTTCATTTGGTCAAGTAAATTGCAGTTTGAATAAGAGGGATGACTTGCGAGGATGGCTCCAATATGTTTAACATTCTACAGCGAAAAATTGGGTATTTTCAAGTTGCATGTGTGGTTCCAAACTATGTTTTCATTGGAAGAGGTTCAGAATTGTGGTATTTCAATGTTAATTACGGGATCCTATGTGTCTGTATCAGGGAGGTAGAGTTAACGGATTTAGGTTTGTGGGAAGTTCTTCAGAGTAAAGTATTCTGGGATATGGTGTTCCTGGTAATATTTGAAAGAGTATTCAGCGGCTTATGGGTCCTAGACAGTGTGGTTTTATGCTTGGGTCTAGTATGGTGAGCATGGGTTGAAGAATTGTGGTGCTACAACATGAGAGGATATCAGGTTGAAAATGAATCAGAAGGAAATTTACATAGATGAAGTAGCTTGATAGTAGACCGGATCGGTATGGTAAGGATATGATTAAATCTTTGTGTGTTTCAAGGTAATGAGTTTGTATGGGAATTTCGCAACAATGCTCTTGAGTTTTGGATGACTTTCTTAGCTTGGTCTAGATAGAAGAATTCAGCCCAGGCGATTTAGTTTGTGCAAACGGAATTAGGAGAGTTCTTGTTGATTCCTACTGTGGTTGGAGATGTGCATTTTCTACGAATATGGGAGGCATGGGATGTGTCATGATTTTCTTCAAGATGGGACCAGTGGAAGTTCTTGGCTAGATGGGTTACAGTTCAGTTCCAAAAGGGAGTTCATAAAACTCTTAGGCAGTAGGTTGCCTCAGATGATTAAGGAAATACTATTGCTAATTAGGAGTGATTTGACGATAGTATATGTTCAGGAAAAGGGTAATATGATTAAGTTGATGGCACTTTGGTAGTATTGCGACACTTTCTTGCAAGATCAACTAGTGATATTCGGGTATGCTTGGTGGCACATGGAAATTTTAGGGTATCTATCGTGGAATGATTGGGTATTAGAGGTGTGGCATATATTCGGATGACGAAATTAGGATAAGATAGGGTGATTCATGTGCCGTGTGAATTTGGAGACGGAAGTTCTCATATTCAGGCTATGTTGTGATTGTAGATTGGGTGTCTCAGCGTTGTTCAGTGATTATCAAGATTTGGAGACCCGAGTGGATCTTTCTTTGTTTGGTATATTAGATTTTGGATGTGATATTGGGTCTAGACTGGTTGTCTCTGTGTTGGGTCATTCTAGACTATTGTGCTTGGGCTATGCCGGAAATGCCATAGGTTGAGTGGCAAGGTGCGTCGAAGTGTGTTCTAGTAGAGCGGTTTATGTTTCGAAGAACCAGCGGATGACTGGGGAGGATTGCTTTTCTAGATTGGGCCTTCGTGATGGATGCCAGTGTAGAGGTTTCTATCATTTATTCAGTTCCAGTGTTGAAGGACTTTTCAGATGCGATTCTTATGGCCGGGCATGTCACCGGCGAGGTTATGGATTTCGGTATTGACTTGGTGTCGGGCACTGCGCCGTACGGTATGGCTCCGGCAAGATTTATACCTGTGGAAGGAGTAGCTTCAGTCTTCCTTGGTAAGGAGTTCGTTGGCAGGCCAATGTGAATCCGTGTTCTAGCTTGAGTCGCCTTGGTTGGCCCTGAATTGCATTATTGGGGGGTACTTTGACTAAATCGTTATTGAGCTTATTAGTGGTCTGGAGAGATCTGTGAGTTGCTTTTCTGTGTTGTGAGACATTATGATTTGTTGGTTATGGGCACATGTGGTGCGGCTCTATTGGAGGGATCATAGTGGAAGTAGAGCAGGAAGAGTAATTGGGTGTTGCTCGGTGAATGGAATATCACATATGACCTATAGGGTTTGATAATAGGTGAATTTGACTATAATTATGCCTTAAATAATCACACTTTGTTGTTAAATTAATGTTTTTTATGAGGACAAAATGCTTTGATTAGTGTTTATTTGTGTGTTATAGGTACATATGATACATTGGATGCTAAAAGGAGCTATTTTGGAGTCACATGTTGATGAAAAGGCCAAGATAAGAGTTGAAGTGAAGTTAGCTTGAAGAATCAGAGAAAATATCAGACGGACTGTTCATCCGCGGTTCACTCACGACCGCGGATGAGCCGCGAAAAAAGAGGCTCTCTGAAGTTTACTATTCGCGGTCCGTCCGTGACCGCGGACGAACCGCGGAAGACGCCGCAGCAGCAATCCTAATTGTGTACAAACTTAGTTTTTTAGCCCTAAAACCTCTATATAAACTCCTAGTTTGCCCAATAGAGGCATGTTGTCTATTTTTCACTACTTTTGCAAGACAATTAGTAAGAGAGAACTCTCTCAACTCATTCCTTTGTTTTATATCAAGTATTTATTTATGATTTCAATTATTATTCTTGTTTCTTTGAGCATGAGTAGCTAAATCATTTTCTAAGGTTTTGATGGAACCTTTTGGGTGATGAACTTATCGTTTATGTGATTGTAAATTGTTAGCTAGATTTCTATTTGTTCAACTTCATTCTTATTGTAGTTAATTGGTAGAGCTCCCAATTAGCGGTGCCTATTTAGTGTGCATAACTTGGAAAAGAGTTCATATTTAGGTATATTGTTGAACAACACCACACCTAGGTTATTGGAGGAATCTATAACTTTAGGCGTAAAGACGGGGTTAGGAATAACGAAGTCTTGGGTGAAATCTTAAGTGAACAATTCAAATTAAAGCTAGCTAGGATAGCTCGGGAGAGTGCACTAGTAAATTATTTTAATTGCTCGGGAGAGGGTTATGATACAAATAGCGTTCATGATTGATAGAATATATATTAACAATTTGTATGAGCATAACTGTCACGACCCAAATCCGGTAGTATTGGCGCCCAACAATCAAGCTAGGCCAGCCAGACCAATAATTTCTGATTTCATCTAATACTAGTCCCAAATGGACAACCCAAGAAGAATATATGAGTTTAAGAACTCCAATAATAATAATAATGAACACAAATACTGACACCCCCAAAGATCCGGAGTCACAAGTCTAGAGCCTCTAACAAAACTCAACAGGAAATAGAGAGTACTGTATAGAAATACTCAAGTCTGAATACAAAATACAAATAACAACCGGAAAGGAGAGGAGAAGCTAGGTTCTGCGAACGTAGGCAGCTACCTCAGCAACTCGATATGACACTGCAAACGCTGGAAATGCCTGTCTACTGCTCCTGAGTACCTGAGTCTGCACACAAAAGGTGCAGGGAGTAGGGGTGAGTACTAAGTACTCAGTGAGTAATAAATATATTAAAGCAGCTGAAAGTAGGAAATCCACAAAATACCACAATATGAAGCTACACTACAATTCGAATCTTCTACGATCTAGCAATCAATAGTACAATACAGCTACCACAGAGTAATTCAAGAAAGAAAGATGCAATGCAAAGCACATAACCGCTACGCCGTGTAGCCCGATCCATTTAACGTCGACGGCGCTCACTGGGGGTGTGTACAGACTCCGGAGGGGCTCCTACAGCCCAAGCGTAATACTGCTGCGGCGTGCAGCCCGATCCTCATATCAACCACTGCGGCGTGCAGCCCGATCCATGCTCAGTCCACAATAAGCAAATAAGTCACAAAACAGTTCATTTTTCTTAATTCCAGCTTTCAGTTCATAATTTATGAAAAATACTTTAACTTTATTAAATTTGCAAAAGCCGGTGACTTAGCATATCAATAATGTGATTTAAATTTCCAGGACTGAGATCGGTGATTAAGCAAATATAGCTATCACATAAATATTGTCCTCTAAGGACGCCACGGGTTGGCACAAGGCGCCAAACAAGCCTTATCGCCCACAAATATATCAAATACAGTGTATTTCCAACACTAATAGCATATTATTTACATCCGGGATGGACCAAGTCTCAATCCCTAGTCACAATCAATCCCGCACCTGCCACGGTGTGCGAGCCACGCCCTACTAGCGTCACAATGTGCTATGCCGGGGTTTCGAACCCTCAGGCTACCATATACACAAACTACTAACCTCTAGCCGGTCGTAGACTCGTCCGCGATGCCTTTTCCTTTGAATTTAGCTCCCTCGTGCATAGAATCTAGTCAAACCACAATAATTATATCAAATACGGGTCAAAGAATCATAACCCATTTCAATTTACATGAAATTCGCATAAATACACTAAGCTGGTAAAACCCGACCCCGGGCCCACAACTCGGAAAATTCTGAAATTAGTACCAACGCGATCCTCGTCTCGCCACGAGTCTGTGCATATAAAATTTACCAAAATCGGAGTTCAAATGTCCTTCCAAAACTCAAATTCCCGTTTTCAATTTATAGGCCACATTTCTTCAAAATTCTACCCAAATTCATGAAGGTTGATGTTAATCCTACCATAAAATGATGTTTTTGAGTCAAGAATCTTACTTCTGACGAATACCCGATGATTTCTCAGTGTTTTCCTCGAGTTTTATTCTCTCTAGGGCTCAAAATTGTGTTTTTGGGGTATAAACCCGCAAACCCTCTGTTCTGTGATATAAATTCACTGCCAGAACATTTATACCTACGCGTTCGCGGTGCTCCATGCGCGAACGAGATGCCCAGTTCTATTGCTTCATCGCGAACGCGACGTCACTTCACGCGTCTGCGATGTTCATTTCCCCAACCGCCTGCTTCCAATCCTTCGCGAACGCGTACACCCCCACGCGAACGCGAAGCTCCCCCTTATCCTTCTACGCGTTCGCGACACCCTGTCATGCGAACACGAAGCTTAACTCCCTCTGACCTACACGAACGCGATGCCCTTTTCGCGAACGCGATGCTTTAGCCCACCTCGCCTGCGCGAAAGCGGCCCATGTCACGCGAACGCGAAGGTCTAAATGACTGGGCAGAAACCTGCAGTTTTCTGCAGATTTTGCCAAGTCCCAAATGCCCGGTTGATGGTCCGAAATCATCCCGAGGCCCCCGGGACCCCAACGAAAACCACCAACGTACTCCAAAACATGATACGGACTTGTTCCAATCACAAAAACACCATCCTAAACATCAAAATCACCATTTACACACGAATTCAAGACTAAGTTTCTTCAAAACGTTCAAAACTAACATTCAATCCAAAACCCGATCAAACGATGTCCAAATGACCTGAAAATTTGCAGACATACCCAAAATCACATAACGAAGGTACAGAAATTGTCGGAATTCCATTCCGACCCACGGATCAAAATATCACCTACCATCCAGTTTTCGCCAAAAATCAACCTTCGCCAATTCAAGCCTAAAACTACACCGGACCTCCGAATTCAATTCCGATTGCTCTCCTAAGTCATAAATGAACCCCCGAAACTAGTCGAATCATCGGAATCCGGTTTCGAGCACTCTAACTCAATAGTCAACTCTTGGTTAACTTCCCATATTCAAGCTTCCTTCAAACATGCTATTTGTTTCATTTTCAATCCAAATCACTCCTAACTCACCCGATATACTCTAATACTGATGTAAAAGCATAATATATGTAAATGCAAGGTAACGGGGTGGTAATTCCCTTAATGACGGGCCGGGTCGTTACATTCTCCCCAACTTAAACAAACGCTCGTTCGCGAGCGGGTTAAGAAACATACCTAGAGCATCAAACAAGTGTGGATATCTGCTCCGCATTTCCTGCTCGGTCTCCCAAGTTGCTTCCTCCATGGGATGACCTCTCCACTGCACTTTCACTGAAGCTATGTCCTTGGATCTCAGCTTACGAACCTGTCGACCCAAAATGGCTACTGGTTCCACATCATAAGTCAAATCCTCATCTAGCTGTATCGTGCTGAAGTCCAACACATGAGACATGTCTCCGACATACTTCCGGAGCATGGATACATGGAACATCGGGTGAACTCCCGACAAACTGGGTGGCAAAGCAAGCATATAGGCCACCTCCCCAACTTTCCTAAGCACCTCAAAAGGTCCAATAAA
The DNA here is from genome assembly GCA_032618575.1 of Nicotiana noctiflora. Taxonomy (NCBI): domain Eukaryota; kingdom Viridiplantae; phylum Streptophyta; class Magnoliopsida; order Solanales; family Solanaceae; genus Nicotiana; species Nicotiana noctiflora. The sequence continues at coordinate 373,048 of JASVEL010013106.1, forward strand.
CCTTGGGCTCAATTTTCCTTTCTTTCCAAACCTCATAACGCCCTTCATAGGTGAAACCTTCAGCAACACCTTCTCACCTACTGAATAAGACACATCTCGGACCTTCCGGTCTGCATAACTCTTCTAACGCGACTGAGCTATGCGAAGTCTCTCCCGAATCACCTTCACCTTGTCTAAGGCATCTTGGACTAACTCTGTCCCCAACAACCTAGCCTCGCCGGGCTCGAACCAACTAACTGGAGACCTACACCGTCTCCCATATAAATCTTCATACGGTGCCATCTGAATGCTGGACTGATAGCTATTATTATAAGCAAACTCCACAAGAGGCAAGTAATCAGCCCATGAACCACCAAAATCAATGACACAAGCACGCAACATATCCTCTAATATTTCAATAGTATGCTCAGATTGCCCATCCGTCTGTGGATGAAATGCTGTGCTCAACTCTACCTGTGAACCCAACTCTCGCTGAAATGTCCTCCAGAACCGAGAAGTGAACTGGGTACCTCTGTCTGATATAATAGAAATGGGAACTCCATGCAATCTCACTATCTCACGGATGAATATCTTTGCCAACCGCTCCGAGGAATAAGAGTACACACTGGGATGAAGTGAGCTGACTTGGTCAACCTATCCACCACCACCCAAACTGAATCAAACTTCCTCGTTGTCCGAGGGAGTCCACTAACAAAGTCCATAGTAATCCTTTCCCACTTCCACTCAGGAATATCAATACGCTGGAATACACCACCAGGTCTCTGATGCTCATACTTGACCTGCTGACAGTTTAGACACCGAGCCACATGGCTCACAATATCTTTCTTCATCTTTCTCCACCAGTAATGCTGCTTTAAATCCTGATACATCTTCGCGGCTCCTGGGTGAATAGAATACCGCGAGCTGTGGGCTTCTTCCAATATCAACTCACGAAGGCCATCAACATTGGGCACGCATATCCAGCCCTGCATCCGCAATACAACATCACTATCAATAGTGACATCTCTGGCATCATCATGCTGAACTCTGTCCTTAAGGACAAGTAACTGTGGATCATCATACTTGCGCTCTCGAATACGATCATATAAAGAAGAACGACCTACTACACAAGCCATAACCCGACTAGGCTCAGAAATATCCAGCCTCACCATCTGATTAGCTAACGCCTGAACATCAACTGATAGGGGTCTCTCCCCAACTGGAATATACGCCAAACTGCCCATACTAATAGCCTTCCGGCTCAATGCATCAGCCACTACATTGGCTTTCCCGGGATGGTACAAGATAGTAATATCATAGTCTTTAAGCAATTCAAGCCATCTCCGCTGCCTCAAATTTAGATCTTTCTGCTTAAACAAATGCTGAAGGCTGCGGTGGTCCGTATATACATCACAAGATACACCATATAGGTAATGCCTCCAAATCTTCAAGGCATGAACAATAGCAGCTAACTCCAAATCATGAACAAGGCAGTTCTTCTCATGGGGCTTTAGCTGACGAGAAGCATATGCAATAACTCTACCCTCCTGCATCAACACACAACCGAGTCCAACTCTGGAAGCATCACAATACACCGTATATGACCCTGAGGCTGACGGTAACACAAGTACTGGAGTTGTGGTCAAAGCCTCCTTGAGCTTCTGGAAGCTCTCCTCACATTCATCAAACCACACAAATGGAGCATTCTTCTGTGTCAACTTAGTCAACGGTGAAGCAATAGATGAGAAACCCTGAACAAACCGGCGATAATAGCCTGCCAAGCCGAGAAAACTCCAGATCTCTATAGCTGAGGAAGGTCTGGGCCAATTCTACACTGCCTCGACCTTCTGTGGATCAACCTGAATACCATCACTGGACACTACATGTCCCAGAAAACCGACAGTATCAAGCCAGAACTCACACTTAGTGAATTTTGCATAAAGCTTCTCTTCTCTCAACCTCTAGAATACCACTCTCAAGTGTTGTGCATGCTCCTCCTGACTGCGTGAATATACCAGAATATCATCAATAAACACAATCACAAAACAATCAAGGTACGGCCGAAATTCACTATTCATCAAGTGCATGAATGCAGTTGGGGCATTAGTCAGCCCGAAAGACATCACCAGGAACACGTAGTGCCCATATCGCATCCTGAACGCCGTCTTCATAATATTTGAGTCCCTGATCTTCAACTGATGATAGCCCGATCGAAGATCAATCTTAGAAAATACACTAGCTCCATGGAGCTGATCAAATAGGTCCTCAATACGAGGCAATGGGTACTTATTCTTCACTGTTACCTTGTTCAGCTGCCCGTAATCAATGCACATTCTCATTGTGCCATCTTTCTTCTTCACGAACAACACCGGTGCACCCCAAGGTGACACACTCGGACGAATGAAACCCTTATCTAAGAGTTGCTGAAGCTGTTCTTTCCATTCTTTTAACTCTGCTGGTGCCATGCGATAGGGAGGAATATAAATGGGCTGAGTGCCCGGCACCAAGTCAATACCAAAATCAATATCTCTATCAGGCGGCATGCCCGGTAGGTCTGCTGGAAATACATCCGGAAACTCCCTCACAATGGGGACCGAATCAAGACTGGGTGTCTCAGCCTCAACATTTCTAATAAAGGCCAAATAAGATAAACAACCCTTGCCAATCATTCGTTGGGCCTTTATATAAGAAATCACCCTGTCGGACACATAATCAGTCAAGCCACGCCACTCGATCCTTGGATTACCTGGAATAGCTAGTGTGACTGTCTTGGCATGACAGTATAGAATCACATGGTAAGGAGATAGCCAATCCATGCCTAGAATTACATCAAAATCTACCATGCCCAGTAGTAATAAATCAACTCGGGTCTCCTGACCCCCAATAGTAATAATAGAGGATCGATATACCTAATCCACAACAACAGTATCCCCCACTGGGGTATACACATGTACGGGCAAAGCAAGAATACCACGGGTCATACCCAAATGATGTGCAAAATAAGTAAAGACATAAGAATAGGTAGATCCGGGATCAAATAAGACAGAAGCATCCTTGTGGCAGACTGAGATAATACCTGAAATGACCGCATTTGAAGCACTAGCATCCTTCCTATCCGGAAGAGCATAGAAATGAGCCTGCCCTCCACCAGTATGATCCTCACCCCTAGGGCGACCTCTGGATACCTGGCCACCAGTCCTAGCCGACTGTGCTGGCACTGAAGAAACAGGAGTAGAAGACAAGGGCTGATCCCTCTGCTGAGACCGCTTACGAAGCCACTGAGGACACTCTCTCCTGATATGGCCCAAATCACCGCACTCAAAACAACGGCCCGAAGATGGAAGAAGGGGCTGCTGAGGACCCCTCGCTACAGATGAACCCTGTGCTGAGGAAGCAGGAGCAGAGCTCTGAGCTGGAAGAGCACTCAGTGCAGGCTGACTCTGCTGACGGCTCTGCTGACCTTTATAACCCTGATGGCCCTGACGACCACGATCTGATGAAACCCCACTGGACTCTGCATGTCCAGACTGATGAGACCTGAAAGAACGAGCCCTGCTATATTGGGATTGGCCCCTAGACCGAGCACCACTGAAGCTGCCAGAACCACGAGGCCTCTTAGCCTCTCTCTCCTCTCGCTCTCTGCGGCGATTTGTCTCAATGTGACGGGCAGCATCAACCACCTCCTCAAAGGTAACTGTCGAAACTCTCTCCCTGGTCATCAATATGCGGATGGGATAAATAAGGCCATCAATAAATCTCTGAATCCTCTCTCTGTCTGTAGGAACCATCCACATGGCATGACGGGCCAACCGTGTGAATCTCATCTTGTACTGATTAACCGTCATCTCTCCCTGCTTCAACCACTCGAACTGACGTCGCAGCTCCTCTCTCTAAGACTGAGGTACGTACTTCTCCAAAAATACCATGGAGAACTGCTGCCAAGTGAGGGGCACTGCCCCGGCGGGCCTACGCCTCTCGAAATCCTCCCACCACTGAAATGCTGCACCTGTGAACCTGAAAAGTGGTGAATGAAACACCGCTGGACTCTAGAATACCCGTGGTGCGAAGCATGCGCTGACATCTGTCAAGAAAACCCTAGGCATCCTCGCCCTCAGTACCACTGAATGTCAGAGGTTGTAGCCTCTCAAAATCTCTCCAAACGATGCTGCTTATCGTCGGGCATAACTGGAACCATATAAGCAGGAGCTGGTGCAACGGGCGCAACTGGTTGAACTGGCTCGGGTGTGCAGGCCACGGGGGTTTGATTCCCTCCCCCTACCTGTGAAGAAGATGCTGCAGTAGTAGCTACAACTACCTAAGCCAAGCCTGTGCACACTGATAAAATCTGAGCCAAGGTCTCCTGAAGACCTGGTATGACAATAGGCATTGCCGGTGCCTGAACCTGAGTTGCCGGAGCGTCTGCCGCTGGAATCTGGTCCTGAGTCTGGGCCACTGGTGCAGGAATCTGACCCTGAGTCTGGTCAGCTGGTGGGTCAGCAGGTGCTGGTACTGCTGCCCTACCTCTACCACGACCACGGCCTCTGGGTGCCAATGGTGGTCGTCCGCCACGTCCGTTAGCTCGTGTTCTCGCCATCTGCGAGAGAATAGAATATGGAAAAATTTAATTTCATGATAACACAAATCGCACGATATGAATCCAAGAAAATGAGGTTTTTCCTAAAGTTTCTGTAGCCCTCCGAGGATAGATACGGACGTCTACGTACCGATCCGCGAAAGCCTACTAAACCGGCTCATGACTCGCGAGTCCTAATAACCTAGGCTCGGATACCAACTTGTCACGACCCAAATCCGGTCGTGATGGCGCCCAACAATTAAGCTAGGCCAGCCAGACCAATAATTTCTGATTTCATCTAATACTAGTCCCAAATGGACAACCCAAGAAGAATATATGAGTTTAAGAACTCCAATAATAATAATAATGAACAAAAATACTGACACTCCCAAAGATCCGGAGTCACAAGTCTAGAGCCTCTAACAAAACTCAACAGGAAATAGAGAGTACTATATAGAAATACTCAAGTCTGAATACAGAATACAAATAACAACTGGAAAGGAGAGGAGAAGCTAGGTTCTGCGAACGTAGGCAGCTACCTCAGCAACTCGATATGACACTGCAAACGCTGGAAATGCCTGCCTACTACTCCTGAGTACCTGAGTCTGCACACAAAAGGTGCAGGAAGTAGGGGTGAGTACTAAGTACTCAGTGAGTAATAAATATATTAAAGCAGCTGAAAGTAGGAAATCCACAAAATACCACAATATGAAGCTACACTACAGTTCGAATCTTCTATGATCTAGCAATCAATAGTACAATACAGCTACCACAGAGCAATTCAAGAAATAAATATGCAATGCAAAGCACATAACCGCTACGGCGTGTAGCCCGATCCATTTAACGTCGACGGCGCTCACTGGGGTGTGTACAGACTCCGGAGGGGCTCCTACAGCCCAAGCGCAATACTGCTGTGGCGTGCAGCCCGATCCTCATATCAACCACTGCGGCGTGCAGCCCGATCCATCCTCAGTCCATAATAATCAAATAAGTCACAAAACAGTTCATTCATTTTAATTCCGGTTTCCAGTTCATAATTTATGAAAAATACTTTAACTTTGTTAAATTTGCAAAAGCCGGTGACTTAGCATATCAATAATGTGATTTACATTTCCAGGACTGAGATCAGTGATTAAGCAAATATAGCTATCACATAAATATTGTCCTCAAAGGACGCTACGGGTTGGCACAAGGCCCCAAACAAGGCTTATCGCCCACAAATATATGAAATACAGTGTATTTCCAACACTAATAGCATATTATTTACATCCGGGATGGACCAAGTCTCAATCCCTAGTCACAATCAATCCCGCACCTGCCACGGTGTGTGAGCCACGCCCTACTAGCATCACAATGTGCTAAGCCGGGGTTTCAAACCCTCAGGCTACCATATACACAAACTACTCACCTCTAGCCAGTCGTAGACTTGTCCGCAATGCCTTTTCCTTTGAATTTAGCTCCCTCGTGCATAGAATCTAGTCAAACCACAATAATTATATCAAATACGGGTCAAAGAATCATAACCCATTTCAATTTACATGAAATTCGCATAAATACACTAAGCTTGTAAAACCCGACCCGGGGCCCACTACTCGGAAAATTCCGAAATTAGTACCAACGCGATCCTCGTCTCACCACGAGTCTGTGCATATAAAATTTACCAAAATCGGAGTTCAAATGGCCTTCCAAAACTCAAATTCCCTTTTTCAATTTATAGGCCACATTTCTTCAAAATTCTACCCAAATTCATGAAGATTGATGTTAATCCTACCATAAAATGATGTTTTTGAGTCAAGAATCTTACCTTCGACGAATACCCGATGATTTCTCAGTGTTTGTCTCGAGTTTTCTTCTCTCTAGGGCTCAAAATTGTGTTTTTGGGGTATAAACCCGCAAGCCCTCTGTTTTGTGATCTAAATTCACTGCCAGAACATTTATACCTACGCGTTCGCGATGCTCCTTGCGCGAACGCGATGCCCAGTTCTATTGCTTCATCGCGAATGCGACGTCACTTCACGCGTCCGTGATGTTCATTTCCCCAGCCGCCTGCTTCCAATCCTTCGTGAACGCGTACACCCCCACGCGAACGCGAAGCTCCCCCTTATCATTCTACGCGTTCGCGACAGCCAGTCACGCGAACGCGAAACTTAACTCCCTCTGACCTTCGTGAATGCGATGCCTTTGTCACGAACGCAATGCTTTAGCCCACCTGGCCTTCGCGAACGCGGCCCATGTCACGCGAACGCGAAGGTCTAAATGACTGGGCAGAAACCTGCAGTTTTCTGCAGATTTTGCCAAGTCCCAAATGCCCGGTTGATGGTCCGAAATCATCCCGAGGCCCCCGGGACCCCAACGAAAACAACCAACGTACTCTAAAACATGATACGGACTTGTTCCGATCACAAAAACACCATCCTAAACATCAAAATCACCATTTACACACGAATTCAAGCCTAAGTTTCTTCAAAACTTTCAAAACTAACATTCAATCCAAAACCCGATCAAACGATGTCCGAATGACCTGAAAATTTGCGGACATATCCAAAATCACATAACGAAGCTACAGAAATTGTCGGAATTCCATTCCGACCCCCGGATCAAAATATCACCTACCATCCGGTTTTCGCCAAAAATCAACCTTCGCCAATTCAAGCCTAAAACTACACCGGACCTCCTAATTCAATTCCGATTGCTCTCCTAAGTCATAAATGATCCCCCAAAACTAGTCGAATCATCGAAATCCGGTTCCGAGCACTCTAACTCAATAGTCAACTCTTGGTTGACTTCCCATATTCAAGCTTCCTTCAAACATGCTATTTGTTTCATTTTCAATCCAAATCACTCCTAACTCACCCGATATACTCTAATACCGATGTAAAAGCATAAGATATGTAAATGCAAGGTAACGAGGTGGTAATTCCCGTAACGACGGGCCGGGTCATTACAATAACGATAAGGGATTCCATCAATAGGGGAAATCAATACCTTAGTCTTTCTCCATATTATTTTACCCAACATTCAATTCTTTCTTTTAAGCCTTTTTAATTCTTGCAAAAGTAGTTAGCCGAAACACTCACAAACATATACTCGAAATTTTGGGAACTTGATTCGAAAGTGTTCTTGGGTTGTGAAAGTTGCAATTGGTAGGTTAATTCTCTATGGGATCGATTCTGGACTTATTAGACCAGGTTATATTGACTGCGACCGTTGCTTGGACGTGAATCAATTTTGGCGCTGTTGCCGAGGAATTAGCGGAATTATCAATTGCCATTGACAGAACTTCAAGATTCTTGTGTAGTCAGGTTCTTTCTACACTTTACATTGAATATTTTGATGGTTGTTGATTTGGGTACTTAGGTGCATGCCTAGAAAATCTGCAATGATTGGAGAACTAATTGAAGGACTCTCAGACCCCGAGCAAACTTTCTGGGAACGTAACAAAGCTATCAAACAAATTCAACAATCTCAACAACCAATCAAACTAGACTTCAACATGGGTGACATAAACGAACAAAACCAGCAAGTCGGATTAAATATGCAAGAGGCACATGAGGCACAAGAAGGTGCACTGTTTGACTGGGCACAACCAACAGCGGATAATTTGGCAACTGCCATCGTTGTGCCAGCAATTCAAGCTGAGTCTTTCCGGATTACTAACAACATGCTACACTTGTTGCAAAACAAGGGATTATTCTCTGGGTCTCAGGTTGAAGATCCACAGCAGCACCTGAAGAACTTTCTCTCAATATGCAAGTCATAGAGGCAACTGAATGTGACTCTGGAAGCCATCAGACTATTGCTCTTTCCGTTCTCAGTTACAGGGGCTGCACAGATATGGCTAAACTCACTCCCCATAAACTCTATTGCAACTTGGGATGAGTTAGTCAAGCAATTCCACAACAAGTTTCATCCACCTAACAAGACAACTTAACAAATTGATGAGATTGTGAGCTTCAAGTAGAAACCAATGGAGACATTACATGAAACTTGGGGTAGATTCAAGGGTATGCTTGTTATGTGTCCTCACCATGGGATTCCTGAGCAGATGTTGGGTCAAAGGTTCTACATGGGGCTTTCAGATAGTATGAAGAATATTGTAGATGCTTCAGCAGGTGGGGCTTTTCCGAGCAAGACTTGGAGAGAGGGCCAAAATTTGCTAGACAAGATGGCTCAAAATTGCGGGTGGACGACCAGGAATGTTCCTATCACACCAGTGGTATACTCTGTACATCTGAATCCATCCAGCACTATGGAGGAGAACATGGCAACCTTATTGACACAAATGAGCATTCTGACAAAGAAGGTGGAAGAATCTGGGGTCAAGCAACAGGTTCATATTGTAGATACTACCAATGGTGGTTTATGCACATCTTGCATTAGCCAACCCATAGGCAATCCATGGGCTGCAGACCAAGAACATCATCAGCATGAAGACATGAAATATGTGGCTAACTATGGAGGGCAGCAACAAGGTAACCAGAGTTGGGGTTAGCAGGCTCTAATGCAGTACAGGCCTCCTCAGCCACAATTTAATGCAGCAGGTATGAGGCCACCCCACAACATGGCTCCATATCCTAGACCTCAGAATTTCAGCAATCAGCAGCAGGGATATCATCCACCTCCATCATCACATGGGGGTAGACATGATGATGGGTTTGCAAGATTGGAAGCTATGATGCAGCAGGTAATTGGGTGAAATGCCAAAACCAATGAAAGGATAGATGCACATGATGCAGCCATCAAGAATATTGAAGTACAGGTGGGCCAGATTGCTATGTCTCTCAACAATCGTCCTCAAGGGACATTTCCTGCAGACACACAAACAAACCCAAAAGACCAAGTCCCAAAGCAGATGATGGCAGTGACTCTGAGAAGTGGTAGAGATCTTGATGCTGAGAAAGAAAGTGAGAAAATCGACAGACAGGGTGAGACACTCCCTCCATTGCCCATTGAACTGGATGAGTCCACAGGGTTGACAGACGTTACAGTCCAGCCAATTACTGAAAATAAAAAGGCAAAGCAGGGAACGGAGAAAGTAGCTGAACAGGTAGAGCAGCAGATTGATGAGAAAATAATAAAGAAAGAAAAGTCCCAAGTCATTGGGAAGAAGAAGCCTCCACCACCATTCCCCCAAAGGTTGGCCAAACACTAGAAAGAAGAGCAATACAAAAAGTTCTTTGAGATGCTCAAGCAAATCCAGGTAAACATTCCCTTAATTGAAGCTTTAAAAGAAATGCCTGGGTATGCTAAGATGATGAAAGATTTGATGTCGTGGAAATTTGATTTCCAAGACTTGGCCACCATAACACTTACCCAGACTTGTAGTGCAGTGGTCTCCAGACCCATTGCTGAGAAGCTATCTGATCCAGGTAGCTTCACCATCCCATGCACTATAGGGAATTATGCCTTTACAAAGGCTTTGTGTGATTTGAGGGCAAGCATTAATCTCATGCCCTTAGTAATTTATAAGAGGTTAGGCATTGGGAGAGCCAGACCTACCTCTATGTTATTACAGCTTGCTGACATGATGGTTAAGCGTCCATTCGGTATTATAGATGATGTTCTTATCCAGGTAGGGAAGTTCGTGTTTCCCGCCGATTTTGTTATTCTTGATTGCAAGGTAGACAAAGAAATTCCCATTGTCACGACCCAAACTGGAGGACCATGACTAGCTCCCGACCATACTTGCCGAGCACCAATGTACATTTTATCTAACCTTCTTTATTATCTTTTAGGGCTAACGAGACCAATATAAATGGTAGACATGGATCATGGGCAACCAACAATAAAATATGATTGCATGAACCTACATAACATGGGATGACCAGGACAATCAAGAAACTATATACATATGGTACAAGCTACCACGCTAAAATGAAAGACTAATCAACAAAAACCAGCCGACAAGGCATACCAAACTATACATGAGTCGACACTTATCTATGAGCCTCTAAAGGAACATAAGTGCTGCAATATAGCCGGAACAGGGCCCCGACATACCCATAATGTCTAGAACAAAAATGCGTACCAAGACCAAGGCAAGTCCGGAGAAGGGATCTCGCCAATCACCGCTGAACTGGACAACCTACTGTGATGGGGAAGCTACACCTGCCTGTCTATCAGGACCTGCAGCACGACATGCAGCGTCCACAAATAAAAGGACGTCAGTACGAATAAAGTACTGAGTATGTAAGGCAGAGAACCATAAATTCGAACAGTAATGTAAGCAGGGATAGAGAATATACAACTTGTAACATTTGAGTACCTCTGAGGGCTACTGACATGAAATGCATGATACATATGTATAAATACATAATCTTTTAAACATACGCCTCTGTGGGCATCATCATCATCATATCGTACCCGGCCGTAATAGGCTCGGTAAAAACATACCCGGCCATTATAAGGCTCGGTAGAATCATACCCGGCCACGTGGAGCTTGGTAAAACCCAACTGATCAGTGGTTGCACAATAGGTGTCGTACCCGGCCGACTATAGCGCGGCTCGGTAGAGTAAAATAGATACATATATATAATGCATGTTCGACTCCTGGAAACACCTTGTAGACCTTTCGTAGTGACGTAAGGTCGGTATCCTATGTACAACTTATTAGGACTAACTCTTCACTATGAACCTTATAGGAATCAGGAAGTACCAACAAGATTGATAACATAAGAATAAGAGAAGCAACATCAACATCAATCGTTCCATAAGAGGGAAAACAATGTAAGTACTGCTTAGCTTCTAAGAATAGAGTATCTTTGGAAGCTTGTTCATTACATTATGTTAATCGGAGTCGTGCAAAAGAAGGAAAGGGATAGCCACACATACCTTGTATATACTTCCACAACCTCAAGTTATGCAAACGTCACGACTCCTTAGTCTACAATAGGAGAAATGACACTATCGTTAACGTTTAAGCGTCGCAACTATTATGTTCCAATCACAACCTATTTTGTGATGAAACGGACAGCACCTCCCCTATATATATGACTTCACACCATTCAAAACAATCACCAAACAGCCTAAACAACATCAATAATAAACATATTGAGCCTCCCAAAACAGTCCACACAAGTGAATAACTTGAACTCACGGCTTCCGATCACCATCCCGTGAGTTCTTACATGTATATAACGAATTACCATGAATTCACAGCAGAATAAATGTATGAAATATAGCAGTAAACTCACCTTAATTGTTGGATAACTCAGCCTTTAACTTGGTTCTTCAAACTCTAGTGTTTACCCCCAATTTGAACTTGAAAGAGAGGGAAAATCAATTAGGGTTTGTGGATAATTTTTGGGAGGAAGTTTGCAGGGTTTTAGGTCTGGTTATTTGTGAAATATAAAGAGGGATATATTGCAGAAGATAAGCCTTTTAATGGGCTCCTTTTCTGACCCGAAATTTCCTCATTTGGGCCGACATTTAACCAAGTAGCTGACCCACCTACTTGCACCTAGCAGCTTGTGCAGTCTCACGAAAATGTGTATATCTCTCTATTCCAATGTCGTATTGATAAACCGTTTAATGCGTTGGAAACTAGACTCATAGATATTCAATTTGGTATGTAGATCACCCCGTAATTCCAAGAATATTGGGAGAAAGACTTAATAACATTTGACCTAAAGTTTAGGTAAAACTATGAACCTAAGTTGCAACACAACTTTTGTCGACTTTTGTTTCATAACTCGTTTGACTTCAAGAATTATGATACGGATATTATATGATTCAAATACCTTAAATCATGACCTCCTAAGTATACTAAGCATCTATAGGTTTATCCAAAAGTACGAGTTACAGCATCCTTGATTCGTTTAACTTCTAATACTTGTTAATCACCCTTATGCACCCTTGTATCACTTAAGATTAATCGGATTAACTTCTTATCATCTCAAGGATAATTCCTTCTTGGATTTGTGTTATCTAACTTATGGTATGAACTAACGTGTGTGGATATGGGTTGTAACACCCTCCCACCCTTAGGAACATTCGTCCTCGAATGTAAGGGTTTATGGGGAGTCCAAATCATCGTGGATTCTATCGGAAATTTTTGGTCAATTTTCCCCTATAAAATGGTCACCAGCAAAATTTGCAAGTAGTGAAGCTCAAAGTATGACCACACAAGGCTACACAAAGCATTATGGACATGGACATTATTTACATATCACCACTTTGTATTAAGGAATAGAGTTCTCAAGTTATTGCTTACCTCATAAAGCCATTTCACCTTTATAATGTATCTTGCGTTCCACCAACATCCTTGTTATCATCATTCTGGAATAGGTAAGGGTATTTAGACTTCATCTTTTCTTCCGCTTCCCATGTCATTTCTTTCATATTCTTGTTCCTCCACAATACTTTGACGGAAGCTACATCTTTTGTTCTCGGCTTGCGGACTTGTCGATCTAATATAGCCACTGGCACTTCTTCATATGATAGATCCTCTGTAACTTGAACATCTTTGATAGGGACAACTCGAGAAGGGTCTCCAATACATTTCCTCAACATAGATACATGGAATACCGGATGGACAAATTCTAATTCGGATGGCAATTCTAACTCATAAGCAACTTGTCCAATTCGTTGAAGAATTTTATACGGACCGATATACCTTGGACTCAGCTTACCTTTCTTCCCAAAAAGCATAACACCCTTAATTGGTGAAATCCTCAGGAAAACCCAATCACCAACCTCAAATTCTAGATCACGACGTCGGACATCGGAATAAGACTTTTGCCTGCTTTGTGCCGTCCTCAATCGTTCCCGTATCACTTTCACCTTCTCAATGGCTTGGTGAATCAAATCTGGCCCATATAATTCTGTTTCACCGACTTCGAACCATCCAACTGGTGATCTACATCTCCTCCCATATAGTGCCTCATATGGGGCCATTTTAATACTAGAATGGTAGTTATTATTGTAGGCAAATTCTATGAGTGGAAGATGGTCATCCCAATTTCCCTTAAAATCTAGAACACATGCTCGTAGCATATCTTCCAATGTCTGAATGGTACGTTCAGCCTGTCCGTCAGTCTGCGGATGAAATGCAGTGTTGAGATTCACCTGTGTGCCTAAACCTTTCTGAAAAGACCTCCAAAAGTTAGCCGTAAATTGAGCTCCTCGATCTGATATAATAGATACCGGCACACCATGAAGCCTAACAATCTCCTTGATATACAACTTCGCATAATCTTCAGCCGAGTAAGTTGTCTTAACTGGCAGAAAATGAGCACATTTTGTAAGTCGATCAACTATCAACCAGATAGAGTCAAACTTATGATAAGATCGAGGTAATCCAATAACGAAGTCCATATTAATCACCTCCCATTTCCAGGTCGGAATTTCTATATTCTGAAGCAATCCACCGGGTTTCTGATGTTCTATCTTTACTTGTTGATAATTGGGACACTGGGCTACAAATTCTGCAATAGACTTTTTCATGTTATCCCACCAATACTGCTCCTTGACATCATGATACATCTTTGTTGAGCCGGGATGGATGGAATATCGGGATTGATGAATTTCATTCATAATCTTTTCTCGCAACCCTGCTACATTCGGCACACATAATCAGCCCTGGTATCTCAGTGCCCCATCTCCTCCGATCTCAAAAGCCGTAATTTTACACTGCTGAATGTTCTCTCTCAATCGTAGTAAGATATGATCTTCATATTGCCGTGCTTTTACCTCGGCTACCAAAGATGATTCTGATGTATTCTGTACAGTAACACTTCCGTCATCAGAGTCTAACAATCTGATTCTCATATTGGCTAGTTGATGAAGCTCTTTAGTCAACCCCCATCTACCTGCATCAATATGTACTAAGCTTCCCATTGACTTACGGCTGAGAGCATCTGCCACAACATTGGCTTTACCGGGATGATAATATCTCGACGTCGTAGTCTTTCAGTAATTCAAGCCACCTACGCTACCTCAAATTCAACTTTTTCTGCTTGAAGATGTATTGTAGACTCTTGTGATCTGTGTAGATGTCAACATGGACGCCGTATAAGTAGTGCCGCCATATCTTCAAATCATATATTACTGCAGCCAATTCCAAATCATGGGTTGGATAATTCTTTTCATGCTTCTTCAACTGTCTTGATGCATATGAAATCACCTTCCCGTGCTGCATCAACACGCACCCCAAACCTATACCCGAGGCATCACAATATACCACATATCCTTCTGTTCCTTCAGGGAGAGTGAGCACCGGTGCGGATGTCAATCGATCCTTCAGCTCCTGAAAACTACGTTCACAAGTGTTAGACCACTGGAACTTGGTAGCTTTATGTGTTAACTTAGTCAATGGTGCTGATATAGAGGAAAACCCTTCTACAAACCGCCTATAATATCCTGCTAGCCCTAGGAAGCTACGAACTTCTGATGGTGTTGTAGGTCTCGGCCAATTCTTTACTGCATCAATCTTCCGAGTGTCGACACTAATACCCTCGTCAGATATCACATGGCCAAGGAATGCTACTGAGTTCAGCCAGAATTCACATTTGGCGAGCTTAGCATATAACTTATGATCCTGAAGCATCTGTAATACTATCTGGAAGTGGCTCGCATATTCCTCCTCCGAACGAGAATACACCAGAATGTCATCAATGAATACAATCACGAACACATCAAAATAGGGCCTGAATACAGTATTCATGAGATCCATAAAAGCTGCTGGGGCATTTGTTAGCCCGAACGACATCACCAAGAACTGAAAGTGTCCATATCTTGTCCGAAAGGCCGTCTTTGGAATATCCTTCTCCTTAACCCTCACTTGATGATACCCTGAACGTAAGTCAATCTTGGAGAAATACTTGGCACCCCGGAGTTGGTCAAACAGGTCGTCAATTCTTGGAAGTGGATACTTGTTCTTTATAGTAAACTTATTCAACTGCCGATAGTCGATACACATCCGTAATGACCCATCTTTCTTCCGCACGAATAGGACTGGAGCACCCCAAGGTGAAGTGCTAGGCCTAATGAAGCCCTTATCCAGCAAGTCCTTTAACTGCGCCTTCAACTCTCGCAGCTCTACCGGGGCCATTCTATATGGAGGGATAGAGATCGGTTGAGTGTCAGGCAACACATCAATGCTAAACTCAATCTCCCTTTCTGGAGGAAGGCATGGGAGTTCATTTGGGAAAACATCTGGAAATTCATTGACCACGGGGATAGATTGTAGAGTAGGCAGCTTCGCCTCTGCATCCCTAATGCGAAAAAGATGATAAATGTAACCTTTTGAGATCATTTTCCTTCCCTTAAGATAGGAAATAAACCTACCTTTCGATGTAGCAATGTTCCCCTTCCATTCAATGATGGGTTCACCAGGAAATTGAAACCTAACCATCTTCATACGACAGTCAACATTTGCATAGCATGAGGCCAACCAGTCCATTCCCAGTATCACATCAAAATCAACCATTTCTAACACAAATAAATCTGACGAGGTTTGACGACTACAAATCATCACAGTGCAACCTCTATATACCCTTCTAGCAATTACAGAATCTCTTATTAGAGTAGATACCGCAAGGGGTTTACTTATCAATTCAAGTTCAATGCCAAACTTATTAGCCACAAAGGGTGTAACATATGATAATGTAGATCCCGGATCAATCAACGCATATACATCATAAGAAAACACAGATAATATACCTGTAACAACATCTGTAGACGACTCGAGATCCTGTCGACCTACTAGAGCATATGTTCAGTTTTGAGACCCACTCGAACTCGGTCCTGCACCTCTACCTCTACCACGACCTGTCGACTGCTGAAAACCCCGTGCTGGAGGTCGAACCGATGAGGAAGAACCAGACACAGATCTAGTCGGTTGAGCCATACCATCACCTCCCCTGTTAGGACAATCCCTCATCATATGGCCAGGCTGTCCGCAAGAATAGCATGCATCAGAACCTCGACGGCACAGTCCAAAGTGGGCCTTGCCGCTCTGATCACAACGTGGTGTTGGGGGTTTCGTCCGACTAGTATCCCTGTGATGTTGCGATCCAGATGCCTGCAAACTCTGACCTGGACTAGAATAGGATCGATCATATCGAGGCCTCTGAAACTGTGGAGGAGCACTAGCTACAGATGGCGCCGAACTCCTCGAAGACTAGGGCCTGGCGTTGCCTCTGAAGTCATCAGAATACCTTACAAATCTCGCCCTCTTATGCTGGCCCCTATCGTGCTCCCTATCTGCCCTCTGCTGGCGCTTACGATCCTCTAAGGTCTGGGCATAAGATTGAATACGGGAAATATCCATGCTTTCTACCAAGGAGGTTGTCATACACTCATTAATCAGATGGGGTCCCAACCCGTTCACGAACAAATGCACCCTGTCACTCATCTCGGCCACCATATAGGGAGCATACCTTGCTAAAGAATCAAACCGCATACTATACTCTCGCACACTCATATTACCTTGTCTAAGGTTCAAGAACTTATCAGCTCTAGCTCGTCGTATCTCAACTGGCAAATAGTGACGAAGAAAGGCCTCAGAAAAATCCTTCCACACAGCTGGAGGAGCGTTCGGACCCCTAGATCTCTCCCAACTATCATACCAAAGAACCGCTAAATCCCGTAGCCGATAAGAAGCCAATTCTACTGCCTCTGTATCACTAACATGCATAACCCGTAGTGTACGATGAACCTGGTCAATAAAAGTCTGCGGATCCTCCTTGGGGTCTGATCCGGTAAACACTGGAGGGTCTAAATTAATAAAATCACGAACTCTTGTACTAACTGGTTTATCAGCAGCACGTGTATTCTGCCTCTGAGCCTGAGCAGCTACCAAGCTAGTCAATAACTGCAAAGCACTCCGCATATCCTGGTCTGTAGTGCCAGACGGAGGAGCTGGAGGTGCTGGGTGCCACCTAATATCCTCTGGAGGAGACGGAGTAGATGAGGTATGAGACGGCATCTCACTCTGAGCCTCACTTTGGCCTGCTCTGGCTTGGGGCACCTGACTGATACCCTCTCCCGCAGCTGTATCAAGTCGTCTACTAATTGTTTGTTTCCTAGTCGAAGGCATTGCTGAAAGAAAACAAGGTGAATATTAGAGACGAACACTTATGACTCAACTCTATGCACGATCTAGATTCGGGAAGAAGGTAACAACCCTAGATGTCATGTAGCCTCCCGATTATAAATGTGGCGCGCTACACATCCATAATCAAGACTCTACTAGACATGGCTCATAGACAATCCCTAGGACAGACTTGCTCTGATACCAAGTTTGTCACGACCCAAACTGGAGGACCATGACTAGCACTCGACCATACTTGCCGAGCACCAACGTACATTTTATCTAACCTTCTTTATTATCTTTTAGGGCTAACGAGACCAATATAAATGGTAGACATGGATCATGGGCAACCAACAATAAAATATGATTGCATGAACCTACATAACATGGGATGACCAGACAATCAAGAAACTATATACATATGGTACAAGCTACCACGCTAAAATGAAAGACTAATCAACAAAAACCAGCCGAAAAGGCATACCAAACTATACATGAGTCAACACTTATCTATGAGCCTCTAAAGGAACATAAGTGCTGCAACATAGCCGGAACAGGGCCCCGACATACCCATAATGTCTATAACAAAAATACGTACCAAGACCAAGGCAAGTCCGGAGAAGGGATCTCGCCAATCACCGCTGAACTGGACAACCTACTGTGATGGGGAAGCTGCACCTGCCCGTCTATCAGGACCTGCAGCACGACATGCAGCGTCCACAAACAAAAGGACATGAGTACGAATAAAGTACTGAGTATCTAAGGCAGAGAACCATAAATTCGAACAATAATGTAAGCAGGGATAGAGAATATACAACCTGTAACATCTGAGTACCTCTGAGGGCCTGACATGAAATGCATGATACATATGTATAAATACATAATCTTTTAAACATACGCCTCTGTGGGCATCATGATCATCATATCGTACCCGGCCGTAATAGGCTCGGTAAAAACATACCCATCCATTATAAGGCTCGGTAGAATCATACCCGGCCACGTGGAGCTCGGTTAAACCCAACTGATCAGTGGTTGCACAATAGGTGCCGTACCCGACCGACTATAGCGCGGCTCGGTAGAGTAAAATAGATACATATATATAATGCATGTTCGACTCCGGGAAACACCTTGCAGACCTTTCGAAGTGACGTAAGGTCGGTATCCTATGTACAACTTATTAGGACTAACTCTTCACTATGAACCTTATAGGAATCAGGAAGTACCAACAAGATTGATAACATAAGAATAAGAGAAGCAACATCAACGTCAATCGTTCCATAAGAGGGGAAACAATGTAAGTACTGCTTAGCTTCTAAGAATAGAGTATCTTTGGAAGCTCGTTCATTACATTATGTTAATCGGAGTCGTGCAAGAGAAGGAAAGGGATAGCCACACATACCTTGTATATACTGCCACAACCTCAAGTTATGCAAATGTCACGACTCCTTAGTCTACAATAGGAGAAATGACACTATCGTTAACGTTTAAGCGTCGCAACTATTATGTTCCAATCACAACCTATTTTGTGATGAAACGGACAGCACCTCCCCTATATATATGACTTCACACCATTCAAAACAATCACCAAACAGCCTAAACAACATCAATAATAAACATATTGAGCCTCCCAAAACAGTCCACATAAGTGAATAACTTGAACTCACGGCTTCCGATCACCGTCCCGTGAGTTCTTACATGTATATAACGAATTACCATGAATTCACAGCAGAATAAATGTATGAAATATAGCAGTAAACTCACCTTAATTTTTCAATAACTCAGCCTTTAACTTGGTTCTTCAAACTCTAGTGTTTACCCCCAATTTGAACTTGAAAGAGAGGGAAAATCAATTAGGGTTTGTGGATAATTTTTGGGAGGAAGTTTGCAGGGTTTTAGGTCTGGTTATTTGTGAAATATAAAGAGGGATATATTGCAGAAAATAAGCCTTTTAATGGGCTCGTTTTCTGACCCGAAATTTCCTCTTTTGGGCCGACATTTAACCAAGTAGCTGACCCACCTACTTGCACCTAGCAGCTTGTGCAGTCTCACGAAAATGTGTATATCTCTCTATTCCAATGTCGTATTGATAAACCGTTTAATGCGTTGGAAACTAGACTCATAGATCTACAATTTGGTATGTAGATCACCCCGTAATTCCAAGAATATTAGGAGAAAGACTTAATAACATTTGACCTAAAGTTTAGGTAAAACTATGAACCTAAGTTGCAACAGCTTTTGTCGACTTTTGTTTCATAACTCGTTTGACTTCAAGAATTATGATACGGATATTATATGATTCAAATACCTTAAATCATGACCTCCTAAGTATACTAAGTATCTATAGGTTTACCCAAAAGTGCGAGTTACAGCATCCTTGATTCGTTTAACTTCTAATACTTGTTAATCACCCTTATGCACCCTTGTATCACTTAAGATTAATCGAATTAACTTCTTATCATCTCAAGGATAATTCCTTCTTGGATTTGTGTTATCTAACTTATGGTATGAACTAACGTGTGTGGATATGGGTTGTAACACCCATAATTCTAGGACGACCATTCCTAGCCACCGGGAGAGCTCTAATTGATTGTGAAACTAGGGAACTCAAGATGAGGTTGAATGATGAGGAGATCATCTTCAATGTGCAAAAATCCATGAGGCGCCCTAGTGAGTTCGCGAACTGCTATCTTATTGATGCGGTTGATGTGATAGTGGAGACAGACGATGCAAAGTTGACCATTGAAAATCCACTTCAAGCATGCCTGATAAACATGGAAGAGGTAAATGGTGAAAGTTTAGCTGAATGGGTACTATCTCTGGAAGTCAAGGGATTTTGGCAGAGAGAGCTTGAGTTCGAGCCTCTACACTTAGAGAAAAGAGAGACCCCGCCGGCAAAGCCATCCATAGAAGAGCCACCAAAGCTTGAGCTTAAACCACTACCATCACATCTCAGGTATGAATTTCTAGGTCCTAACTCCACTTTACATGTTATTATCTCATCTAGTTTGTTAGATGTGCAGGCCCAAAAGCTTATACAGGTACTCAAGGAATGCAAGACTTCCATTGGGTGGACCATGGCAAACATAAAGGGGATGAGCCCCGCATATTGCATGCTTAAAATTCTCCTGGAATAGGGACACAAACCTTCCAGGGAACATCAAAGAAGGCTGAACCCTAACATGAATGAAGTGGTGAAGAAAGAGGTAATAAAGTGGCTAGACGCGGGAATCATCTTCCCAATCTCAGACAGCAACTGGGTTAGCCCGGTCCAATGTGTGCCAAAGAAAGGAGGCACTACAAGAAAAATGGCCTATGGCAACATTGATAAAACTGTTGCCAAAACTAGTAAAATCGTTGCAATATTCTCTGTTGCATGGTAAGGCGTTGTAATTGGTCTATTGTAACAGTTTTTTGCGACAGTTTCGAAGCCGTGGTCATAGCTCTATCTATTGCAACGG
The DNA here is from genome assembly GCA_032618575.1 of Nicotiana noctiflora. Taxonomy (NCBI): domain Eukaryota; kingdom Viridiplantae; phylum Streptophyta; class Magnoliopsida; order Solanales; family Solanaceae; genus Nicotiana; species Nicotiana noctiflora. The sequence continues at coordinate 394,091 of JASVEL010013106.1, forward strand.
TTTTATAGTAGCCTAATACAACAATTATTAAAAGATATCGCAATGAGTATGAACCGTTGCAATACAACTATTGTAACGGTGCAAAACCGATAGAATAGACCTACTGGAACAGTTTGTTCATATAGTTTTGCTTATTTATTGCATTGATTATTATTATCTATTGCAACGTTATTTCAGCTATTACAACAATTTTTCAAGCTATTGCAATAATTTTTACGAGCTATTATAACGGAGTAAATTATAATACGATGGAATTTATACAAACTATTAAGGAAACTATATTCATCCACAAAAATCATCATCAAAAAAATATCCAACTAGTATTATACAAATGTAAGAGAATATTGACTAACAATTCAAGAGTTAGATTACATATAAGTTGCAAAATATTAAAAAATAAGTAAATTCCCAAAACATCTGAAGGTGTAGATCAACCAATACTCCTTAAGTAAGGTCTTCACAGCTTTCATCTCCCATTTGTTTATTTTCTTCACCTACAAATTCAAGACATAACAATATTTAGAGGGTAAGGAAAAAATAAGCATATTCAACAAGTAATAAAATTGAGATTATCTTCAACTAACACTTCATCTATCAAGTGATAAATTGAGGCAAAGGCAAAGCACTGTACAATCTCAATATTCATCTATTCATAGCATATATATTCCTAAATGTTGTCTTAACAGTGATAGATATTCAATTAGATTTATCTATCTTAAATGTAATGGCATTTATTCATAGCTCAATCTCAATATTGGTAAAATTTCAGATTTCTTCTGTTGAATCTACCATTTCTCATTACCTCTTATCTGCAACCATTCATTCTCGTCTTTCATATACAACAACCTTCCCAAGGTTTTCGCAGCCAAAGGCACTCCTATTTCTACTAGATAAGGAGACAAATTGTCCTGCCCTCCAAATGCACATTTCAAGAGATACAGCAACTACACAACTTTATTGTGAGAGGGGCAGACTGAGTATCCTTGATATTGTTTTCACATGTGGACTGGAAAAATGTAGTTTAGGAGTGCTGGCGCTAAGTGCTTGACAGCCCGTTAACCCCTCTGCCAAGTTGTTCATATTAGCATGTTGTCGAGCACTAATGTCCTTAAACAAACCATCACTGCCTCATTTTTCTTTGTTACTGTTGGTACTTAGAACCAATTTTTGTGTTGGTACTTAAAAGGCAATATTCACATATCAAAGAAAATTTCAACAAGAGATTCAGCAACTAACACAGCTTCAGCCAGTACAACAAGAGCCGCAACGTTATAGTATACTTTATCCTTAGTCTATTATAATCATACTTCTTTAGGATTTGGCTTCCATGGCTGACGATGTCTAGAGTCACTGTATCATTTATACAAATCATATAATTATTCTTTAATGTTTTGTAAAGATAGGAATAAGGTTATATCCAGTTTAATTATAGCTTTATACACTGTATGGCCTTGGAACATGCATAAATTAATGGAGAAGTAAATAATATATAAATAGAAAGTCGATAATCACATCACGAAATGCTTGTGCTAACTACAAGTTATGACTTTTTCAAGGTGTGTACCAAATGAAAAAAGAAAAAAAAAATTAGAGGCTACAGCTTTAGCCCAAGAATTGATACTGAGAACAGGCTACTACTTTGTTAACTAGCCAGATGTGATCTTAACGATAAAAGGTGAACAGGCTACAACTTTGTTAGGATTTCACGTGCTGATTTAGAAACAATAACATACGATGGAGATCTGGAGATCTGGAATAGCTACCTACTGTTCATATTAAATATCTACCTACTGGAATAGCTAATAAATAGCTACCTATTGTTCATAATAGGATATTGATACCGGGAGATCTGGAATACGAGTCATTTTTAATGACCGGGAAACCTAGTGTTCGGAGGTCACTTCCAAGGAAAGTAGCAGTTATGACTGGTGGTGCACCACCACCTCCTCAAGTGCTATTTAAGATGGAGGAGTTCGGTTTTGATGTAACTCACTCATATGGTCTAACTAGTTCTTTTCTAATTATACAATCTAAAAATTAGAAGCATTAATTACACGATTGCGAGGATTCTAACCTTGATTATTGCTACCAAGAGATGGTCGATGAATTAGGTGAACAGCTGCTGCTTGTGTTGAGGAAACTTCACCCAATGGACGAGAATACAATGTTGCTACAATATTAGCATCAATTGGTAATCCAGCACGTTGATGTTTTGCTATGATATCTTCTGCAATTTCTTGCCTCATCATTGTCTTTTGTTCCTCATATTGTTCCTTCTGTTCCTCCATTTTTTCCTCCAATCTTATCATCCTCTCTTCCATCTTTTGCATGTGATCATTTGTTGCATTTGAAGAGGGTTCAAAATGTCCCACTTTCCCTTTCAATGAGCTTTTTGTAACCCCCCGCCCATACAATCTCAAACGTCCCGGATGTTCGGGTCCCATGATTGATGCAAATGCATTAATTGACTCATCACCATTTTCACTTTGTTGCGCTTCAATACTCTCCATTTCAGCCTATTATACAAATAAAAAAAAGAGAATTTCAGCAAGAAAAAATCAGTATGAATATATTTTTCATCCAAGCAAAATAGAAACATAAAGAATTCGCACAATTTTTCTAGTTGTATCTTCATTCGATTCCTTGTATGTTCGACCGGGTTTTCTTTGTCTTGTAGCGACAAAGATATCCTTAAGTGATAGTGGATCAGAAGTTTCTTTCTCTTTTTCGTGGACACATTAAAAATAGTATAAAATATCTTCTTAAAAATGATAACAAGTTCATATTTAATGACAAATAAGAGCAGATACCAAATCATTGCGGACTATAGCAAAGCTTTTTTTGCCAGCAGTATGTGGATCCTTTAGCTTTTTCCGATTCTTAATATTAGTTGCCGACATTTTCTGCAAGTAAAATTATAAATTTCAGTTCGAAACTGTCATATAAGGAAAATAATTGTTTTTCCTTCATGAATATTTCTTGACAAAGCTTAACATAAATGAAACTATTTCTCAAAAACATACCTTGTGTTTATGAGAGTTCCAATATTTGAGAAGTTCCTTAAATTGATATGATGGAATATTTTTAGGCTTTCCATTCGAATTTCATCATTTTGATATGCTTTAAAATGATCTTTTTTCAATTGACTCTTATACCTTCTCCAAGCACCTTGAATTGCATCCAGAGTCCACTTTTTTGCAATTTCAGAAATATTATATTTTTCCTACAAATTGTTTCAATGGGTTAGTGCAAAAATATTAAGCATGTTCAAACAAAAATAAAATTGAGAATTGAGAACCTTTGTATATTCCCACAAATCCTCTTTTGTGTCAATTTTTCTCCAATCAAATATATCAAGAGGACAAAGGGTCGAATTCCTTGCCAATGTACCGAGGAAGCTACCAAACTCGATCACAACATCTTTAGTAGGACCAACAGGTTTACCAAACTCATTAACCACAATTAACTTACGTTCACTCCTTCCATGTACACTTAGCATCCTTGTTTTACCTCTTTTTCTTTTTTCAGTACAAGATCCTACAATAATACAAATAAAAACTATCCTCCAATTTAGTAAACTAGATATAGGATGTCAATACTTTAATGTAAAATCTAAAATTTCTTACCTTGTTCATCTACTGTAGGAACATTAGCATCCAATTGCACTTCTTGCTCTGGTGATTGTATTGTAGGGGTTGTTGAATCACTTTGTAAATGGGCTCCTGCGCTCTGATGTTGTGGCATTGGTAGCTGATGTTCATCTAATAAATTATTCAGAACCTGGCGCTCTTTTTTTAACCGTATAGAGTTGGCTGGATTATTCATTTTTCTGATCCGCATCAACCTTTTCTAATTTGCCAAAGATGTAAGTGTTCCAGCTTGAACGAATGTCAAAATTTTCACTTTTTTCTTTTGTCTTGTATCTTCTAGAATCATGACTACAATTTTAAAGCAAATAAAGACATCACTAGCAGTGGAAATGAAAATTATCAAGATCAGAAACACAAAGGAAGTTACAAATAGTCATAAACACAAAGGTGAAACAGGAAACTATTGTTCCATTGAGTGTTCCTAGTGATCGAGCTGTGAAAAGGTTTTAAACAGCTTTTAAACACGAGCAGTCATTAGTTTTAAACAGCTTTTAAACACGAGCAGTCATTAGTTTATGGTTTAAATGGAAAAGGACAGTTAGAGTAACTGAATACTACTAAATGTGAACTTAAGCATGCTGGAGTAACTGAAGCTATTACCGATGCTTCATGGCAAGTTGAATCTGGGAAAAAGATTATGAGTGTAGGCGTACAGAAGAAGAACCAAGCTGCTTCAAAGCAGTCCATTTGAATTCCAACGGAAATGTACCTGCAGTAATTCCTACTATTTCTAGGCCGGAGAAAATACAGTAGTTCCTACTGTCCAGAACTTTACGAGCATTATACATTTCATTTAATACCTTTGAAACTTAATTATACCTTTGCAGTAGTTCCTACTATTTCTACTGTTTCTAGATTGCAGTAGTTCCTACTATTTCTACTATTTCTAGGCTGCAGTAGTTACTACTATTTCTACTGGTCGTACCTACAGTAGTTCCTACTGTTTCTAGGCATCATCACAACAAGTTTCATTGACACATCAGGAAAGTATTCACATAAGGATATTAACAAGAAACAAGCAAATATCGTGCAAATTTGAAGGAAGAAAAGAGGTGACAGAAAGCAATACGACAGGATGTGAGCATCAGTTAATTTGTAAGTTCATATGCAGAGAGTACAAAGCAATCACAATGGATATTCTGGATAGACTGTTAGAAATAATGGCACTACATTTTGTGATACCAAAGATAAGAATCAGTACTTATTTTTGGTAATAGGATGGATGTACTCTTACCTCCAATCTTTCTCAGCTATACCAACAAATTCAATGACGGCAATATTATCTTCATGTAACTAATTTGCAGCACCCTGGGAAAAAAAGGTAAGAAAGCATAAAAAGTTATTACGATGGTCTAAGAGAGGAGCGGAGACATGAGAACCAAGGTAACCAATGACAAGTAAAGGCACCAACATAGGTTTCCAATTAACGTATCACACTTTTCATAATTTAATCATGATTGACATGGAAAAAATAATAATTAATTTACAACCCAAAAAAATTGAATTACAGAATAACCAAAAAACGAGATCAGATCAAGTATCATTCTTTTCCATTCTCTTTCAAAGCAATGGTACAAAGAAGAAAAGAATAAAATACAAAAGATTAATCTTATAATGTTACCATATTCAATAATCAGGAACCATCCAATCCCAATCAGTGTCATCAAAGTCATCTTCCTCTTCTGATGTTTCCATATCTTGTGAATTGTGTGCATGAAATGGCACATCAACAACATCACCAGGTACATCTTCTCTCGACCATACGACGTCACCATCGGGTAATTTATTTGATGAACCAATATCGTTGTCGATCTCACTCCAAAATGTATCTCCAATATTTGGACAATTTTCTTCCTCCAAATCATACAAATCAACAGGGATTTTGGTCCTTGCATAATAAATATTTTCCTCATTTGGGTCCTCCACATAAAAAACTTGATGCACTTGAGATGCCAATACAAAAGGGTCATCGGTACTGCATAATCTTTTAAAATTCACTCGAGTTAACCTATATCCATCTATTTCATTATGAAACCAATCACATCTAAATAATACAACACTAAAACAACCCCAAAAATCAATCTCTATAATATCCTGAATAGCTCCATAATAGGTAACCTCTCCATCGATAGGCTTTTGGTCCCTGGCACTAGCAAAACTATCGGTTGTTGCTGATAAAGTCACACCATAGTTTTGAGTCTTTAATCAGGTATCCCTTTCCATCGTATGAAATTGGTATCCATTGATGAAATATCTAGTATATCTTTTTGCCGCCATATTAGGCCCTTTAGCTAGCCATCGCAAATGATTTGGCACTTCAATAGTTTTGACTTTCTCTATAAACCAATTACTAAATTCCTGGCTGTGATTCCGTGCACGTACCCATGCATTTGATCTCGTATGATTATCAATTAAACTCTTATGTTCCCTGCAAGTGTGAAATGTTTCAAATTAAATTTTGTGAACGACGTTCAAAATATTTCTATCACATATAAGTAAATTAATAAAGTTTAACAATCAAGCGATAATTAAATATCTTATCTTACTTGATAAAGTTCTCCACCTGTTCATCTCCAGTATTGAACAGAACATATCGATGTGCTTCAAAACATAATTGTAAATCCATAGAAAAAGCCTTGCCTTTCCTTGTCTTCTTACCTCCAATTGGATGGCCTATCTCAGGGAATATAGGTGACAAATTATCTCCCTCTGTTTCAATTTCCTCATCATCCTCATATTGGTACCTACTGAATCTTGTTTTTACCCCATCATGTAGGTATCTCGAACAAAAGTTCAAGCATTCTTCGGCTAAAAATCCTTCCGCAATTGATGCTTCTGGATGAGCCCGATTACGAACAAATGCCTTATACTTACACATGTTTCTCTCAGTGGGATACATCCAACGAAGATTTGCTGGACCACCAAGCTTTATCTCATCTACTAAATGGATGGGCAAATGTACCATTATATCAAAAAAGGTTGGAGGAAAAATCTTTTCAAGGTCACATTCAATTTCATTGATTTCAGACTACATCGTATCAAGATCTCTTCGCCGTATAACTTTGCTACATACGGCTCTAAAAACGTTCCCCAACCTAATTAAGGCCAAAGAAACATTCTGTGATGACCCAAAGGGTCATCACTTATTTTATTAATCATTTCGAGCTTCTGAGGCCTTGAAAACCTCATTCTATATTGCCTCGATTTACGTGCACAATCCGGGCATGTGTACGGAAAGTTTTTGTGATAGAAAATATGAATTTTATGAGAAATTTGGAGAAAAATGATATTAAGATTGATATGGTTGACTTCGGTCAACATTTTTGGTAAACGGACCCGGACACAAGATTGGATGGTCCCGAAAGGTCCGTAGGAAAATATGGGACTTGGACATGCGTCCGGAGTCGAATTCTAAGGCCTAGAGCCCAAGTTATGAATTTTTCTGTGAAATTGTTTTTGATGTAATTGTTAAAGGAAAATGAATTAATTGACCTTGGTATCGGGCTCGTATTTTGGTTCCGACGCCCGGTACAAGTCTTAAATATTATATATGTGCTTTCTCTGCAAAGTTTGGTGACATTCGGATGTCGTTTGATATGTTTTGGACCTTGAGTTCCAAGTTTGAAATTTTGAAAACCAAAAGTATGAAAATCATGAACTTGAGGCTTGATTTGATGAAAACGATGTGATATTGGCTATGTGATCGCACGAACAAGTTCGTAATGTGTTTTTGATGTTGTGTACAAGTTTGGTTTGGAGCCCGGGGGCTCGGGTAAAGATTTGATAGGCCGTTGGTTCAATTTATGAATTTTTGCACTGCTGGTTTTTCACCCAGCGTTGGCTTCGCAATTGCGAAGCATTTCTCGCAATTGCGAAGGTGACAGATCAAGGCAGGGTTCGCAAATGCGAACCCTTGATCGCAAATGTGAAGGGCGCCCAGGACTGTTTGGGTTCGTAAATGCGAACCAAACCTCGCAAATGTGAGGCCTTCAGTGGTAAGCCATTCTTCGCAAATGCGAAGAATTCTTCGCAAATGCGAAGGCCCCTCAGCCCAGCTTTGTTAGCAAATGCGAACAAATATTCACAAATGCGAAGGCCCCAGAATTGCCTTGGCTTCGCAAATGCGAACTTCCCAGCCTTAGCTTATTTTTCAAACTCCAGAAATTTGTCGGGGTTTGCAATTGCGAACCCATGTTCGCAAATGCGAACACAGAGACCTGTAAATCCCGATTTCCAGCTTCATTTTTCACATTTCACAACCCAAAAACACCCATTGGCGATTCTTCACGAACTCCCTCTTCTTCAAAACAATTGTAAGTCACTTTTTACTTAATTCTTTCAATTCCTAACAACATTAAACAAGTTTTTCAATAGAAATCAAAGGTTTTCATGGTAGAATTTCTTGTTTTTGGTAGAATATAGGGTTTTTCATGAATTAGAAATTGGACCTCGAATTGAGGTCCGATTTTGAAAAAAATCATATACTTGAACTCGTGGGGGGATGGGTAACCGGATTTTGGTCCGAACCCCGAGTTCCGACCATGTGGGCCAGGGGTCAAAATTCACTATTCCGGGCAGAATGTTGTAAAAGTGGTAATTGGCCTTATGAATTAGTTGTTGAGTAGTATTGATGATATTAAATCAATTGTGTATAGATACAATTGGATTGGAGCCAAATTTGAAAGGAAAAGGCATTGCCACGGATTGAATTGTTCATAAACATTCGAGGTAAGTGTTTGTTCTATCCTAGCTTGAGGGAATAGGATTATGTGCTATGTGTTATGTGATCGAGTGCGGTGTATGGGCTGTGGTGATGAGCATCCATACTCTGGCGTCTAGCATGACCGTGAGTCGTTGTTAATACTTGTTGTGGGACCTATTTGAATATAAATTGTTGAACCTTTGCCGGGTTGTAGAAGTGTTATTGTTCTCCCTTGTCAAGACTTGTTGTGCAGATGATTATTGATTGCCCTTGTTGGGACGGTTTATGATTTACTGTTTCATTCTTTGCCCTTAACTGTGATTGTTATTTGGGTGAGGAAGAGTGATAATGCACGAAGGGTGATGTCGTGCCTTGATTTATTATTTATGCACGAAGCTTAATGTCGTGCCTTGATTTATTATTTATGCACGAAGGTTAATGTCGTGCCTTGTTATTGATTATGCACGAAGTTTAATGTTGTACCATGTTTTATTGATTATGCACGAAGGTTAATGTCGTGCCATGTTTTATTGATTATGCACGAAGGATCATGCCGTGCCTTGTTATTGAACCATGTACGAAGGATCATGTCGTA
>JASVEL010013107.1:0-70850 GCA_032618575.1 Nicotiana noctiflora
GGTTGCCCTCGAACCATTCCTGCTCAGCCCGTTTTGGAAAACTGCGACTGCCATGCCTGTGGTTTGTCTGACAGCAAAGATGCCGTTGACCCTGGCCTCTGCTTTCTTTGCTCCTGCGTGGGCGGTGGCGAACTTATCCGTCATTTCTTTGAATGTCGATATTGTTTTTGCTGGCAGCTGTGAGTACCATATTAGTGCCCCCTGTCAACATTTCTCCGATATTTTTTAGAAATACGAATGGTACTTGTTTTTTTGACAACTCATTACCCTTCACAGCTGTTACACAGTGGATCAGGTGGTCTTCGGATCATGCGTCCTATCATATATCCTTAAGTACGGTGGCATCTTGAAGGTTTTCGGGATCGGGTGAGGGGTTGACTCTTTGTTGTACAGTTGTTTGACGAATCTTCCTACGCCGCGTTTTGGTAGTAACTTAGGAGCGCCAAGAATTTTGTCTACTCTTTCCTGATGCTCTTTCATTTTATCATGAAGTGCCTTGTTCTCATTCTCCATGTCTTCCATCTTCTTAAGGATGGCTACGAGTGTGGCATCGCTGGTCTGGACATTGGTGTAGGTGTTGTTTGTTTGTACAATATTAGGTCCATTGGTGGTGGCAATGTTTGTCATTGACGGGTTCTTAATGTTGCTTTGGGGTGACTTTTCCAGCAAGATACCTAGGGTGTTCATCAACCACTCCTCCAGTAGTTTCCTGACTATCGAGGGTGGTGTTTCTTTGGCTGCAGATGTAGAGGCTCCTTTTCCGTGCAAGATTGACAGGTTTCCAGATGAAGAGGGTGAGATCTCTCCATCTTGTGTACTACAAGGTGTTGTACTCATGATGTTCTCTACTGGCATCGTTGAGAGGGCCTATGAGGTTGGCTGTGACGCCTACTATTGCTTTCCTTCTTGCGTCACTTTCTGCCATTTTTCAATTTCTGTAGGGTCTGAAGCATGGTGCTTCGTTGCTCTTTTCGATATTCTAGGTGCAAACTATAATTTCTATTGTCGGAATCCCCACAGACGATGCCAAATTATTTGACTCGAAAGATAATAATTACTTTGCAAGTGAATACAATCAAAATGAATCAAAGGTAAATCGTAATCGAAGATAATGAGACCTAGAGATATGTATTTTGTTTGTTATTGCTTTCAATAGATTGGATATTCAAGAGAAAATAAAGAGAGAGAGAGAGAGAGAGAAAGCTTGCTCCAAAAAGATCAGATGTCTTTACAATATTGGGATCCTCCTTTATAGAATAGGTAAATTCCCTTGAAATAATAAAATAATACAGAGATTAGTCACGTTCTTTCGAGGAGACGACGAGACCGATGATACACTTCACCCTGACATTCTTAGGTCGTGTCATCACTTCGGCTATCGTGTAGTCGGTGGTCGTTACTACCGTAGTGGGCAAAATTTGACCCCATACAGACATCTCTCATTAGTACTATTGATCCTCAAAAAATTTTAACAAATGAAAGTAAATATTCTATTTTCATCAATAGAAACAAAAAATTGAAAAAAAAGAAAAAGAAATAACAAACTATATATAGTATTGCAGATATACTAATTGTGAATATATATCGTTAGGGTGAATATCATTAATTTTTTTTTTCATAGTAGATAGCTTAAGCCTATATTTTCACTTGTTATAGATTTTCATGTATATGTTTCTCAACATTATCATTCTTTTGTTAATTAACTATTTGAAAGTAATTAATATTTATTCATGAAGGAGTAATATTCTAAATTATAATATTGATACAGTCTATTACTTTAGGGAGGTAAAATGTGTGGTTTAATAATATTTTTTAACGAAATCGTAGTTCCTTAATTGTTTGACATCTAAGATATTATAGTTGATTTTGTATCGCATATAATTTTTAATCATTATTGAATTCTTTCTTGAAAATATAATATGTCAGGAAACTTTATTAATTTTCTTAAAATTTTAATGTGCTTTCTATAATTTTCGTGTTATTAAAATGTTTTATTAAATAAATTTAAAAATATATATAGATTCATGATGCTAACACCCTCACGCCTCGAGGCTTACATTTCGTCGTGTACCAAGTAAAATATCTCATCTCATACCTCTGTCTTTTGAAAGAATGGTTGAGAATAAAATAGTTTTGCTAATTGAGAAGTTCCATCGATCTATCTACTCGTGTGGTCCGTAACAACACAAGGAGATGGATTAATTGGTGCTCTCATTCATCAGGATGTTAAAAATCAAAATGCTTTGTAGGGAAAATCTGGTAGTCATACTTCATTAGTTCAGTTTTCAATTGTTTAACATGCATTAGATAACCATCTACTCCGAGAATTCCTTAATGAAAAGTAACAACATGTATGATGTACAATAAAGCTAATTTTTGTTCTTTGGAAAGAAAGGAGAAAGAAATAAATTGATGCTGTGACGGCATATACGACAGCTCCAATTAGGGGTGTGCATTCGAATCGGTTTATCGATAAATCGAATCGATTATTTATTATCGAAATCGAAATCAAAAAAATTGAAACCTTATTGAAACGATAATGATAGACATATGTACAAATCGATCGATAAGTAATTATCGATAAGGGTCAAAATTGAATCGATAAATCGAATGCACACCCCTACTATAGACACTTGTAAAATGAATATTACCTATTTGTGTAGATTAATGTAACATACATAATGTATATATATATTCCGTTACTATTTTGAAAGCGGCTATACAATGTCATTTCCCTAATCTATACCATTTCCTTCACCCTAAGTCCATTACCCTATTATTTCCCACTACAACAATTATGGTCTAACGCCACACTAGTTTTAGACAACGCCTGAAAAGTGTGGCCAAAAATATATTTGGGCACACTTTTAAGGGGTGGCCTTTGCATGGAGCTTTTAGATACAAAAGAATTGGCTACGCTTGTTAAATGTGCTCTTTAATTTATTAGGCTACCATTATTAAACGTTGCTAAATCATAAAATAATTGGCAACGTTTATTTGAGAATGTGGTACTATTTTTAAGCGTGCTTTTAATATAATTGGAAAAGCAACACTTTATAAATGTGCTCTAAAAGTCCAACAAAATATTTGGCTCCCTCCAAAAAATATAATATTTCCCTCCAATATACTCTCCTCGCTAAAATCGCTGTTAATTTTCCAATTTATCAGAACAAAAAGCTCTCCTCGCTAAAATCGCTGTTAATTTTCCAATTTATCAGAACAAAAAGCTCTCCTCGCTAAAATCGCTGTTAGGGTTTCTGGTTCTGGCAAAAAGCTGGCCGAACTGGAATTTCTGCACCGGCACCGGGTATACTCTTAATTCCGCACCATCTCACCCTAATTTGGGTAGTATTTTTGTTTTCAAACTGTTGTCTGAAGAATTCTCGTTTCCCCTCTCTCTTAGGTATTGTATTTCACGTTCTAGACCTCCTCGTTCGAAATTGAAGAAATTTAGCAAGAGAAACGGATAATTCTTCCAATCTCAGGTTGGTGCTCTTCTATTTCAATAATTTACCATCTTATGGTCTCTGATTGTTGTAGTTTCATATCTAATTTGATCATTATTCTAGAAAATAATGAACTATAAATTAATTATTCCTCTTCTAGTCTCCAATATTAGTAATTTATTATAAAATTCTAGCAGATTTGTGAGCCTAATTCTATAAATCGGCTTTGTTATCTTTTGATTGTCCTATTCCTGTTGATTAATCTAAGTCTTAGGCTGATTTGTTCTATTACCATGTAAGTCGCGCCTCAGAATACCAGAAGTGTCTGGTACATCGTTCATTCTTTTGAATATTTGAGATTTCTTAGTGATATATTTGGGTGGGGGAGGAGCAGACAAAAGTGTAGGGGTTTTGCTCGTCATTTGCTCGTCAACAGTAACAAGAGCAAATTCTGTTTTTGATTGAGCATATGGTGGTTTAGTAATTTGGTGGGCTATCAATTCTACAGGCAGTTTGGTAGTCAGTTCTGTAATTAAAGGTAGAACAATGATAATCCGCTAGCAATTCTACACTATATTTATCAGAAGCTGCTATCCAATCCAAATGGTTTTCCTCTTTTCTTTCCTTATTCTAAGTAAGAAGATCATAAGCTAGCCTTCCCATTTAAATGCATGTTATGCTAACAGTTGATGACACTTCGTGTTTGAAATGTAAGTAAGAAAGCAGTTGATCACCTATGTTCATTTGACATATTTTTGTCTTTGTACGTTTAAAGAATTTAATTCCTTTTTAGCCAAGTCTTCCCCGGACAGATATTTAATAGTATCTTATTTGAATTACTTCTTATTTGAATTAGTGGAGTCATTAGCAGTCACTCAGTTGTAGCTTAGAGTAAGCATCAAAAGGATTCCTGGACTGTCTCTTGCAATCTGAGCAGTTTTTTGCTGTTTGGAGTGCCTTTTTTGCTGGAAATTGTTGTCCAGTTATCCTTAATAATATGCTGCCCAACTTCCTTTGTAACTTATCAAGCATTAGTAGTTTTTGAAGCAATTTCACCTGGAACTAAGGAAGCAGTAGATACAGTTGTACCTATAGAAACTGTTACACCAATTGTATCCACGACATTAGCTGCCTTTAAAATTAAACTCCCATCGTTCGAATCTGATGCTCCAACTTGTTGTTTAGCACCAATTGCAGCATTAGGATTGGCAATCCCAACGGGATATCTATCGATAGTTGCCCCCAGCTTAGAACCAACAGTAGTTGTTTGTTGTCCAGCATCAACTGCTATTGTTGCATGCTTAGCACTGGTTCCTCCATCAAAGTTCATATATCTTTGTTATTTTTGGTACCCTTTGGCCGTTATCAATAGTGCTTGCCTCAGCGCTAATAGCGTGAGGTGAGGCGAGGCGAGGCAGTATCGCTACAGGGTAACTGTTGTGTAGCATTTCAAAATAGTGGTCGCTTCAGGGTCTGTTGCGTGAGGCGACGTTGTAGCGAATAGCGATTGTAGCGTCGCTATTTAAAAAAAGAAAAGAAAAAGGGCAATACTTAAAATAACAGGAAGAAAACACCTTTTAGGTGTCACTATATTTGCCAAAGTGCATATGAAACTTTTTTGTGAGGAGAACTATTATATTATCTTCATGAAAAACGTGGTTTAGAATTTTATTACTTTCTGTATTTGTTTTGTGGATCCTAATTTTACCTTTTTTTATCCAAGAAAACAAGTCACACTCGGAAAGATTTGTGGTGGACTTGAAGTTGTATTTGGCTTAGCTTAAGTGTCATGTCGAGGTAAGAAAGTCCTATCATTTTATAACACATGATTTTACAAATTTATTCTTGATATTTAGGATTTAGTTTTACCATATAATTATTGCTTAAATGATTATATATTTGGATATTTAAAAAATTTTATTTTTAGGAATTCAAATGTTCCATCCAAGGAATGGATGGATTTACCAAGGTATAGCAAAGAGTATATCGAGGGTGTTCAATCTTTCTTAGATTTTGCTTACTCTTATGGAGATCCTCAAGGCGAAGAAATTCAATGCCCATGTGCAAAGTGTTGTAATATTTGTTGGACTCGAAGGAGTGTAGTGTATGACCATCTAATATGTTATGGGTTTGTTCAAGGTTATAGAAGATGGATTAATCATGGGGAATGGGAAATTTCGATGAATGCTAATTGTGACATGGATGATAATTTTAACTCGTACGATGATATTGATGGGTTGTTGAATGATCAATTTAGAAATGCACATGCTGGAGGAGTGTATGAAGGCCCAAATGAAGATGCCAATAAATTCTATAACTTAGTTGACGAGGCAAGCCAAGAACTATATCCTGGTTGTAAAGGATTCTCTAGATTATCTTTTACAATCCGTCCGTATTTGTTGAAGTGTCTACATGGATGGAGCAATGCGTCTTTCACTTCTCTTCTAGAGCTATTAAAAGAGGCGATGCCTGACTTGAACATTCCTATATCCTACAATAAAGCCAAATCTATGGTAAAGGATCTCGGTCTTGATTATGAAAAAATTGATGCATGTCCCAATGATTGCATGCTATTTAGGAATGACCATAAGGATGATGAATATTGTCATGTTTGTGGATCATCTCGATATATAAAATATACTGATGTAGATGGCGATGAAGTAGATAGCGATCTTGAGCCTTCCAAAAAAGGTTATCGTGTTCCAGCAAAAATTTTGAGACACTTTCCATTAATTCCTAGACTTAAAAGGCTATTTATGTGCTCAAAGACAGCAGATACATTGAGGTGGCATGAAGAGGAGCGTTCTAAAGATGGAAAGTTAAGGCATCCTGCTGATGGGCAAGCATGGAAAGACTTTGATAGCTTGCATTCAGAATTTGCAAGGGATTCTCGCAATTTGAGACTTGGCTTAGCAAGTGATGGGTTCAATCCATTTCGTACCATGAGCATATCTCATAGCACATGGCCAGTTATTTTAATGGTGTATAATTTGCCTCCTTGGATGTGCATGAAGCCAGAGTACTGTATGCTTTCTTTGCTTATACCTGGGCCACGATCACCTGGAAATGACATTGACGTTTATTTACAACCATTAATAGAAGAGTTAAATATTTTGTGGGAGTCCGGGGTAGAAACATATGATGCTTCAAGAGATCAAACCTTTCAAATGCGAGCAGCTCTTTTATGGACAATCAGTGACTTTCCTGCATATGCTATGTTATCTGGTTGGAGTACAAAGGGAAAGTTGGCTTGCCCTTGTTGTAATTATGGCACTAATTCTCGTTATCTTAAACATAGTCGAAAAATGTGTTATATGGATCATCGTGTTTTTCTGCCTATGGATCATCCTTGGAGATCTAATAAAAGGTCTTTCAATGGAAAGACAGAATTTAGGCCTCCTCCGCCTTTGTTAAAGGGAACTGATGTTCTTAATAGCTTACAAAATTTTAACAATATGTTTGGGAAGAAGCGAAAGAGAACAAATGATGGCCCTTGGAAAAAAAGGTCAATTTTTTTTGAATTACCTTATTGGCAGCACAACTCATTACGTCATAACCTTGACGTAATGCATATAGAGAAAAATATAGTGGATAATGTAATTGGAACTATTTTGGACATTCCTGGCAAGACAAAAGATCATGCAAATGCTCGTTATGATCTGAAAGAGATGGGCATTAAGAAGAACCTCCAACCAAAGGATACAAAGGATGGCAAGAGAACAAAGTTTGCAAAAGCATGCTTCTCAATGACCAATGGTGAGAAATCAGTTTTTTGTGGTGTTTTAAAGAAAGCAAAGCTACCTGATGGTAGTGCTTCCAACATATCCAGGTGTGTGCAGCTAGATGAAAGAAAATTATCCGGTTATAAAACTCATGATGCCCACTTCATGTTACATTACTTGTTGCCAATACCGGTTAAAAGCATACTTCCTGATCATGTTGCTATCCCTTTGATTCGTCTAAGTTCTTTCTTTCGCCGTTTATGTCAAAAAGTTATCACAATGGAAGAGCTAGATTGCTTGGAAGTAGAGATTAGAGAAACAACGAATCAATTGGAAAGAATTTTTCCTCCAACGTTTTTTGATATAATGATTCATTTGCCTATTCATTTGGCAAATGAGGTAAGGTTGGGAGGTCCAGTTCAAAATCGATGGATGTATCCTCCTGAAAGGTATATGTGTACATTAAAATCATATGTTCGCAACAGAAATTATCCGGAAGGATCTATTGCTGAGGCATATTTGGTTGAAGAGTGTTTGACTTTATGCTCTAGGTACTTACATGGAGGTGTAAAGACTCGATTTAATCGACGACCACGAAACAATGATGAATATGATTCAATTAATGCACAATCTTCTAGTTTGTTCCCTAATACAGGTTGTCCTTTAGGAGCGAAAAAGAGTGATCCAATTATTTTAGATGACATGTCACTAAATCAGGCTCATATATACTTATTGAACAATTGTGATGAAGTTCAAGAGAAATATTAAGATGAAATATTTTGATAAAAATGCTACCATTGATGAAATGCTACAAAATCGTCCCAATGAAATACCTGAAGTTCAATTCCGTCAATTGATTGAGTATTGGGATGACGAAAATGTCCAAGTAAGATTAAACCGTGCATTCCTACATTTTTTATATTGTTATAGTATATATTTTTTTCCTTTTTGATTTATTAATTAATATACTTCTTTTGTTGTTAGTCTATGTGCCAATTAAATTCTGAAAACAGGAAAAAACAAAAGTGGAGGCATCGAATGGGACCTATTAATTTTGCAAGAGTGCGTGTGGCATTGGTAATATTAGTTGACACTTTGTAATCTAACTTTCATTTCTTTTTGAACTTTGTCGGAATATAGTGATTTTTTTATATCTTTCTTTGATGTAATTTGTAGCGCGCAACCAAAGAGAACAATGAGGAACCATCAAAGTCTGAAATGTTTATTACAACTCGTACAAAGAAAGGGAAGGAAGTTCATACAGATACTCAAGTTGCAATAGTAAGTCATGCTGCAAGTTAAGTCTTGTTATTATACTTTCTCTCTTTAACTGAATGTGTTTCTTTAAGCGAAGGATAGTCTTTTGTGCTAAAAGGGAAATAAAGGAACTTAAGGGTATCAAAATAGAAATAAGGCTTAATTTTTTAAGTTATAATATATTTCTATTTGAAATCTACTTTTCTAGCTTTTTGAGATATAAAGTTGTTAATAATCTTTTTTATAATATTTTTTTTGACAGTCTGAACTTCAGAATCGTCAAAGTTCCGGAGAAACAGCAGATGATGCATTTAGGGCAGTATTTGGAAAGGAGCAGCCTGGTCGGGTTAGATGCTATGGTCGATCGGTAACGACAAGCTCTCTTAAAAAAGATGAAGAAATCACCAAACTTAAACAACATCATGCCAATGAAATAACTTCTCTGAAGGAAGAAATGAAGGAAGTGATGAGAGAAGAAATGCGATGTTTTCTTAGTCAATTTGTGAAAAACAACCCTGGACTCGATTTTCATGACATACAAGGGTGTGTTGGATCTAATATTCCTTCACCGGTTGATGCAAGTAGTGCACGAGCTATGAGAGGCAATAATCTACCACATTCTTCTGGCTCAACTCATGCCCCGAATATTGAAAAGGTATTTAAATTTTACAATTCCAAAAACTACCTCAATCTTAACTTACAAAATCATGCTTTCTATAAGTGTGTGATAAGAAACTGAATCTATTGCTATGACTAAGATTCTATGGGTCATAATGTTTGAAAGTAGACTATAGAAAAAATATTTGCAAGTTGGTTATTGGTATCTCAATAGGTATTTGCAGTGCATATCGATGTCCAGCTCTTCACACCTATATACTTACATAGCTGAGGCTGGGGTGATCCCGCATTTAAAGAATTTGCTTTCATCTCCAGATGCTGTGGCACAAGAAAATTCTGTTACTGTAATGCTGAACTTATCGATTTTTGATAAAAATAAAGGCCGAATTATGGACGAAGTAGGGTGTCTTTCTGCAGTTCATTGTTCAATCTTGGTGCTGATTGTTAGGCAGCCAATTGGTGCATTGGGGGTGACTGCAATGTCATATTGAGGAGGTTTATATTGATAAGTTGCAGGGTAATGCTAGGGACCTCCTTAACTCTTATAGTCTTTGTTGATGACCTTATAGTCTTTGTACTGCAGAAACAGTTGCATCACGATCTCGATCACCGTCGATTGAAACTATATCCCCAATGACAGCTCGATCAGTAGGAAATCTCAATGTACCAGTAGATGTTGCTAGTGTTGTAGGGTGTTCATTTCGATCTTCTGTCGCATTCTCCACAATGTTAAAAGTGTCATTTTGTAAAACTGAAAATCTATTAGCATTTCCAATTTTTTTCTTCACTTGCTGTACTGCAACAACTTGCTCGATAGGTAACTGTTTTGCCTCTACAGTTGTGCCTTCATGTTGTTTAGTTTTGTTTGGACCTCTATTGCCTTCAACTTCTTTCCATATAGATATTTCATGTCGAGCTACCTTAATGTGACCATCTGCCCCTTTTGAGCTAGCACTAGGTAACAACATAGCTGAAGTATCAACTCCTTTACTTGCTGCAGTAGGCCGTCCATGAACTGTTTTCTTTGGCAAATTTGTCTCCAACGTTACTGATGCAGTAGCTCGATCTGGAGCATGCAAATGATCAGCTGCGCACTCCAACACTGCCCTACCATGCTCATCGGTTGAGTTAGCAAGACTTGTTTCACCTTTTTTTTGCGCATTCCTTAAAGAGTTAAGGAGGTCCCTAGCATTACCCTGCAACTTATCAATATAGTCTTTGTTGATGACCTATGGACCCAACTATTCCTAATTAACATGGTCAAACACCTTGCTAGAACCAGTTCAGATCATAGGCCACCCCTCATCAAATGTTAGAAGGAACCTACAGAGATGTTTAAACTCAAAATGTACTACTCAAAATGTAAAAGGCTAAAGTTGTAAAGAGGGACTGACTGCTTCTTGTATAAGCATAGTGTCGGCACTACTGTCATGCAGGTCAGACTTAGCCATACATTTTTATACGTTGCAGGGCATGATTTCTCCGTTGAGGTCTTAACATTTTAACAAATTGTTGATTTCTAACACGAGTTAACATTCCTCTGAAGTAGTCCAAAATATTCTACATCTTGTGTTAACATTAACAAATTGTTGATTTCTTCCTAATTTTTCCGTTTTGAATGTGTAGGAAAATACAGGTGATGCAATTGGAAATGGTGGCCAGAAATCAATTTGAATCATTAAAGTGAATGGTGAAGACCTTTGGAACAAGATGTTTATTTTTGTTGACACTAAATTTGTACATTTGGTTTTGTAGAGGTCTTTGCTATTGAACTTCTTGAAGTAACATTGCTTTAATACTATAGATAGTACACAATGTGTTTCTTTTGTTGAAATTTATTTCAAGTATATGCATTTGAATTATTTTTATTCTATTATTTATCATTTAAATTAATGCTTCATATATATATATATATATATATATATATATATATATATATATATATATATATATATATATATATGTGTGTGTGTGTGTGTGTGTGTGTGTGTGTGAGAGAGAGAAAACTTGATGGAAATAAATATAGTTTTTTACCACAAAATTGTGGCTAATAAAACAATTTTGTAAAATAATTTTGTACAGTAGACAAAATGGCCACGCTTAAAAAGTATAGGCATAGGGATATCAGTCTGGTTTGCTAATTATAAATGTTTCTCTAGAAGCCACACTTGGTAAGCGTAGCCTATAACGTGACAATAATCACGCTTTAGAAGTGTAGCCTTATGTTAAATAAGCGTGGCTATATAAGAAAAATAAGTGTGACCTTTGTACCGTATTGGCCACACTTTTAAAGCGTGGCTTCTAAGGCAACGCCTAGAAAGCGTGGCCAATAATCAAAGGTTACGGTACTTTAGGCCACCCCGAAAAAGCGTAGCCTAAAGACATAAAGTGTTGCCTTTGCCCAAATGCTACACTTTTTGGCATTTTAGGCCACATTTCTCTGGGGTGGTTGTAGGCCTAAAATGCTGTAGTGTCCTCTTCATATTTAAAGATCAAGAGAATGAAGTTCAAATTAATAGAAAATAGAATTAGCCGTGATGATGTATTTTGTTTTTTATACCGTTGGAGTGTTGGTGACATACATTTGATCCCTTACTTTAGTTTTGTTGCATGTGCTTGTTGACACAATTTTTATGTTATAAATGGTGTTCGTCTTATTTTAGCTTCTTTTTGTCAATATTAGTTAGGCGCGTTTATAGCGATATACTTTTCGCGGAATCCCCCCAGATCCCACTTTGTGGATTATACTGGGTAGTTGTTTACTTTTCGTGGAATCACATAAATTTTCTTATTGGTGTAATCAATAACTGAATCGATAAGCCCCCAAAATCAATAAATCGAAATCGAAAAAATCGAAAACTTATTGAAACGATAACGATAAGCATATGTGCAAATCGATAATCGATAAGTAATTATCGATAAGGATCAAAATCGAATCAATAAATCGAATACACACCCCTAGATCCAATGAATAGTATCATAAGACTGAAGACTAACTGCTAGGCATGAAGCAGCGAAGGAGGAGAAGAAAATGCAGGTTGTTAAATACACACACAGTTACAGTAGTAGACTCCCATTGTGCATATATAGTATTGTTCTCAGCAATTTTGAAATGCTCACGTCAGATTTCTCACGTCATATAATGGTCCTACACTCATACCCAATGGAGTCTTAGTGTCTAATTCTGGAAATTAGTAGTAATAACTCTTCTACATTTCTAGTGCCCTTAGCTGCTTAATTATACTCAAGTAAAGGTTTAAGCTCGTGGCACAATCCAAGTAATGCTTAATTATACTTGACTGGCCGACATGCTTTTAGAACAAATTAAGTAATACTATAAGTTTAGCAAAGTAGAGTGATAATGTGTACATAAGAGAAAAGTTTCATTTTTCTTTTCACATCAATTAAAGTATTGTCTAAAATCTGCCCCTGAGCCGACGGTCGATTGGAAAGTCTCTTTGCCCTTTCGGGTAGGGGTAATGCCTGTCTATATATTACCTTTCCCAGATCCCACTTTGTACGACTATACTGGATAGTTGTTGTTATTGTTTTATTGTCTAAAATATGTTTGACAATGAAAAACATGAGTAAGTATCGTCAAGCGAAGCATAAGTTATATAAGACGGAAAAGGCTACATGCAAATATTTTCTTCTAGAACTATCTAAGACATGATGAGCCGAATACAAAGAAGTTGAACAAGAAACATGTTATGTGAGTTTCGCGATAAATAATCAGTCCCCAAGTCTCGTGTAAAAGAGAAAGGGGTTGCAGTAAGTTCATAGTCGACAAAAAAACAATTTTAACTATGATAATCTTCATGATAATACAGAGAGAAATCATGTACTCAACCCTAGCTAATTTGGTATTAATTGAACCCAGAATAATCCACGGCCGCTATCCTTCGGGTGCGCATTAGATATAACCTACTCACTGTGCAATTACAATAACTCACACACCATACATGAGATGTAAATAGCCCATTGCGACGAACTCTAACTGAGGAGGCTGCAGGTGAGGTGAATCGATCCCACGTCATCCACCTAGGCAACCACTCACCCAACCAACTCAACTAACCCGTGCGGGCTACTTGCTGAGTTGACAGTGCAAAGAAAGGGAAAAATATAACAAGTCTACAGTGTCACCATTGTTCATAGCATGCAGCAAAAGAATGTAATACAGTAGTACATGATTGCAAAAGTCAATAACTCGAACCACGTATAAGGCAAAAGTGGCATAGTGTTATAGACTGAAGAAACCATTGCATATAGATCTACAATACATTAGTAACTAATACTCCCAACTTGGTTCAACTGAGACAAACGAAGAACGAATTGCCTGTCCTCCAAAAGTTCTTCATTCATGTATGCACATAATAAAACAGAGAAGAGAGAACGAATAAGCAAAAGCTATTTTTTGTATTAGAAGGATTTGGTCTTAGTCATACTAGTGTTGTAAATTCAAATAATGAGATCAATTTTTACAAAGGCTTCACAGTATACTAATTAGATTTCTTCTAAATTCAAATAATGAGATCAATTGGTAACTCAACTGCTAACAATCTTTTGCAGTCTTAACAAAAGGAGACTAGTTCAAGGGAAAGAAAAAGTGATATGGGAAATATGAACATCGTTAAGTAAGAAATGTTATGATGACATTTCACTAAATTACATTTGCTAATGTGTTTCTGCCTCTGTCTTCCTACGATACATAATTAAAAATTAACCAACTACATTTCACTCCCAAATTAGTTGGATTGACTATAGCTATGACCATTTTGGAGGCATTTCCTCAGTTCAATAAGAGACCTAACACCAAAGATTGGTGTAACGAGTAAAGCCAACTTCAAGGAATAGTTCTTGCTCGGTTCTTTCTTTTGCAGTGAAAACCATCGCCAACATGATGTCAAACATGAGCTTTACTTCAGTCATGTCTGGTTCATCTTCGTTTGTGTCGAACACCATGTCAATGCAATAGCTTCTCTGCATTTTTTCAGTAGCTTGACACAATCCTCATCTCTCCAACTGTGCAATACATGCTGCAAAACATAACAATGTGACATTGCATCGAATGCTGATTAATTTGAACAAATGTTCTGTCATCCTCGAAGATAGTTAATTAGATCAAACAGACGTAAATTTTGTTTGACAATTAAATTTAATTAATACAAAAAGGATATAGAAAGTTGAATCATTGTGAGAAATTTGTGCTTATGTATAACCTATGCTAGTATAGAAGGATGTGCCTCAGGATAATGTATAAAAAATGGAGAAATTTCTTCCAACCTAAAATAGAAGCTGCCCAAATTGTATTTGACAATCTTTAACTTGAATGAACTCACAGTGCAAAAACTTTTTACGCGATTAGCGTACTTAGCCTACTTTTTTTCTGAGTTACCAATCTCACTTTTGCAGACCGATCTTTTAAGTGATTTAATGGTGTGATACATGCTAAAATCATCTACATAAGGATATATAAAGAATAAAGTTCATATATATACCTTTAAGCAAAATGGCATCAGCAACAACATGTGGAATAGATTGAAACATATCCCCTCCTACATAGCTTATATCCTCATTTTTTGGCATGTAAGCAACAACAAGTGGAAGATCAAGGACAGATCATTTCAAGTGAGGAAATTCCTCCAAAATGAAACATCTCATTTCTGAAACATCCTAAGTTTTATTTCTAAAATGTAGTAAAAACCACACTTCCCAGCGAAGCAGTAAGGGCAATGCAGCTTCTGGAGCGGATACTAGTGCCCTGCATGCACAAACATCTTCATGAGGTTCATATCAACAAAGCTTGATATTCTACACACTGATCAGGTAAAATATGAAATAATATTCTTGCATCCACCTTTGCAACATTTCTTTCAATGATTTGGAAATTTTAATTTATTTGAGCATCTCAATCCTGCAAACTGCAAAAACGTCACAACTCAATTTAGAGACATGATGGACGCTCGACGCTCAGGAATAGTCCCTAGCAAGCTTACCAGGTTTAAACAAAATCAGACAAAGTTTTCCTATATCTAGGGCTATCCATATTTTCCTATCTCAGCTAGAATCATACAACACGACAAAGTTCACTACCACTACTAACTTCCCTTTTGTAACATACTAACTCCAAACTCCATCACCAGAAAATGACTAGAAAGTTGTACTTACAAGTCTTATGATAACCAAAATACTCATGAACTTGACAAAAGGAGCACTCCTAAGAGTTTAAGAGAACGGACGACAATAATGACAAAAACTCTTCGCTCCAGCTAAGCAACATGTGGTTCAGAGAAGGCTATCAAAACATTCATGTCTCGGCTAAAATCACAACCCAACAAGCACCAATCAAAAAAGTCACTAAAATAATTACTAACCTCCCATTAATAACACAATAATACTAGGTCCATCAACAAAATTTAAATACAAAAAATTTTCAGCGGACACTAAAAGTGTTACGATAACCAAGGTACTCATGAAAACTAACAAAGCAATTTCTAAGAGTTCAAGGAGAGGACAAGAATAAATGATAAAGACCTCTTCTCCTGCACAAACCAACAAGGGGCTCGCCAATACTATCAAATTTGCAAGCTTTAGATAGGTAGGTCCTCGTCTACGTCAATAGATGTCTCTGTAGAACAACAGAAAAAAAGTAAGTCACCTAGCTTAATGAGTAGAACCGCTTACCAACAACTACGTTATATGGACACAAGTCAAGAAGCGTGCCAATACATAGTAATCATAAAATAGATTAGAAATGCCTTTCCTTATAACAATAACCAGTGATATATTATATCATGAATACATCATATATAAGGTAATGATACGATAACAGACATGCATCATCTTAGCCCCATCATAAAAATCATAAGCTATGTAAAATACGGTGTCACAATCAACTACGTAGGTTTGAGAAGCTTACAATAATGTACCATGTAAACAACAGGCAACCAAAAAAATCAAATCACGAAAATGAGGTTTTCTTTGAGGAACATTTGACACACATTGGCAGCCAATGCTAGGAAGCAAGGATCCAACAAAAGAATCATGGATTCAAGGAAAAAATTCAAGATTAGGAGTTCTTTTTCTCACATTTTACATTCTCTTGCACCTATGAAATTTTTGTGGCTTCAATACTATTTTATCTAAATCAAACTCCGCTATGGAGTGGCTTTCTTGTAATAGGATTTAGATGGATCCTATGATTTAATTTTATGGATTAATTTCTTTGTTTCATCTAATGTTGATTTGATTAATCTTTTTTAGTGCAATTTCGAATAGGAATAAGAAACACATAGAAAGCAAATTACCTAAAGTGAACAGATTAACATGACTACAATATATTTTCAACTAATTGGTATCGCCTATATAAATCTTCTGAAAAAATACATAAGTCGCCCCTAAGACTTATCCCAAAAACTCAATTCTACACCTACACTTCAATGGCGATCCCTTACCCCTATTATGGTTCAGATTGGAACTAACTTATCTTTTCAATGGAGATCCCTTGCCGTTTTAATTTATTTTATTTTATTTCACTTTGTTTAGTTTTTTCTTAGATGAGTGATGTTAATGGTATTTGGGGTAGGAAGTAGAGGAGGCGGAAAGGCTCTTGTGGTGATGTGTTTCTATATCATTGTCAGACGTATACATGTTCAATAGAACCTACCAAAATAACTTTAACTTCGGTAAGTATCTTCCTATCACGTAACACCCTGAAACCACTTATCCATTTCAACCATCTAATTTTAATGCTATGTATATCATCCTCATCTATCATTCCATCCTCCTAGAACAACCAACCTCGATATATGAATTGTTTGCATTAGGCACCACAATCCCCTCTCATCCGACCTCAACTTCACTTTCTTATGCTAACTAAACTTGCAGTGCATATATTCAATCTTACTTCTACTTATCTTAAAATCCTTATTCTCTAGAGTGCTTCCCAATAGTTCACGCTTTTGGTTGACACCCTCACTGGTTTCGTCAATTAGCACAATATCATTAACAAATAGCACATGTTGTGGTACATCCTCTTGTGTATGTTGGTTAGCACAACCATAATTAGGGTAAATATGTACAGGCTTAATGTTGGTTCCAGTTTGAACCTACGTTATGCAAAACTATTTTAAGCTCCTACTACTATTTTAACGCTAGTAAAGGCTCCTTCATATATGTCCTTTTATGAAACTCAAATATTTAACATGAATTTTATTTTTCTCTAACACAAACCAATGGAGTTTCGTTGATACTCTATTAGAAGTTTTCTCCATATCAATGAGCATCTTCTGTAATCTTTCTTTCTCTCATAACAAATTTCTATCAATTTTCTTATCAAGTGTTATAGAACATAATCCAAACTGATGTTAGTCACTCTTGTAGTGTCTCTAAGTATACGCTCCATCACTCTTTTCCCAAATTTCATAGTATTGACTCACAAGTTAAATGCCACAATAGCTTGCACAACTTTGAATATCTCCTTTGTTTTTATAAAAGCGAGATCAGGGCACTCTTTCTCCACACGTCAGGCGTCATACCACTTTTAATGTAGCATTGAATAGCTTGGTAAACCATTCTACTCCAACTTATCTAAAGACACTCCCAAATCTCTATAGGACTAAAAGAGTAAGTCTACGGTAATTGACTAAATGTTATGACGAATATTACATGGGGTTTGTGATTGGGGAGTGATGGGAAGCGAATTTCGGGTGCAGATGTGATAAGATTTATGGATTGGTGGCCGGTGTTGTATCAAGATGGATAATCTCACCGTGTTCTTGAATGGGTGGTCTAGAGTGGATTAATAAGAGGGACTCTTGAGAACCTTTTCAGTTTGAAGGTTAAGGTTATATATTCGAGGAGAGGTTGTGATCGTGTTGGTAGACCATGTTCAAGCATTGTTGACTAATTGCATGTGTGAGTGTTTTAATTTCCAGGTATTACAGACTTGGAAGTAATAGCGCAAGGTAGGGTACATGGAACGTAAGGTTGATATGTTAGGATTTGGTAAGGAGTGAGGGTTTCAAGATTCTATATTTTCTAGATCGTTAAAGGTGTAGTGAGGCATTACTATTAGAGATTCGATGGCTAGAGGTGTAGTAAATTAGGTCGTAGACTTTGCGTCGAAATGTTCAAAGTTGTGAGCGAGTTAAGAGGAAGCACAAGGAGAATTTGATGTTCTAGAGTTCATGGGTGTGAAATGAGGTACATGGGGACTTAAGTCATATAGGTATTGCTTCTCAATAATAGAATGATAAGCTGGGTGACATTCACCCTTCACGGTCGAGGGTGACAACGCAAGATTGTTTGTTCATGAGAAAAGGATTAGAATTGGTCGCCCCAGATTTAACGAAGGACTTTGTTTGGTTTCGTGAAGGCTTGGAGTCGGTGCGGGTAATTATTGGTGATATTCAGGGGGGTTGCACATTTATTTCCAGGTCAGAACGGTTCAAATAGAGCCGGGTGGCTATGTTTATATTACCATAAGGATTGGGTATTCAAGTAAATCACCTTCATGGATTCTATGGATTTCAGTTCAGAATGGAGATATGGCAGTGTTACCTTATCTCATTGAAGACTGCAAGTAGGATTGAAGATATTTTTTCGGATAAGGATTCATACAATTCTAATGGTTTACACTTGTGCTTGGAGATGTATTGAGGAGGTACAAGTGGTAATGGGGAGTCTTTAGAGTGATTAGTTGGTTTTTTACGAATTTGGCATGACTTAGTAATTATAGGTGTGCCTATACTATGGTGATTTGCATATTTTTTAGAAGAATTGGGCAATGGGTTTTGACAAAGTGATTTCGAATTCGGGATACAGAAATAACGTGATTAGAATTAGCACAATCGGCTTTGGATAAGATCAATTTTCGGATGGAATTACTTAGAATTTTTCTCACATAAAGGAAGGATTCTTTTCTGGCAAAAGAAAGTCATGAGTTGGGCTTGTGGAGTGTACATGTGTTTTTAAGAAATCTTGGTGCGAAGGATGGCCTTGGAAGGTGTGAGAAAAGGATTGGTAGAATCAGAACATTTTATCGTTATAGGTTGGACAATAGTTTGTGGCTAAAACTAAGGATGGTGGTGATTAAGGTGATATTTGTGGATTCCATTGAACGCGTATAGAGATGTGGTTATAAGAAAATCAAGGAATTCGAGCGGAAGTCAGTTCTACATTTGAGGATTAGCTGTGAAAGAAATTCCTCGCATGAAAAAATGGAAATTTGGGTCGTTCAGCTAAGGTAAAGGTAGCTTGGTTAATAAACGGAAAATGGTACTATCAACATATTTCTTGCCGGTGGAGGCTTTCATGAGGTTATAATGGAGTTTGCTTGGTTACTCATCGGCTTTCGTACTTTCCTTTATTGTTCGAGGACAAACAATTATTTAATTGGTATCCGATGTAACGACATGTCTGGCCGTTTTGAGTTTTAAAGCTTCTTTCCCCAAAATACCCTTCCGTAGTTCCATCTTGAAGTTTTTGACTTTCTTGCAAAATTTGAAGTCAAATGGATATCAATTGGTTCATTTTGGGAGAAGGTTTCACTTTGAAAATTCTGGCATCTAATTATTTGGATAAATTGTTTATTTTGGGAAAACGTACTCTAATTGGCAATCTGAAGGTTCCGTTAGATATGAAATATAATTTATGACCTGTAGAAATTGACGGAGCAAATTTTAGAGTTTATTTGGTTGATTTTTGACAATTAAGTTGCTTTTAGCATTAAATATACATATTTATGGTGAAAAGATGGTCACGGGAAGAAATAAGATTAGGATTCGAGATTTGTTGGTTCCTTTGGCTTCATATCGATATTTATGACTCGCAGTGATAGGTTGCATGGTTCCCGATTGAATCGGGAGTTACGTATCGAATTTGGTGAAATTGAAAGTTCTTAAGTTAAGGAAGTGAGAACGTTTGACATCAAGGGAGCAAATGCAACTTTTTCGAAGTTTCGTCGATTTCATTTGGTCCGAAATGTGTTTTTTTGCTTAGTCGAGTTGTTAGCTTAGTTCCAAAGAGGTTCGGGTCATCGGGTGAGATATAAGTGGTTGGTTGAGAAACTAGCTTTGGAGATGATTTGGAGTTGACCACGGTCAACATCGGCTGAAGGCGGATTCGTTTGGGTGTTTTGAGAGTTCAAGCAGTTACCTATGATGATTTTTGACTTGTCCACAAGTGTTGGTGAGATTTTGATGAATTTCGGATGGATTTGGGCTATGTCGCGCTCGTATTTGAGGTTTCGATGTTTCTTCTGGCACATGCGGCCACTTCGCACTTGCGACCCCATGTGTGACAAAAGGTTCGCGGGTGCGGAAATGACACATGGAAGGCCTCAAATGCGATTTATTGGGTGCCGAAGCAAAAAATCAGACTGCGTTCATTTAGTATTTTGAGCATATCTTGAGTTCTAGAGCTCCGTTAGAGGTGATTTTCACGACGATGTTCTCGTCTCAACAAAGGGGTAAGTATCAAACCTTTAATTGGATGTTTCCTCAAGTTTATTTTTGTTGGTTATCGCTTATATCCATGTTTGGTCATCGATTTTGAAGTTTTGCACCCAAAAGTTGAAAAGTGGTAAATCATCGATTTGAGAATCAAGATGAAGGCATTTTGAATAGGTTTTTTGAATCTAGACTATGTAAGTTATAGTAATTCATTTTAAATAAAATTCCAATATCACCCATGGAGCTCGGGTTGGCTATTTTGGGTCCATTTATAGGTTCCGGGTAAAAGTATGGCCACATGGGTATCCATAGATTCATATTTCGACGTAGAGTTCATATTTAATAGACGTTGATCATTACAAAGCACTTGGGAAAGAAAAGGCATTGGCTTAGGGTTTGCGACTCCTGGTCGACTTCAAGGTAGGTTCAGCTTATCTTTATTAAACTTCAGTTAGTTAATCGTATGTAGTTGTAGATTTTGGTGGGTAAGCATATTTAGACTTCGAGCATGGCTGTGGTGATAAAGGTTGGTATGATGATTGTTTATGTCGGCTTTTCGCCATGTTTGCTCTACTTATGAATATTTCGGCTGAATCTATCTGTCACACTAAATTCTCACTTCATGAAAAAAAAGAAGGATAAACATTGATTATTTGAGTTATAAACATTGATTACTTCATAAGACAGTGTGTTATTGTTGAAATTGACTCCATGCATGGTAAACATCCCATACTACATTGTGACTTGATATTTGATATGTATGTATTCATATCATACATTTGTTGAATAAGATGTCGAAGGAAGTTAAGATGAGGGTACATATTGTAATGCTTTATGGATCGGATTGCATGCCGCAATGGGTATGTACGTTACGGACCGGGTTGCACACCGTAACGGGTACATATGTTATGAATCGGGTTACATGCTGCAACGGGTATGTACGTTATGGCTTGAGTTGCATGCTGCAACGGGTATGTATGTTATGAATCAGGTTGCATGCGACAACATAAACTTATATATGAGATCAGGTTGCACGCCGCAACAAGTTCATGGTTTTCGTGGGTCCCCTATGGGTCATGACTTCGAGGCATTGCACTTAACATGTGTGCATGGATATGGACAGTTGGCTAATGCATTACATTCCATCTGCATGGCATTTCATATCACTGCATAGCATATTATCTCACTCTTGGTTGTTGATTTACTTGAGTTGTTAACTATTTTGTCTTAGAGCGTATTTGGAGACTTGATGGACTTGTGGATTAGAAACTTTCAACTAGGCTTCTAATTTGATTTTATGGAGATCTATCGTGATTATTATTACTATGAACTTCTACTTGAACTTGAATTCGAAATTGTGACGACCCGGCCCGTCGTCACGTGAGTTACCGCCCCATTTTACCCCATATTGTGTTGCCTTATGTTTCAATATCACTATTTGAGTTGATCGGGTTGAATTGAATTGGTTTTAGTTGAAAATGAGGCACTTAGCCTCTTAGAAGGAAGCTTGTTTTAGAAAAGTCAACCGGAAGTTGACTATATAGTTAGAGGGCTCGGATGCAAATTCCGGTGGTTCGGTTAACTTCGGGGGATGATTTGTGACTTAGGAGTGTGATCGGAATTGATTTTGGAGGTCCGGTGTAGAATTGGGCTTGAATTGGCAAAGTTTGAATTTTGGCGAATTTTTGTTGATATGTGAGATTTTGATACGAGGGTCGGAACGGAAGTCCGAGAGTTGTTGTAGCTTCGTTAGGCGATTTTGGATATGTGTGCAAAATTTTAGGTCATTCGGACGTTGTTTGATCGGGTTTTTGATCAAATGTGAGTTTCGGAAGATTTTGATAAACTTAGGCTTGAATCCGTGGTAAATTGATGATTTTTGTGTTGGTTGACGTGTTTTGAGGATTAGAACGAGTTCGTATGATGTTTTGGGATATGTTTATGCATTTAGTTGAGGTCCCGAGTGCCTAGGGGTGATTCCGGGTGATCAAACGGAAGAAATTGGACTTAGAGCATTGCAGAAATGGAGCAGTCAGTGCAGTAGATATTTGGCCTTCGCAAACGCGTGTGCGCCATTGCGTTCGCGTAGAAGGATTAGGGGCCCTGGGGTTTTGTTCTTCGCGTTCGCGTCCATGTAATCATGTTCGCGTAGAGTCCGGGAAGCGATCATCGCGTTCGCGATGGGTGTTGCCGCGTTCGCGTATAAGAGATTGAGGACCCTGTGGATTTGTTCTTCGCGTACGCGACACCAGTGTTTTGGAGAGCGCAAAGCGCAAAAAAGCGACAAGGGCTCGCCTCGCTTCAAGAACGAAGCGCAAAGCGAAGCGCAATTCTTAAAAAACATAATGTAAAATTATAACTAATCAAAAACATCAATTTAAATATTTAAAAGTAGATACTAAGTACCACCAAATCATTCGATATATATATATATATATATATATATATATATATATATATATATATATATAAACCGAAATAATATATATATAAACTAAATAAATAATCAATAAACTGAAAAAAAAAATTAATACATATATATAAACTGATATATATATATATAAACTAAGAATATAATCAATAAACTGAAATATAATAATTAAATACATATATATAAATTGAAAATAATAAATGAATTACATTAATATAAATATGTATATATATATATATATATATATATATATATATATATATATATATACAAACAAAAAGGAAAAAAAAGAAAAAATTGTTCCTTCCCCTGTTCTGACTGTATAACGTCGTAACAGAGAGAGAGAAAGAAAGAAGAAAAAGAAAACTGAAGAAGAAGAAGACGGGCTGGTCGACTTGGTCGATTGGTCTGAAGAAGAAAGCAAAAGAAAGGAAAACGAAAAAAATGAAAGAAATTACCTGGGATGTGACTCTTCCGGAGACTGAAGAAGAAAAGATGGAACCCTAGCCTATTTTGTCGACTGAAGAAGAAGAGCGACTGGTCAGGCTCTGTTTTTCGATCGATTGGGGTTTATCTGATACCCAAAATTATTTTAATTTGAGACCTAAAGATATTTTTTTTTTTAAAAGTTGGTCCCCTGCGCTTTTTTCAGAGAATCGATCGCTTTATCGCTTTCTCTGTTGCCTCGCTTCCTCGCTTTTACCAGTGAATCGCTCGCTTCTTAAAATCGCATCGCCTTAAGGAACTGGAAGCGACAGACAACCGCATCGAGTCGCTTCGCGCTTTAAGCGACAAAGCGCTCGCTTTTCAGAACACTGCGCGGCACAGGGCTCGCGTTCGCGTAGTAGGACCAGGCAAAGCATCACGTTCGCGTGTGATTCACCGCGTTCGCGAAGGGTAAAGTTGGCCACTGAGAATTTTGTGCATCACGAACGCGGGAGTGCCCTCCTGTTCGCGTAGAAGGAAATTACCAGGCAGAAAGGTTTTAATAGGGTCATTTCATCCACGACCTAATTGATATTTCCTCCATTTTTGAACCACCTCAAGAGTTTTTAGGTAGAAATTGAAGAGAGTTTTGACGGGAATCGATTGGAGGTAAGACTCGTGACCTAGAAACACCATTTTATTGAAGAATCTACCTTAAATTCTTGGAAAAGTGGGTGAAAAAATTGAAGAACTAGGGCATGGGGTTTTTAATGAGAAAATGGGATTTGAGGGAGCATTTGGACTCCGATTTTGATGAATTTTATATGTACAGACTCGTGGCGAGACAAGGAATCCGGTGAAGTGAATTTCATAATTTTTCGAGAAGTTGGCCTGGGGCTTGGGTTTTGCCAACTTCATGTTTTTGGATGTTTTTCGATTTCTTTCAAATTGGGTTATGTTCCATTAGCTTAATATAACGTATTCCTTGTGGTTTTGGCCAGATTCGAAGCGCGAGGAGGTTGATTCTAGAGGAAAAGGCTTGGCGGACTAGTTCTGTAGCCGGTTTAAGTTGAGTAATTGATGTAATTGTTGCTACGAGGGTTTTGAAACCCCGGACTTTCACATCGTAACGCTATATTAAGGCGTGACACGCATTCCACGATGAGTGCGGGGTCGTTTACTGTTGGAGATTGAGATTTGGTCCATCCCGAGTGTGATTTCTACTATATGGGCGATTGAGACGCATACCTTATCACTGTGCATTAGGCTTATTGCCGTGTTTGGGGCCTTGTGCCGACCTGTAGAATTCTTAGGGGATCTTATGTGTTTTACCTCACTTGTGTGCATATCACATACTCTCAGTCATATTTTCTACTATTGAAATAATAAAATAACTGTGATTTTAATCATAAATATTAAATGAAAAAGGATAAGAGGGATAAGATCCCGATAGTATGTCATGCCCGATTGGCTATGCATTTATTTGACTGAGATGGGTCGAGGACCCAACTGTGAGAATGATTTCCTTGTTATGGATCTGGGTGCACGCCGCAGCGATGATATATCGATATTGAGGTCGTGAGCGTGTTTGATGCCACGACATGGCTGATATTGCGCTTGGGCTGTAGGAGACCCTCCGGAGTCCTTAAACACCCCTAGTGAGCATCGTCGACGTTAAATAAGTGGAGCGGGTTGCATGCCACAACGGGTACTAGAGTGTACCGTTATATGTGTTGCATTCTTTCATGCATTATTTCTTAATTGTATTACTTGTTGTATATTGTTTCCACTGTTTGGATATGAACGGCTAGATATAGAGCACCTTGTGCATTTTCTACGTTTTCATACTTTCAGACTATAGTTATGTTTATTACTTAATAGGTCGGAGTACTCACTTTACTCCCTGCACCTTGCGTGCAGATCCAGGGCAGTCTCAGGCTGAGTAGATCTAGTTGATACAGAGTTCTTACTTTCGGGAGTATTTGAAGTAGCTGCAGGGCATTCGCAACCGATGATTCTCCCTTCTATCCCTATCCTTTTATTTCCGCATTCTCAGTTTTTAGACAGACTTTGTAGTAGGATGTTACTCTATACTTTAGAGGCTCATGTTCGTGACACCGGGTCCTTATTGTGCTGTATTGGTATACTGTTGGATTTTTCTGCATTGTTACCCGTATTTAGACCTTTGGTTTAAATGGTTTTTATCTTCATCTGTTTAATAAATGGGGTTGTTGCTAGAAATGGTCGGGTTTGCCTAGTAGTGTATTGGGCGCCATCACGACCGGGTTGGGGTCGTGACAAGTTGGTATCAAAGTCTAGGTTACTTGGTCTCACGAATCACGAGTCGGTTTAGTAGAGTCTCGCGGATCGGTACGGAGATGTTTGTATTTATCCTCGAGACGCTGCAGAACCTTTAGGAAAACTTCAAATTCTTGAAATTCTTGTCGTGCGACATTGTTGATCCAAGAACTAAATTTTTGTACTCTATTCTCTCGCAGATGGCGAGAACTCGTGCTACCGGACGTGGCGGACGACCACCATTGCCACCTGCTAGAGGCCGTGGACGCGGTCTTGGTCATGGTCGGGGTAGAGAAGCTGGGCAGTACCAATTGACCCACCAGTTGCCCCAATTTAGGATCAGTCTCCAGTTGTAAAGGTTCCAGCAGTACCTCCTCAGGCACCAGTTGTGCCTATTATGATTCCGGGTCTTCAGGAGGCCCTAGCTCAGTTCTATCGGTTTGCACTGGCCTGACTCAGGCAGTCTCGGCCACCACTGCCACAACTATTTCTCGGACCGGGGGTGGTCATAAGACCCCTGCAGCTCGCACGTCTGAGCAGGTAGTGCAGGGTTTGCAGACACCAGAGGCGCCACCAGCTTAGCAGGTTGCCCCACTTCAGTTGGTTGCCCTGGTTCACGGTGATGGGGTTCTAGCTATGCCAGACGATGAGCAGCGTCATCTTGAGAGGTTTAGTAGGCTCTCACCTCCTACTTTCAGTGGTGTTCCGGGCGAGGATGCCCAAGATTCTCTCGACAAGTGTCGACGTATGCTTCGGACAGTAGGAATCTTAGAGTCGAGAGAGGTATTATTTACTACCTTTTAGTTCTCAGGATCAGCCTTTACTTGGTGGGAGGCATATGAGCGGCGTAGGCAGATAGGTGCAGCGCCTTTGTCATGAGTTCTCCACTCTCTTCTTGGAGAAGTGGGTACCGCAGTCTCAGAGAGAGGAGTTGCGGAGATAGTTTGAGTGGCTTTGCCTGGGAGATATGATTGTGACGTAGTATGAGGTGAGATTTTCGGAGTTGGCTCTATATGCTCCATGGATGGTCCCGACTGATCGGGGGAGGATTAGGCGGTTTGTGGACGGACTCATTTATCCCATCCGTATTCTGATGACTCGAGGGAGGATCCTGAGTCATACCTTTGAGGATGTAGTGGATATTGCTCGTGATATTGAGACGGCTCGTCGTCAGGGGAGAGAAGAGAGGGAGGCCAAGAGGCCTCGAAGATCAGGTAGCTTTAGTGGTGCTCCATCTAGGGGCCAGGCAGCATAGCAGAGGTCGTTCTTTCAGGCCTCATCAGTCAGCTCGTCCAGAGTATCGCGGGGCGTCTTCAGGCTGCGGTCATCAGGGTTTCCAGCAGGGCCGGTCTTCACTTAGTGCCCTCCAACTCAGAGCTCAACATATGCCTATTCAGCTCAGGGTTCTTCTGCGCAGAGCGCAGCGGCTGGTCATTCCGGTGCGAAAGGTTCCCTTCAGTCCCCTTCTCCAGCACCGGGTAGTTGTTATGAGTGTGGTGAGTTTGGCCACATGAGGAGAGAGTGTCCTCGGCTTCGTGGTGGTCGGCCTCAGTAGAGGGATCAACCCTCCTCTTCTACTCCATCTACTTCAGCACCATCCCAGTCAGGTAGGAGTGGGGGTCAGACAGGTAGTGGCCGCCTTAGGGGTGGACATCGATCTAGTTGTGGTCAGGTTCGATTCTATGCTCTTCCAGATATGAGGGACGCCATTGCATCTGATGCAGTTATTACAGGTATTATCTCAGTATGCCACATGGATGCTTCTGTTTTATTTGATCCCGGATCTACATACTCTTATGTGTCTTCATATTTTACCCATCATCTAGGTACGACCCGAGGGTGTCTTGCTTTACCTGTGTACGTATCTACCCCGGTGTGTGATACTATTGTTGTGGACCATGTGTATCGGTCATGTCTTGTTACTATTGGGGGTCTGGAGACCCGAGTTGATTTGTTGCTTTTGAGCATGGTAGACTTTAATGTTATTCTAGGCATGGACTGGTTATCTCTGTGTCATTCTATTCTGGACTGTCATGCAAAGACAGTCATGTTGGCTATGCCAGGTGTTCCGAGGATTGAGTGGCGTGGTTCGACTGATTATGTACCCAGCAAGGAAATCTCTTTCTTAAAGGCCCGGCGGATGGTTGGGAAGGGTTGTTTATCGTATTTGGCATTTGTGAGAGATGTTGGAGCTGAGACTCCTAGTCTAGATTCGGTTCCCGTTGTGAGGGATTTCCCTGATGTGTTTCCAGCAGACATGTCGGGCATGCCGCTGGACAGGGACATTGATTTCGGTATTGATCCGGTGCCGGACACTCAGCCCATCTCTATTTCTCCCTATCGTATGGCACCAGCTGAGTTAAAAGAATTGAAGGAGCAGCTTCAGGAACTCTTAGATAAGGAGTTCATTCGCCCGAGTGTGTCACCGTGGGATGCACCAATCTAGTTTGTCAAGAAGTAAGATGGCACAATGAGGATGTGCATTGATTACAGGCAGCTGAACAAGGTGACAATGAAGAACAAGTATCCTCTATCGCGCATTGATGATTTGTTTGATTAGCTCCAAGGAGCGATGTTATTCTCGAAGATTGATCTTCGTTCAGGCTACCACCAGCTGAAGACTAGGGATTCTTATATTATGAAAACAACTTTCAGGACGAGATATGGGCATTATGAGTTTCTAGTTATGTCTTTTGGGCTAACTAAAGCCACAGCCGCGTTCATGCATTTGATGAACAACGTGTTTCGACGTATCTGGATTCATTTGTGATTGTGCTTATTGATGACATCCCGGTGTACTCGCGTAGCCAGGAGGAGCATGCTCAGCATTTGAGAGTAGCATTACAGAGATTGAGGGAGGAGAATTTTTATGCAAAGTTCTCCAAGTGTGAGTTTTGGCTTGAATCCGTAGCCTTTCTAGGACACGTGGTGTCTAGTGATGGTATTCAGGTTGACCCAAGGAAGATAGAAGTGGTGCAGAGTTGGCCTAGACCGTCATCAGTTATAGAAATTCGGAGTTTTCTAGGTTTGATAGGGTATTATCGCCGGTTTGGCAGGGTATTATCGTCGATTTATCTAGGGTTTTTTTATCTATTGCTTCGTCCTTGACCAAGTTGACCCAGAAGGGCCACATAAGGATCCAGAATATTAAAATATACTGATCACTAATCAGGATCATATAAAGCCCGGTATTTCTAGAAAGGATAGTCGTGATGTCCCTTCATGGCCGGCTGGTTCTATTGAGCGTGATACCCGCCCTCTACAAAGTTGTTTTTGAAAAGGTCTTTAAACGACTCTTCGTGTGCATCATTTATATGGTCAGACGAGTGTGAGGAGAGCTTTCAGAAGCTCAAGACAGCTTTGACTATAGCTCTAGTGTTAGTTTTTCCATCAACTTCAGGTTCTTACACCGTGTATTGTGATGGTTCGAGATTTGGGATCAGATGTGTATTGAGGTAGAAAGGTAGAGTTATTGCATATGCTTCTCGTCGGTTGAAGCCTCACGAGAAAAACTACCTCATGCATGATTTGGAGTTGGCTGCCATAGTTCATGCTTTGAAAATTTGGAGGCACTACTTATATGGCGTATTTTGTGAGGTGTATACCGATCATCGCAGTCTTCAGCATTTGTTCAAACAGAAGGATCTTAATTTGAGGCAGCAGAGATGGCTTGAGTTGCTCAAGGATTATGACATCCTCATTTTGTATCATCCGGGGAAGGCCAATGTGGTGGCTGATGCTTTGAGCCGAAAGGCAGTGAGTATGGGTAGCTTGGCGTACATTCCAATTGGGGAGAGGCCCTTTGCAGTTGATGTTCAGGCTTTGGCCGATCGGATGGTGGGGCTAGATATTTTGGAGCCTATCGGGTGTTGGCTTGTGTGGTATCTCAGTCTTCCTTGTATGACCGCATTAGAGAGCGTAGTATGATGATCCACATTTGCTTGTCCTTAAGGACAGAGTTCAACATGATGGATGCCAGGGCTGTGACCATTGATAGTGATGGGGTGTTGGGGATGCAGGGCCGGATTTGCGTGCTCAACGTGGATGGGCTTCGGGAGTTGATATTGGAGGAGGCCCACAGCTCGCGGTATTCTATTCATCCAGGTGCCACGAAGATATATCAGGATCTGAGACAACATTAGTGGAGGTCTCAACTGTCAGCAGGTCAAGTATGAGCATCAGAGACCTGGTGGTGTACTTCAGCGTATGGATATTCGCAAGTGGAAACATGAGAGGATTACTATGGACTTTGTGAGTGATCTCTCTCGTATAACGAGGAAGTTCGATTCAATTTGGGTGATTGTGGATCGACTGACCAAGTCTGCGCACTTCATTCCGGTGTGTACTACCTATTCTTCGGAGCAGTTAGTAGAGATTTTCATCCGGGAGATTGTACTGTTGCATGGGGTCCCAGTTTCCATTATATCAGATAGGGGCACTCAGTTTACTTCCTAGTTTTGGAGGACTTTTCATTGGGAGTTGGGTACACAGGTGAAGTTGAGCACAACATTTCATCCTCAGGTGGATAAATAGTCCGAGCGTACCATTCAAATATTGGAGGACATGTTACGTGCTTGTGTTATTGACTTTGGAGGTTCTTGGGCTAATTTCTTGCCTCTTGCATAGTTTGCTTACAATAACAGCTATCAAACCAGCATTCAGATGGTGCCATATGAGGCCTTATATGGGAGACGGTGTAGATCTCCGGTTGGTTGGTTTGAGCCCGGCGAGGCTAGGTTATTAGGGACATAGTTGGTCCAGGATACCTTAGATAAGGTGAAAGTGATCCAGGAGAGACTTCATATAGCTCAGTCACGTTAGAAGAGTTCCGAGATATATCTTATATGGTGGGCGAGAAGGTGTTGCTGAAGGTCTCGCCTAAGAAGGGCGTCATGCGATTTGGGAAGAAAGGGAAGCTGAGTCCGAGGTTCATTGGCCCTTTTGAGATATTTGAATGGGGAGGTGGCCTATATGCTTGCCTTGCCACCCAGCCTGTTGGGAATTCATTCAGTATTTCATTATCTATGATCCGGAAGTATGTTGGGGACCCGTCTCATGTACTGGATTTCAACACAGTTCAGTTGGATGATGATTTAACATATGATGTGGAGCTAGTGGCTACTTTGGGTCGTCGGGTTCGAAAGTTGAGGTCAAAGGATAAAGCTTCGATGAAAGTGCAGTGGAGAGGTCGGCTCGTGGAAAAGGCTACTTGGGAGGCCGAGCGAGAGATGCGGAGCAGATATCCTCACATGTTTGAGGCTTCAAGTATATTTCTTGACCCGCTCAAGGACGAGAGTTTGTTTTAGTTGGGGAGGATGTGACGACCCAGCCCGTCGTCACGTGAGTTACTGCCCCGTTTTTCCCCATATTGTGTTGCCTTACATTTCAATATCAGTATTTGAGTTGATCGGGTTGAATTGAATTGGTTTTAGTTGAAAATGAGGCACTTAGCCTCTTAGAAGGAAGCTTGTTTTAGAAAAGTCAACCGGAAGTTGACTATATAGTTAGAGGGCTCGGATGCGAATTCTGGTGGTTCAGTTAGATTCGGGGGATGATTTGTGACTTAGGAGTGCGATCAGAATTGAATTTGGAGATCCGGTGTAAAATTAGGCTTGAATTGGCAAAGTTTGAATTTTGGTAAATTTTGGTTGATAGGTGAGATTTTGATCCAAGGGTCGGAATGGAATTCCGAGAGTTGTTGTAGCTTTGTTAGACGATTTTGGATAAGTGTGCAAAATTTCAAGTCATTCGGATGTCGTTTGGTCGGGTTTTTGATCGAATGTGAGTTTCGGAAGATTTTGATAAACTTAGGCTTGAATCTGTGGTGAATTGATGATTTTTGTGTCGGTTGACATGTTTTGAGGATTGGAACGAGTTTGTACGATGTTTTGGGGTATGTTGCTGCTTTTAGTTGAGGTCCCGGAGGCCTCGGGGTGATTCCGAGTGAACGGAAGAAATTGAACTTAGAGCATTGCAGAAATGCAGCAGTCGGTGCAGCAGATATTTGGCCTTTACGAATGTGTGTGGGCCATTGCATTTGCATAGAAGGATTTAGGGCCCTGGGGTTTTTGTTCTTCGCATTCGCGTCCATATAAGTGCGTTCGCGTAGAGTCCGGGAAGTGATCACCGCGTTCGCGATGGGTGTTGTCGCATTCGCGTATAAGAGATTGAGGACCCTGTGGATTTGTTCTTCGCGTACGCGGCACAGGGCTCGCGTTCGCGTAGTAGGACCAGGCAAAGCATCGTGTTTGCGTGTGATTCACTGCATTTGCGAAGGGTAAAGTTGGACAGTGAGAATTTTGTGCATCGGGAAAGCGGGAGTGCCCTCACGTTCGCGTAAAAGGAAATAACTGGGCAGAAAGGTTTTAATAGGGTCATTTCATCCGCGACCCAATTGATATTTCCTCCATTTTTTAACCATCTCAAGAGCTTTTGGGTAGAAATTGAAGAGAGTTTTGACGGGAATCGATTGGAGGTAAGTCTCGTGACCTAGAAATACCATTTTATTGAAGAATCTACATTTAATTCTTGGAAAAGTGGGTGAAAAATTGAAGAACTAGGGCTTGGGACTTTAAATGAGAAAATGGGATTTGAGGGAGCATTTGGACTCCGATTTTGATGAATTTTATATGTACGGACTTGTGGCGAGACGAGTAATCCGGTGATGTGAATTTCGTAACTTTTCGAGAAGTGGGCCCGGGACTCCGATTTTGCCAACTTCGTGTTTTTGGGTGTTTTTCGAGTTCTTTCAATTGGGTTATGTTCCATTAGCTTAGTATAACATATTCCTTGTGGTTTTGGCCAGATTCGGTGCGCGGAGAGGTTCATTCTAGAGGAAAAGGCTTGGCGGACTAGTTATGTAGCCGGTTTGAGGTGAGTAATTGATGTAACTGTTGCTATGAGGGTTTGAAACCCCGGACTTTCACATCGTAACGCTATATTGAGGCGTGACACACATTCCACAGTGAATGCAGGGTCGTTTACTGTTGGGGATTGAGACTTGGGCCATCCCGAATGTGATTTCTACTATATGGGCAATTGAGACGCATACCTTATCACTGTGAATTGGGCTTATTGACGTGTTTGGGACCTTGTGCCGACCTGTAGAATCCATAGGTGATCATATGTGTTTTACTTCACTTGTGTTCATATCACATACTCTAAGTCATATTTTATACTATTAAAATAATAAAAAAACTGTATTTTTAATCATGAATATTAAATGAAAAAGGATAAGATGGATGAGATCCTGATAGTATGTCATGCCCGATTGGCTATGCATTTATTTGACTAAGATGGGTCGAGGACCTGAGTGTGAGGATGATTTACTTGTTATGAATCGGGCTGCACGCCGCTGCGATGATATATTGATATTGAGGCCGTGAGCCTATTCGATGCCACGATATGGCTGATATTGCGCTTGGGCTGTAGGAGCCCCTCCGGAGTCTGCACACACACCTAGTGAGCGCCGTCGACGTTAAATAAGTGGAGTAGGCTGCAAGCCGTAACGGGTACTAGAGTGTACCGTTATATGTGATTCTTTCATGCATTATTTCTTAACTGTATTACTTGTTGTATACTGTTCCCACTGTTTTGGATATGAACTGCTAGATATACAACACCTTGTGCATTTTCTGTGTTTTCTTACTTTCAGACTATAGTTATGTTTATTACTCACTGGGTCGGAATACTCACTTTACTCCCTGCACCTTGCGTGCAGATCCAGGGCTGTCTCGGGCTGAGTAGATCCAGTTGATCCAGAGTTCTTATTTCGGGAGTATTTGAGGTAGGTGCAGGGCGTTCGCAGCCGATGATTCTCCCTTCCATCCCTATCCTTTTATTTCTGCATTCTCAGTTTTTAGACAGACTTTGTAGTAGGATGTTACTCTGTACTTTAGAGGCTCATGTTCGTGACATCGGGTCCTTGTTGGGCTGTATTGGAATATTGTTGGATTTTTCTACATTGTTACCGGTATTTTAGACTTTGGCTTAAATGGTTTTTATCTTCATCTGTTTAATAAATGGGGTTGTTGCTAGAAATTGTCGGGCTTGCCTAGTAGTGTACTGGGTGCCATCTCAACCGGGTTAGGGCCGTGACAAAAATTGTGATTGAGTTGACGGTTCTAGTTGTCGCATTGTACTTGATTTGTCTTATTTGCTCTACTTGTTATTTTCTGTAACTTCCATGTATTTATCTAATCGTTGTTGGCCTATGATATCTACGGGGTAATGCTTCACTTTTGTTGAGCGTTGAGTTTGATCCGGCTTCCTGTTCGAGACCTCGTGCTTGATCCTGAGGCAATTCATCAAAGACGATAGGGTGAGCTACTAGTTGGACTTGCAGCACAAGAATCTCTTCCTTATGTTTCTGTCTATCTTTCCCTATCCTTGGACAATACATTATTTAGTATCTTTGAGACTTGTATTTCAGACATGGAAGTAATTTTTAGATGCTCTTGTATACGTCAGACCAGGTTTTGGGAAATGCATTTATTAAGTTTGTTTTCGCATCTTTATTATATTCATGGCAAAAAAGATTTAGTAATATTTATTTCTTTTCATTAGCGCGTATTAGAGTTGATGAAGTTGATGAGGCTATGCGTAAGATGAGTAGGGGAAAAGTGACCTGGCCGGATAAAATTTGGGTGGAGTTTTGGAAGAGCGCGGGCAAGGCATGCTTGGAGTGGCTCACTAGGTTATTTAATGTCATTTTTAGAACGAAGAAGATGCCCAAAGAGTAGAGGTAGAGCATGATGCTTCCGGTATACAAGAACAAGAGTGATATCTAAAATTGCAATAACTATCGGGGTATCAAGCTGCTTAGACATACTATGAAAGTCTGAGGAGTGTGTCTATTTTCGAGAACCAATTCGGGTTTATGCTGGGGTGTTCGAATACAGAAGCAATCCACCTTATTAGGAGATTGATGGAGAAGTACAGGGAGAGAAAGAAAGACTTGCATATAGTGTTCATCAACTTAGAAAAGGCATACAACAAAGTTCCAAGGAAGGTTTTATGGAGATGTTTGAAGGTTAGAGATGTACTGGTTGCCTACGTTAGGTTGATTAAGGACATGTATGATGGAGTAAAGACCCGAGTGAGGATAGTGGGTGGGACTCG
Organism: Nicotiana noctiflora; assembly: GCA_032618575.1. Lineage (NCBI taxonomy): Eukaryota > Viridiplantae > Streptophyta > Magnoliopsida > Solanales > Solanaceae > Nicotiana > Nicotiana noctiflora. The sequence continues at coordinate 34,772 of JASVEL010013107.1, forward strand.
GACTATTTTCCGGTTATGATGGAGTTGCATCAGAGATCGGCACTCGACCCTTTTATGTTGGCTCTAGTGATGGACGTACTGACACGCCACATCCAAGGGGAGGTGTCGTAGTGCATGCTATTTGGAAATGATATCGTATTGATTGACGAGACGCAAGACGGTGTGAACACGCAATTAGAGGTATGGAGGCGGACCTTGGAATCTAAAGGTTTCAAGTTGAGCAGGACCTAGACAGAATACTTAAAGTGTAAGTTCAGTGGTAGGACTCCGGGAGTGGAGGGGGAGGTTAGGTTGGACTCGCAAGTCATCCCTAGGAGAGGGAGTTCTAAGTACCTTGGGTCTATTATTCAGGGGTATGGGGATATTGATGAAGATGTCACCCATCGTATTGGGGCAGGATAGATGAAATGGAGACTTGCTTCCGGTGATTTGTGTGACAAGAAGGTGCCACAGAAACATAAGTTCTACATAGTGGTGGTCAAACCAACGATGTTATATGGAGATGAACACATGATCAGTCAAGATTACTCATGCCCATAAGATGAAGGTAACAGAGACGAAGATTTTGAGATGGATGTGCGGGCACACCAGGTTAGATAGGATCATAAATGAGGTTATTCACAACAAGGTGGGTTGAGGACAAGATGCGGGAATCGCGGCCTAGGTAGTTTGGTCATGTGAGCACAGATGCCCCGGTGAAGAGGTGTGAGGGGTTGGCATTAGAGTGTCTATGCAGAGGTAGAGGTAGGCCAAAGAAGAGGCGAGGCGAGGTAATTAGCCAAGACATGGCGCAACTTCAGCTGACCAAGGACATGACCCTTGATATGAAGGTATGGAGGTCGAGGATTAGGGTAGTAGAGTAGGTAATCTAGAGTGTTCATAACATTAGTATTGGCATGCAGTCTCGCTTTCTGTTGATAGTAGGCTTTATGACTAATCGTTTGCTACCTTCATTGTTGATCACCTTACTGTCTTGTTATTTTTATTCTGCTTTTTTATGATTTTGTGGTACTGTCCGTTCTTGTCTATATTTTCATTAATGTGGTGCTCATGCTTTCCTGAGTCGAGTCTATCGGAAACAACCTCTCTATCCTCACAATGTAGGGATAAGGTTTATGTACACACTACCCTCCACAAACCCCACGTTGTGGGATAATATTGGGTAAGTTGTTGTTGGTGTTGTTGTTCATTTCCGCTAATTTTCTTTTGAAAGATAACTAATTTTAGGGATGGTTCGCCCACCGATGGGATAGTGTAGCTGTCATCATGATCTGTGGAAATGGGTTGTGACACACAGCTATGTTAACCAAAAGTATCTACGAGCATGTGTCTCCTAATTGGTGACAATGAACGAAGGAGAGCCTATTTGAATCAAGTGAATCATAAGTGTGATTAGTTGCAGATATACCTTATGCATTACATCATGGGCGTCTATGAGTACATAGTGGTAATTCCCTTTGCGTTACCTTAAAAGGAGTATCAAGCTAAGTTGCTTGAAATTCGGGTACGGTTGTTCAATATGGGCGAATCTATAGGTTTGATCATTCATGACATAAATTTCAAGATTCGATGATATGGATCTAAGTACAATACAAGTGTGGGACTTTAGGTAAAAGTAATTCAAATATTTTAAAAATAGAGTTACAAAAATATGTCTAAATTATGAGACATTATGTGGACTACAAAGTACTTCGAGAATGAGAAAACATTATTCAAGAGGAGAACCCAATAAGGAGAAAGGGAAATAATTGACATAGGAAATTCCATATATAAAGTATTCAGTTCTCTTCATTTTCACCATAGATTTTGCTTTGATTTCAAAAATTATTGTATCTGTCCCAATTTCTCCGTCGATTTTCGTTTAAGTACCTAAAGTTCGTTGACCAAATCAAGTACGCATCCCACACCCATATCGCGTCAACACAGGTGCGGCACCAAAAGTGAAGAGTCCGAACAACATTTGTATCGGGGGCTAGGATTAACATAGAATTTTCATTTTCTTCATTTCACCCTAACTTTTGTTTTGACTTATCATTGTATCTGAGAAGATATCTTGAGAAGTTCTGGGTACACGAGTAGCCACTAACATAGATTTCCACTCATCCGATGATTCAAAAAAACTCCCACTCATCCATGATTTTTTTTGACAATGCCTTAGGTTGTGTTGATGTGCATGCCAGATGCCGATTTTGGGGGGTGGGGTATTTGGAAATTTTCATAGGGTTCTAACCCTCTACTATAAACCCCAACCCTTACCTTTTTTATAATTTCAGCACTACCCAATAGAAGAAGAGCAACCCAAGGAAGAGAGGTTGAGCCATAACCCAAAATCTTCAAGTCCTTAAGGTATGAAGAAGGCCTAAAATTCATGTTTTGGTTAAATTATGCGATCTTAGGCTTATAATTTGGGTTCAACTATCAAATCCACGACTTCTGTTTATATTTTTTGCTTTCGCGCCAAATCACCCAAATGTTACTTTAACTTCAAAGGAGAAAACTTCTCCTCCTTAACTCATGAGTGTGACTTATTAGTTATCGACAACCATATATTAATGTTGACATTGAGGCGAACATGAGGATTTGAACTTAGGATTCATCCTTGGTTTAAAAGTAGAGGATTTGATGGCATAGAGCCAATATTTGTTGTTTCATTGTTAACTCACTATAAGTCATGTTTTAGGAATGTATACAAAAATTGAGCCATTGAGCTAAGGTTTAAGGCTAGATTCTACAATATTAATTCAAATTTATACCCCAAAATGTAGATTCAACCTTAAGCTTCAGGATTCAAACCTTAAAATCAATATAATTCAACCTTCAGTTTCAAAATTCACATCATGATTTTAACAATATTAATTTAAACTTTAATAATTCAACCTTCCATTCTAGCAATATAATCCATTCTACTAATATTGAACATAAACACTAACCTTAACTTTAGGTTTAAACTATATCCTAACAATAAAATTTAACCTAAAACTTTAGGTTTACATAAGAAACATGCCCAAAACTCAAACGCTAAGCCCTGAATCTTAACCCAAAGCTCTCAATATAGGCGATTTGAGGCGAAAAACCAGCAATTTTCTTGAGCAATCTTCCATTGGCCAAACTGACCATTGGTCAACCTCTTAAAGAGGTTGCTTAGTCGTCTCCTTCACCGTTACAGCCTCCACAAACATCCACCAACCCTAATCCAATCCAAGACTATGCTCAATTATTACAACCAAAAAAATTAAATGCTCTCATGCAACCATTACCTATCGTAAACAACCAAAAACACTAAATGGCCTCTATTAGCACCCCTCTTATCTTATATTCCTAGTGGCGCAATCCTTAGCACCTTGACCTTTGTTGCCATTAATGGGAAGTATGAGATTGTTATGAATAGTCTAGGTGGATGCAAATAACGTGAAAAAAGATTGGCTCATCTCCTTTACGAGCAAAAGACAGTCCCTCAAGTAGTGACTTGTTCGGCCACACTCAAAGCACCATCTAGGCATGATTCTACACTAGCCTAAGTGTTCTCTATTGTGTGTATGGGATATTAGATTGGTAGAAACTGTTTTTCTAGAATCACAATACTCATATGATGGTGATGTCCCCCAGCTAGAACTTGTCCATAAGTGCAGACTGAATGTGGACTTTGAATTGATAATTCCTAGCCAACAGAACTCGTTGACGTCCCTGATCCCAAGCTCCAGAACCTACACTAAACTTCCGCTTAAAGATCCTTAGTTTGGACATTCTTACATGATCCTCAACTATGCTCATATCTTGTACCTTGTTCTCCATCTTTCTAGCAAGATCGGTTTTCTCGCAGTAGGCGAACATCTTCCCTTGCTACCACTTTTTATAGAGGGTTAACCAACGTTTTGAAGAATTTATGCCCTCCAAATGCTTTTTCAACACTAAGTAGGTAACATATATCCCTACTAAGAAATCATGATGCCATATGTCAGTATATCCATATCTAGAGTACAAACTAATCTTTCAAACTCCATAAAAAGTCTCGCCTCTACCTATTAAGAAGGAAGAGATCCGCAAACAACTTAGTGAATCCATCCCATGTAACATCACTATTGTAAGCTTTCCTACATTGTAACATCCTCCATGTTTCCACCTATATGGCATAGCTTCATGGACCTCATCGGAACATCCTACAGTTCGTCATGCCTTTAGTATCGTATCATATACATGAGTGTCCTTTAGACTGTAACCCATTAACTTACGATGATTTAAAATGTACTAGTACTATTAAGGATACATACATATTCCTAGTAGTCTAAGTACATTAATTAGCTTTCACCTACCTACCCATTTTGTAGATGTGTCTCGCGGTAACACCCTCATGTAAGGGTAGGCTGGAGACTAGCACTCACTTCAAGACCAGGCTTCCTTTCACTTCTCTTGGTGATACAACGACCTCTCATGTTGGCACCACAAGCCTTATATTGGCCATGTCGGTGAACGTCTAACTCTTCCCCAAGCAAGCAAGCCAGCTACCTACTTGATGCATTATTTGGTGCCTCCTAGACTCCGATCATAGTTCTGACATTTGAAGATTGACTCGAAGCCATCTAATTTTTAATAAAAAAGAGTGTTCTGTTCATATAGTTGATGCTAATTGCCACACACGGAGAAACAATAAAGGAGAGATGTAATATATCACACCCTTACAGTATCACAATTATGGAAATGGTGAGTTACATAATCGTAATTGAGATTTTACTGCGTACCAACCTGTGATCAATTCGTCGAAGAATAACCTAGACCTCTAGTACCAACATTGCCAAGGCCCATAAAGAACTCAAAGTAGTCCATGAAAATCCTCTAAAATTACATCTAAGAAAAACTCTAATTGCAAGAACGGTGCTCGTATCAGACTACTATAGCTTCTGTTTATCTGAACACCCCTAGAGAACTCTAATAATTTGTCTCAAGTAATTTCCTTACACCCAGAAATGATAAAAGATACTCGAGGGGTAAATCCTTTGTCGCCCCACAAAACAATGGTTTGGTTGGTAAGTAGTAAGCACCATTTAACCTATATTCAACATTAAACCTCAAATTCAATTTTAATGTATAATGTGGTTAAATAGTTAGTAGTAGCATAAATAGCTTAAGTTTATAGTTTCATAATCAAATTTGACCTTACATGAAAATCAATAATCATGAATAATAGCAATCAATTACAAACAAAGCTAGTGAAAGAGTAATAATTCTTAAAGGAAATACAATGTCTAACTCTCGTACTTCCCCCTAAAAATGGGTAATCTAAAATTCTCTCCGACTTGGGGTACCCGACTTCTTTTTGATTTCTAAGAGTTTGGAACGAGTATGAAATATTTTAGAATAATTAGGGGATAAATTACTACAAATATAGTCAGTGGGTCGCAATAATGGCTGGTTCCCAGAGCCCTACTTGTAGCTATCGTAGCATGGAGGGTTGTGATTGCGATTTTCCATAAAACTGACAATTGCAGCCGCAGTCGGTGCATTGGTTATACAACCATGGTTTTAGTTCGGTCGCTAATTTCCTTCTTTTACTCATTTAATCGTAAACTAGTGCTTTGACCACTACTACCACAATCACGCAAGGACGGATTTAGGGGGCGAAAGGGGGTTCATCTGAACACCTTTCGCAGAAAAATTACACTATATAAGGCAAATCTATTTTTTACCTCTATATATTATGTTTCAAATCGCTGGCATAGATCAAAAGCATAGATTAGTGGTTAGTTGGGTTCAAAACCTATGTAAGGTTTTTCGTTTTATTCCCGCTAACTATAATATTTTTTAATTTTTCTTTTTTGAAACCCCTTTACATAAATTCTGCCTCCGCCAATACGACCACAGTTCCTACATCAAATTTTCCTAATTTTCTTATTTTGCATCCAAATCAATCTTTTGAGATGATGAGTGTAATTAGCGGATCCGTCAACAAAAGGACCACCCTAAAACAATATCGAAGGACTATCGAGAGTATATTAAATCAAATGATTGTATTTTTCAATCAATTCGACTTACTCCTATCAATCTAAAATTAATCCATAAACATTTAATTCAATCATTATACAACACCAAATGGCACAAATTCCAATCTAACCACATAAATACATAATATGCACACGTGAAAGCAATCAAACAAACGGACATCACATATAAAACACCATGGTTCAGATACTAAGAAAAACTCTGTGAAACTAACCCTAATATATCAGAATATTTAAAAATTACCCAAACAAATGGAGTTGCGTACCCTTTAAGGACCCTAGCTAGTGGGGAACACGATCGATGACCTCATCAGTAAAGGAATAGCAAGACCCACAAACAGATTAATCAGTCGTCTGATTCTCCGGTAGCAGAGGCCGTCGCCGATCACCGCTGTAACCGCCATAGCTACAATCTAAGATAGTATTTTGTCAGCTTACTAAGGAGAAATTATTTTTGAAAAAAGTAAAAATAAAAGAGGATAGAGCACGGATCTGACAAGTGGTCTCTTCACTTCTTGGTGGCTTCACACATGCCGACATTCTTATCCATTTGAAGCTCCACTTCCCACACAGACTCACACATTCCAATCTACCCTAAACAGGCATACGACAAAGTCTTGAGTCACGCCATCTATGAGTCTTCAACTTAATAGTATTCCTTTAGCTAAAGTTTCTTATATGCTCCTTAGAATATATTTAATAACTTTAATTATAGAAAAGTTTATCTATATTATATTCTTTAATTGGGCTTATTTGGAAAGTCACTGTATAATTAAATTTTGATCTAATTATATAGTTTTGGTAAATTTGTCTGATCAAGTAAAATTAATTGGTCAATATGTAATTGAGGCATAATTTCATTTCTCAATTCATAAGCTTTGAGAATTACTGGTAGTTATAAGGTGTAATTACAAGATTATTTTCTAAATCTCTTTTTTTCTCTTTCTTTTTTTATTTTTATTCTTTTAAAAAAAAATTTCAATAATTGTATATTTTTACACTATTTATTTTTCATTTCCGTATTTCTCATTTCCCAACATTTACCTCACGTGTTTCTACATAATTTCTAATATTTTTTTTTTAATTAGTTTGTTATTATTATTACACTTAGCTATATTATTATCCTAGTTTTCTAAAAAATATATATATCATGTTATCTTAGAAAGAATAAATTATTCACAAACTTGACTATAATTAGTGGTATCATTAAAGTTGAATTTTGTTAGTAGGTATGATTATATGTCAGCTTAACTATGTCAAAATGATAGGTTACTTTTTATATTTAAATAATACTAGTCTTTAAGGTACGCACGTTGTGGGTGTATTTAGTAATAATAAATATAATAAATATAATTTTTTTAAGTATTACATAAATTATAAATTGAAAACTATGTATGAGTTATTGTATGAGAAATTTAAATAAAACTTATAAGTTTTTTAAAATACTAATTTTGCATTGGGTATCTTCCTAAAAATATGAGGTATTATGAGTGTGCTTCTATTTTAGAACTCATATATCTATATCTAATTAAAAGCCAAGGATATTGGCCTCTCATTAAGCCACTTGGTTTCATAAAAACAATCCACATGGCATATTAGGACAAGAATCCTAATTTATAGGAAACTAAAAAGACCCATTACTATTTTTCAAAAACAGCACTTGGATTCATAAACTGTCGAATAAAAGTTCAATTCAACTGCTGAACACGTTCATATAAACTGCCATGAAACTGCTATACACGTAAAGAATGGTAGTGTAAATGCAGTTCATCTTTATATCCACTATACACGTCCCTTTGACATGTAAACAATGTTGTTAAAAGCAATAGTGTGACACAAAGCAATATGTCATTCCTTCTCGTGGGTAAAGCAGAATGCTTGAAAAAACCATGTGCTTTGTGCGATGAAGCGCTGAGCAATCTGAGCAAGAAGGGTATGATTCTTTGAATTAACATTTAAAATGAGAAAAATAAAAAATGTACAAAATTTGAGCCTTTCTGAGTGCTAGGAATTTGTTAGTTTTTTTATGTATTCTCTGTTTAGTTTTTATTCTCCTATTTTTTATTTATAGCTCATGTTCGGGAAAATTGAAAATAACACTTGCAATCAAAGATAAGTATGAGTACAATTCCCGAAGCAATTAACTAAGTCAATATTACACATTGATTCTTTTCAATAGTTGATTAATTGCAAGCAAAAAATCAGTTTTGCTATTGGATATCTTTTCTTGGCTTGTGGAAATTGCACTTTAAAAATATTTACCCTTAGTGGTTGAGATTAATGTTATATAATGGATATTGAAATTAGTGAAGCTAAATACAATTTTGATTTTATTAGTACTGGATTTTTACTTCTTTGATATATTTTATTTTGCTGTAAATTGTGTTCTTTACTTTGAAAAGGCGCATACCCTGATTCTCGCTTAAAGCCTCACGAAGCTTGTCATTTTATTTGTCAATACGATATACCCAACCTTCACTTTGCAGGAGTTTGTCCTGCTGCTTACCTCTCACGTTTGTTGGCACCCGTCACCAAAGACTCACTCTGTGAAGGTTTCTAACAGTTTATCTTAACATTATAAAAATTAATTACTTTAGTATTTTAAAGATTAACAATATTGCAAGAATTCTCCAAGCTTACACTCGAACATTTACTTTTTTGAAGCCTTTATAATTTATGATGAATGTTCTTCACTTTTTTATGCGATTGTTGTCGGTTGTAATATTTAAACCATTATAGATGACAATGTAGCACTTCATGTGGTTTGAATAATTGAACGCAAAGTGTGTAAGAATAAAAATTTACAGATTATTCACCATAATTACAAAGTTGGTGTACTCTAATGTCTGCTTTTTGTACACATCACTTTTATATTTTCTGTAATTCCATTATTATGAGATGATATTATTAAACTACTAATTGCGTGTGAGCTCAACAGCTAGAAAATACAATCCTTCTACACAGGCTCTCACCCTACATGTTTAAGCTCGATCAAAAGAGAGGCCAACTGGTGTTCACTACAAGAAGAGTCTCAATGAATATACTAATGGGAGGACGAATGAGGTAACTGTACAGAGGCATCAGTTGTTGTAGTATATTTTAACTGAAAGTTCATCAACTCTTAACTTACTATAATGTTGAGTAATAGCAGAACATTTCCCCGGTAAATCATTTATATTTCTGAAACACTCTCATCTTCCTAATATTTCATGTATCTATGCGGAGTCTATAACCTCAATTACTTTGAAAGATCTGGTCGTCCTGCTAGATCACCACGTTTGTTGGCAGATGTCTTCTACATGGTAGCGACCACAAAAATACAGTTCATGTCCCCTAAAGTTTTACAAGAACATTTGAATGCACTGATTTCCGGAAATAATATCAAAGCAATGTATGTAAAGAAGAAAACAGTTTTGATCTTGCCATATGTAACAGTTAGCGATAACATATTTTAGTACTTTCTTACTTATGAAGAACATATTTGTATCATCTCATATTTTTCCTTCTACCAAACTTTGCGATTCATTATGTATTTACTTCGCCATCATACATAATCAACTGTATTGAAAAAAATTGTCGAATATAAACATATAACACTACCATTTCCATCTGTTTAATTCGCTATTCTATATGTCGTTTTGGATTATAAGTATACGTTATGACAAGTTTGTTGCAAAGTCAGTAACTGCTTTTTTATTTTTTACACATCATTCAGATAATAATTAAACAGATACGACGTATATACGTTATGTTTATTTGAACGTGTAAACCTACGCATCACTTCATTTTCACAATTATAATTCACTTACACTTCAACTCTACATAAAGGCAATGAAATAATAAGCTGCATAATTTTCTTATGGTTATAGTCAAATTTTAAGCCTCTTTAGCCTTAACGTTTGCATTTTCCTATTTTGTTGATTGCTGTTCAATTATTTGGTATACTAACAGTTTTGTTTTTTAGATTTTTGAATAAGCAATTGTTTCAATTGTCATTTTCACACACGTTTTCCCACTACCATCAATAATCCTTATTTTTCTTCCCACTACTTCACATCTCCCTTGACAAATCATCCACAATGCCCCAATATAACCACTTCTCCACTACACTAATCACATTATATTATAAAATAACTACATAATTGGGTCGTTAAAACAATATTTTGGTGAAAGAATAGTATTATGTAACAACTATTTCTGCAAAATCAATATACTCTCAAGTTGTAAACTTTCCGCACATTAAAAAGGTATGCAGTTTAGCCAGTATTTACACATTTATGATTTATATAATTAATGTTTACGTAATCTTCGCATATACATGGTATCCATCAGAATATCAAGTGTATGTATATATAACAACATGTGCAATTTATTACACCAAAATTATTTCCTCCAGCGAATCATATAGTAGAATTTAAAAGAGCAACTGAATAAACTAAGATCCAGCAACAATCAAGTTCAATTTCAAGTTCATTTTCTATTACTACAATAATCATTGCTTTTTCTTAATTTAATATATACACATATTGATTTTAATTGAGATCTAGAGTACTTTGTTACACTTAAGAAATTTCATCTACCTTCACTATAATAGTGAATGCCGATTTTCTTTTAACAAATTCAACTGTCTTTTTTAATACTCAAACATCCAAACTCACCACCCAAATTATATGTTATTCTTACTCTTTTTAATTTAAATATATGATAGAATTCTGGACATGAATATACTATATTTTATGTGAATGTAGTAATTTATTATGTAAAAATTCAATTGTGTTGTTATCTTATTAGTAAATTGAATTAGATTACACTGCATATGTAAATACTCATATAGTAATTTAGCATAATGGGGTGTCTGCTTTTACCTTAGTTATTACATGGCTAGATTTGCTAAAAGTTATAACATTTTTACATTTCCTTTTAATTATGCAAAATTACAGAATTTTTCTCGCAAATTCTTCTCATCTCCTTTAATATTCGGAAAAAATTACCACAAAGTTATTTTTATTTTTTCGTTGGCGTTCCATGGTCAACTAAGGAAGCTTTATATCACATACATATGTTTGTCCTTCATAAACTTTAACAATTTCTTTTTTTAAAAAAAATTGTATAAATCCTTCATTATTTTCAACTAATATGCATTTCCTATATTATCACAAGGATTTGTTATAGCGATTCTTATTGTTTAATTCCTCTTATGCCAGATATAGCTAAACAAGGACCAATTCAAATTAATTCAAGTTTGATTTACCAAATTTAACAAAGGGGACAACATAGAAGGTTTCGCCGTCGCAGCATTTATTCCTACAATAAATTTGACTCACAGGCTGAAGTTATCAGGAAAATCCCAACGTCGATACAAAATAAGTTAAGAGATCAAAGGGCAAAAAGAAGGGCAAAAGAAAAAAAATTAGAGTGCTTAGGCCTTCATTAGACGAACAAATTAGAAATTATCAAATTACTCGAGATCAACTCATTGATTCTATAGACAAAATTATATTATCAGATTGGGAAGCTTTATTCATTTTGGTAGACTCACTTAGTCAACCGTTAGGTATAATTTTAACTGACATTTATCACGAAGTTTGGCCAAGTGAACCTTTTTGAGTTTATGATGTTTAATTTGAAGCTGAATGGGGAAACCGCCCGCACAACTACCTTTAAATTTATAATTAATGAAATTTTGTTATTTGTTTTCAACATTATCTATCATTTTATTCTATTTATTTCTTAAGAGTATAACATTAAATTTAAAACACAGTGGAATAACACTAAATTCTTCCTTTGAATAAGCCAAGTTTAATAAGATAGGCAATGTCTTCAATAAGAAAATACATCAATAAAACATTACTTTACGTCCTTTAGTTTATTATATATAATTCTCCTGTATAGTAATACTTTATAATCTGTTTTGTCTAATTTGAAATCAAATTTTTATGACGACTAAATTTTAATTTACGTACTTACAAATATTAATTCATCCAAAATATACTTGCACTATAGTATATCTTTATAAATTCAAATATAAACTTAACTTAAGTTTTTTTTATAAGTAAAATTAACATAAATATTTATGTTTTTCATACAAAATAATAGTTTCGGAAGAAACATACAACAATAATTTATACACGACTTGATTTTCTTCGCATGACGTATTGAATATTGAGTTGAAAGTTTTACAAGACGGTCTCATATAAAGGTGTTTATGTAAATATAATTTTGCCATCGAACATTATAAACATTAATAGTATTTGGAATCACTATAATACATATTCCCATCCTTTATGCCATTTTTTTAATGTGGTTGAAGGTGGATCCATTATCTTATCTTACTTCATATAATAATAAACTACATCTTACTACTGTGTTACGCTGAATTATGAGTAAAATTTAAAGCTATCACCTACAAGATATATTTACATTAAGCAGCAGCTATTGTTCAGAATCCATATCATACAAAACATATATGTAGAGTTGATCATTCACAAATTACAAAAACTCCTAACATTACAACATATGCGTTACAATACTTTCATGATGATCGGTGCATTCAAATCTCCAATTAAAAAAAATTTACCCATTTCTTAATAAGACCATCGTCTTGGAAACGATATATTATGCCGTCCAATCTACTTTGGGAAGAATGTACATACAATCATAGTCTTACATAACAACATTTGCGAGGGACAATAAAAGTACTATTTGATATTTCTATGTTACTCAAACCATTTATTTTTTTCTTTACTGATCTTCGTTCATACAATGTAAAAAAATACAACTAATACATCAATTTTCAAAGATAAATACTTTATCTATTTGTCAACTTGCTTCATTTCATCGATGAACATAAATAAGCTAAACAATGAAATGCTATTAAATATGACTTCATGGGTTATAAATTATACTCTATATTTTTATTTTTCACTTTTCTATTTTCGTTATAGTTGTTGGAGATCACCATACATCTTAAGTAGCTTCACAGGTTTTCAAAAGTTTCTTCAAATGCTACTATAATACAATTCATTCATACGTATCCACCTATATTACTCTCAACAAAATTCATCTATTTATTTTAGAACAACTCCTTCTGTATTCGATCGATAATTCTAATTGCAATAAACATATTTTTATTATTTTTTTAAACTCTTCTTTCTTTTAATTTATCCGCGCATCGCGCGGGTACTATACTAGTTACATATTTAATTACAATTTTTATATACTTCTACTTATGTATGGTACGTAACTTTCGTAAAAGTTTACATATTTATATAACTGTTCAGTTTGATGAGTTTATTCTATTGAATGGATAGAATCTAAATAGAATTTAAAGTTTTAATATTAGGATTTTCTATCTAATTTTAATTAGGAATGATTCAATAAATAAAATTTAGTTGATTTCAAAGTCCTAAGAATTAGAAAAATAATTAAATATTCTTAGGAAAATGATTAAATAATTATATTGTCTAGAATTAAACTTATTATTAAAGGGTAAACACGGAATCTACAACAACGTACATGCCTTTGTAAAGTTGTTCATAAAATCATATATAACTTTAATGTTTTAAATATTAAGCAAGAAATTTGTAATTTAAAGTTTTTTCGTATTAAGAATTTTTACCTAAATAAAATAATTAGAAATATCAAATTTCCAATAAACTTTACCCAACCTAACTCCTAAATAAAGAATTTTTTTAACTATTAGAGATGTAAGATGCATAGTTCTTGCATTTCAATTGTCAAAACTATAATAAGAGCCTAGAAAGAAAAGATGTTTCAATAAACAGCTACTCGAAAAGAACTAAAATTCATTTTTTTCTATTTTTTATAATTGGAGGTGTAAGTTTTGCATATCACAATGCTAAATTATACATTTGATATTTTAAAATCCTAAATATCAGGATTTGTGAAGAAAAAGTATTATGGTTATGTGTTCAGTTAAGGAAATAATTTATACAAGGTAAATTTAAAGTAAAAATTAAAGCTCCAAATATTAGAAATTCTTACATAGTTTAAACAAGGAAAGATTTAATAATAATTTTTTTTAATTTATTTGAAATATTAAAGATTAGGAAAACAATCTAATTACTATTACGATTCCTATTTTTAAGGGGCAAAAAAGGCGAAAGACATTTCACAAAGGAGTTTCATGTATAGCAATAGATTCTCATTTTTCAACCTTTATTTTTTGTGATTCCATGTAGTTGATCATATTTTTTATTTTTTTAATTTTCTTCAATTAGCATAATCATGCTATTTTACTAGTTTTGACTACCTAATATTAGAAATAATAAATTATTAATAAACTTGGTATATAATGAGTGTATTAGAGTAGAAACTCATTGTTGAATGGAGTTATAGACTTATCTTTTCCTTTTCTTTTGAATAATATTTACTTAAGTTTTGTTGAAACTTATTTCAATTTTACATAAGAGTATTATACTATTTTTTTCTTTTGAATTTTAAATTTTTGCTATCATTTTTTATTCTATTTTATTTGCTTTCTTAGTATTGAGTTATTCATTTAGATAGCATGATGTTCATTTTTCAGTTAGAACTGATAGATTATTTTTTTATAAAATATCTGAATAATGTTATGATATTATATTTATAAATATTAATCTTTTTATCATGCACTCCATGATGTTCTCATAAAATATGTATTTTTTTGTATTTATTATTAATTAAAGTAAAATATATTAATTTAAAGATATTTTTTCAATTATTTTTATAATATTAGTTACAAATATATTATTAGTAATTAATATATTTTTCAAGAAACAATATTTATCTTAAATGTCAAAATTAATATTATGCCACGACCTCAGTTCGCCCTCCGTGAACTATTGTGACACACCTAGTCCCTACGACTAGGTATGCCTGACAAGTGCGGAAAAACAATCGAAACGTTGTAGAAATTATAACTTAAAACCAAGATTTAACAAAATGAAAACAAAATGTAAAATATCACTCGGCACATACAACACAATATCTCAAACTTCTACAATAATACCCGGAAACTCACGGGAACACAAGCTAAGAGAAATATAGTAAAATGCTCTAACTCCGGAATGTCGACATCAACATTATGATAGAAGGGCTAATGCTACAAGATAGAATAAAGATGAAGACTCTTCGGTCTGTGGATGCGGCAGATGTACCTCGAAGTCTCCAAAGCTCTCTCTGCCTTAAGGATGGTAAGCATGTGCAATAACCTGGATCTGCACATGAAAAACATGCGCAAAAAGGGCATGGGTACACCATATCGGTACTCAGTAAGTGTCAAGCCTAACCTCGGTTGAGTAGTGACAAGGAAGGTCAGGGCCCTACTAAGGTTAAATAAGATACAAGTTTAACAGTGTGAAATGGCAGTGTAATTAAATAACACAAGATATAAATGACAACAACAACTATTACAAAGGCAAATAAACTACAGTAAAAGATGATCGCAGCGGACTCAACCTTAGGAAGAGTGGGCGCTATGACTTTTACCCAATAGTGGTATCGGGGTCAATTTCCACAAGGAGCTAGAAATGGAGTTGAATATTTGTTTGGTCTAGAAATACGTTTTGGATCCTAATTGTACTTCTACCATTTTTGGATTTTTGTAATTATCAACTACAATTTAACAACTACTAATTAAAGCTGAGTTATGCTAAAATATTAATTATAGGTTGTATGCAAGATAGAGAAAAAGCACTAGGATCGTGGCATTTACCTAGGTGGTCAACTAACGGGTAGAGATTCCTAATACAAGAATGATAATTATGGGGCTTATGCTATAACCGTTAGATGATTGCACTCACTCTCACACCTCTCGGTAGAAAGAATGATTTCGCCTAATTGACTCTCTCGAGACCAATTGGGTAGGCCAATATGCCCAAGCAACTTAGGGTTCAAGTTGGGTCAATTTTGGAGTCATAGACACATTTTCTCAAGAAGTGTCAAGACTCACTAAGCTAGACTTAGTGTTTGCAACCACCAAATCCTAATTAAATCATAAAATTAACCTAAATAGCGAACACCCAGCATCATTCAAGCATTAAACAATCACACCCATTAATTACCCACATTAGGGGTGAGTCACAACCCTAGCTAATGGGTTTAGCTAGACATAATAGAAACAGAAATTGGAGAAATAGTAGATAAAATCAACATATTAATTAACTACAACGTTAATCTACAAGAATCCACGATAAAGCAAGATGAAAATTCCCAAAATAGGCTAAAACTTGAGTCCCACGAGCACAACAGCTATATCTGATACAATCCTTTACCTAAAAATGGAAAAATGTTCTATTTATACTAGGCTAGAAAAATCGGACAAAAATACCCCTACTAGGCTCGTGCGGACTGCGCGAAGTTGACACGCGGCCACACTAGGTTACTTATCTTCTAACTCTTGCTCTCTCAACTTTAGTGATGTGGACCACACAATGATGGAGTGTGGCCGCATGGTGACTAGCGCGGATCGCGTGAACCTGTAGCCCTGCCGCATGAACAGCTTGAGGTGGTCTCTGAACTTTTGTAATGCGGCCCGCAGGAACGTGTAATGCGGCTGCATGAGCTTGTAGTGCGGCCGCGCTGCTTTTGATTGACTTGACTACTTTCTGAACCTCTTTGGTGCGGCCGCATGGCATGATGGTGCAGTCCGCACCAAGTTCTGAATGTCCTCACTTTACTAATCTTTGACACTTGAGCCGGTTTCACTCCTTCGAGCCAATTTTTGACTATTGCCATCTTGTCACTCAAAACTGCATCAAGCGCAACTTGTAAGCATTCTGAGTCTATTTTATGGCAATTCATACATAAAGCATAGGCAAGTATGGGCATAAAATATGTTAAAAATCACAGTTATCAACTCCCCCAAACTAAAACATTTGTTTGTCCTCAAGAAAATAAAATAAGACCCACCCCCCAAAAGGAAACATCCGAGTAATTCCAGCTTATCATAAAACAACCTCATCAAGCATCAATTGGGACTCACAATTGCCCTCAGTACGAATGCATCATTAACACATTTTTACCTTTTAAGAACTATGGATCAAATGTGACACAAGAGCATCGAGGGTTGACTTATTTCATCAAGGAGCTTTTCTCAAATACCTTGGTCATTGTGGAACCCAAAATCATACATCCTCAACTCTCCCTAAGGGAACCTCACCTTTTAGAGTAATGACACACAAATCGGATTTTTCACTCATATCTCTCACAAAGAAGGTCATAAGTCCGGCTCTAGGTACCATATGCTTGCCCCTTGTGTAAGTATCCACTAATGTAGGTTCTATTCGACTCAAGATCATATAGGGCTTTTGTGGAGTCATTGTAAAGGCTTTTGGTTAAAGGTAGGATATATTTTGTTCAAGTGGGTTCAATCTTCCCTCAAGCACTTCTTTTGATTCAATTTGGCACATTTTCTTGACTCATTTGAGTATTCACTTCTTTTTAGAGAGGTTAGAGAGACACACTGTTGCTCTTTTTTATGCAACTCAACACATTTCTCCTTTTTCTACTTTTTCGCAATCTTATTAAGTTTTGTTTTCTTTGGATCCCCTTTTCGACCTTATTCAATTTGGTCTAGAGAAGCTAGGCACCAAGGTGCAATGGCCGCAAAACATGAAATCAGACCCCTCCACTAGGAAATCAATCGTCCTGTGCGAGTTCCATCAGGAACGGGGACACAAAACCAAGGACTGCATAGGCCTATGGCAAGAAGTAGTCAGAATGCTGAACCAGGGATACCTGAATGAGTTACTCAGCGACAAAGGAAAAATCAACTTTGCGCGCGGACGGGAACAACTCTGTGGGCCACTAAAGTCGCCTTCCCCAACACGGACGATAAATATGATCATCGGTGGTGATAACAACTCAACGATCAACCACGTCAAGTTCGCCAACACGCACAGACTGAAGCGGACCATCTCCCACGAACGGTATGATAACTTCAAAGGTAGTATCGCCTTCGATAAGTCTGATCTCACCACACACACTTAAGGATTGCTAAAGACATCGAGTTAAGGGCCCACAATGACGTTAGTTCCAATTCAAGCGCACGATGGCCCCTCACGACCATATGATGATTGTTTGGTCAACACAAGAGTCTCAAAGGCCACAATTTTCACCATCTTGAACACAACATTATGTCTTTGACCATGGGATCAAAGGCAAATGTGTTAGACCCAAGTGAAGCTTGCCTGAGGTCTCCTTAACTACGAATTATTGAAAATAAGAAAAGAAGAAAAAATAAAAAACGGACTCAAACCCTTAATAAGGTTGTCACGCCATCTATCATTGGGAAGATCCACCCGGTTCAAACAACACACTACCCTTGGAAAGAACTGTGGTATTAAGAAAACCAAGGGCTTATTGAAAATACCAAAACCAAAACAAAAGGCTACGAGCCTCATTATTAAGGTAAAAAGAATTTTTTTTAACAAAAATAGAAAAACCAAATGAATATGTACAACGGGGAGTAGAACATACAACTGGATGAATATATACATAAGAGTCTAAAAGTAGCCAAAGTGAGAAGTTATTTACAGGTCAACTATTAAATCCAAAATACAGACTAGAAATGAAATAAATATATACAATCATCCAATGTATCAGGATCAAAATAGTTGGGCGTACCCCCACGAATAAAATCTGGCACTATCCCCAATGCCAACTACCAAAATAAGCTCAAAAACAGAGATAAAGGATATAGAAAGGCCCCTCAAGCCTGGTCCACATGCATGGGGTCTCCTGTCGTCCCCTGATCCTCTGTAGTAGCCGAGACCTCAGACTGGTCTCCAACCTGCTGCTCTGAAGTTGGTGCAAGATCCGACTGCTGGACCGGTGGCACCTCCGGCACCTCACCGGAGGGAGTGCCCTGAATCTCATCCAACTCAATCACCACTCCCTCAGTGTTGGTCAACTTCCTCTTCTTCCTCATAGGCCGTGGTGCCTGCTCCTGCTGTGGCTCAGGTACTGGGACTGCTGCTAGAGGGGCTGGGTCCCCTAATAACAAGTCTAACGGCATCTGATCCGCCATTAGCTTGTCCACATCTGCTCGAAGAACCTTTACCGACTCCTTGGATGCCCTGGTCTTCCTCATTTTCTTGTTCTCCCAAGCCAATTTCTCCAAGGCTGTGATGTGAGCCCAACTGCCTTAGTAAAGGCAGTCTAAGTCTCAGGTATCTTCTTCTGGTTGGCCAGGAGCGTCTGTAATATTTCCTCAATAGATGGAGGAACCTGGATAGTGGCCGGGGTAGACTGAGCCTCAGCTGAAGTGGCTAATTGGACAACTTGGATATCGCTACGGACATCTAGTTGTTCAAACTGTCCAATGTCACAGATAGTTGTTGGGCTGTCAATGGGTTGGACTAGGAAACTGGAACTGTAGGGGCAGCTGAAGAACTAGGGCCTGCAGAAGAAGAGGGCCTATCAACTAGGACAGATATAGCTGGAATGGAGGGAAGCTCTATAGAAGGCTCGACTTCAACCGGCTCCTCAGACTGGCCGGTCGGGACAGAGGTAGATGACTTGCTTTTCTTGTCCCCCTTCGGGTTATCTGGACCCTAAATACTGAACCAGGAGAAGGAAGCTATTGGGTGCACTGTCACATCATAATGCATTTTCTTCACCTTCAAGTCCGTAAAGTACAATGTCAGAGTGTTTGGGTAAGGATAGTTCCACGAACTGTCAAACCCCATAGCAGTGATTGCCCTGTACATAACATTCCCCACATTGATAGGGAATCCTGCCATAATGGAAGAAATAAGCACATCCAAGGGAAGAGGGACGGTCTAGTCATGAGAAGTGGGATCCAACCTATTGTAGACAAAGGTGAGCCACCCTCTCGCGTTGAAATTCATATTCTTCCTAAGGATTTTCACTCATGCCTGTATCCAATCCGGAACAACACCTGGATGCGCTAAGAACTGAGCTAACCATGGGCGAACCTCCTCTTTCGGTGCCAACTTCTCCAAGTATTGGCTCTCATCTTCATCCTTGAAACCCATATAGTCATTGAATGCTTTTCCTGAAAATGCCACATTCTT
The DNA here is from genome assembly GCA_032618575.1 of Nicotiana noctiflora. Taxonomy (NCBI): domain Eukaryota; kingdom Viridiplantae; phylum Streptophyta; class Magnoliopsida; order Solanales; family Solanaceae; genus Nicotiana; species Nicotiana noctiflora. Next base: position 54,804 of record JASVEL010013107.1, read on the forward strand.
GTTTCTCACTTTGGTCACGGTGGAGTCCTTTTTGGTGTAGGTGACATTTGTGTAGAACTCTTTGACCATGTGCTCATTGTGCATTTACCAGCCCGTCACTGAAGTGGTCCCACCCGCTTCTCGTTTGTAATTGCTCCTAGACTTTGGGTAGGAATGACAATAGGTCCTTGGTTATGATGCACCTCTCAGGGATGAGATGCCTTTGGGACCACATTTCCCGGAATTTGTGGAAGGTCACTTGACTCACAAAGCGGTCTCCCACATCTCAGCCTTCTTTGTTCATTCAACACCACCAACCTCGGGTACCCCACTAATCGGGACCTCCTCAGCACTCTCCCTATATTCTGAAGCTGTGGGGGAGGTAGAGTATTTTCCACTGCCTGCTGCTGAGCCATCAAACGATTCAGATTGTATAGCTTGTGGATCTTCGGCTGGGACTAGGGGGCTTGCCCCGACTGAGCTAATAGTTCCTGAGAGGGAAGGTACTCACTCCTCAACTGCTCCTCATCAGTCACTACTTGCTTCATTGTCTTTAGTCTGGGTTGGGGAATGAGTTTCTTTAGCTTAGCTTTCCCTCCACGTGAGGGTTCACCTCGACTGGTTATTTGGCACGTCGTCCTCTTTGTTTCACCACTCTCTACACACAAACGATTCTAACATTGTTAGTATAAGAAATTGTAGTGTGTTATCATATGCATAACAAGGCAGAGCATCAAGAAATAATTATGCAGGCAAAGACCAGATAAAAGCTACACGGGCCGCGCCAACAAGGTATGTGGCCGCACAAGGCAATACTGAAAAACACCTTCACTCTGAACATGTCCTATGCGGGCTGCACCGTCAGGTAATGCGGCCGTGCGGGAACAGTGCGGTGCGCACAAATAGGTCATGCGCTCGCACTGTGCATCAACTCCAATTGGGGACTTTCTGAACTTCACTAATGCGGGCCGCACAAACATGGCATGAGGCCGCGCAGAGTATGGCACGGACCGCAGAAACTTATGATACGGCCGCGCTAGGCCATTACTCCAATTACGACCATTCTAAATCTCACTGACACGGGCCACATAAACAAGTAATGCGGCCGCATGGGGCATGACGCAGACCGCACAAACATGTCATGCAGCTGCACTAGGCTTTTAATACTGGGACAACTAGGGTTCAACAAAAATAGGGAAAATCTTGAACATTTTAGCATCCTACTTTGTCCCTACACGTTTATAACATGCCCATCATATCAATGAACAACAAGAACAACCTAAACTATCCTAAACATGAATAATGAAGAACAAAAAAAATATAGAAAAAAATGAAGAAGTTATCACTAAGAAAACATGTATAAGGTATAAATTAACACTAATTAAAAACTAATGTGAGAAATATGTTACCAGGAAAGTGAAAAAATGCTCTTGATAATACAAATGAGAGTCTCAAGATGAATAGAAAAAAATTAGGGTTCAGAGGTCGAGTTGGCGAAAAGTTTACAATGAAGCCCTGGGGGTCTATTTATACAGAAACGACGTGGGCCCCCAAATTACCCTCCAGCGCAGCCGCGTGAACACAACCGCGGACCGCGCTGGGCTTACCGCATACTGCTTTGGTTAAGACTTCTGATGCGGGCACACCAATGTGAATGTAGCCGTGCTATACAGCACGAACCGCACAATCATGGGGTGCAGCCGCAATAACCAACATCAGAGAACAGGCCATCTCAGATCAAGCTAGTACGAACCGCACAAGAAAGTTTGCGGCCGCACTAACCAACTTCAGAGACTTGGCAACGTTTGCCTTGGCTGGTGCGGACCGCACAAGCAAGGGTGCGACCGCACTAACCAACTTCAGAAACTAAGTATTTTTTGCACAGTTGTTTTTCATTGATTTAACACAATCCCTGAAACATCTCACAACCCATTTGCTCAAAAATCCTACTCTACAGTAGAAATCAAAAAGAAATAAAAAGACATGGGTTGCCTCCCAAGAAGCGCCTGATTTAATATCGTGGCACGATGCATGTCACCTCATATCACTTCAAATCAGGAAACGCCACCAGGTGGCTCTCATCAAACTCTCCAAGAAATAGTATATAATAACAAGAAACAGTATGAGATATTGCAATACTATAAGTCAATGAGAAATGAAATCACAGAAACAACAATTCAATACACAGAGATGGTAACAGGAGATATGTCGGGATACTGTCACATAGCCCCAAACATAAATGTGCAGAGGATTTTCCGGGATACCGTCCCGTAGTCCAAATCATAAATGAGCAAGAGAATCTCTCGAAATACCGTTCCGTAGTCTCAAAGTAAATATCCTGTGTAGAGGAATCTCTCCGGATACCGTCTCGTAGTCCCAAAGATAAACATACAGGGGAATCTCCTGGAATATCGTTCCGTAGTCCCAAAATAAATGCACAACTCATTAAATATACACAACATACCAGCTAGGAAAGATCTACAGTTCTAATCGAGTACGTAGCAAAGAAGAGAGGTAATTCTTACTCTAAACATGCTACAAAATATCAATGTAAGTAGTTAAAATAGATAAGATAGTTAAGAACGTAATCATGCTTTCCTAAGATAAACATGAGGCCACGTACACAGGTATTGCTCAATTAAAGGAAAACATAGATATTTACTTAATAAAAATGGGGGTTTTCAATAATTAGCACATGTACGCACTCTTCACTCCATGTACACGATATTCATATAACAACAATACCAAAATCCTAAGTGGAGTTCCCCCAAACAAGGTTAGGCAAGCCACTTACCTCAAACCAAGATCAAAATCAATATTAAATCATGCTCTCGCTACGAGTATCCGGCTTCGAATGGCCCAAATTTAATCAAATCAATTACATAACGTAAATACAGCTACAAGCAACTCATTTAGCTAATGAATTCAAAGCTAAGGCAAGAAAATAGTAAAATGCCCAGAAATCCTCCCCGAGCCCACGTCTCAGAATCGGGTAAAAGTCATAAATTATGAACACACATTCACTCACAAGTCTAAGCATACCAAATTTACTCAAATACGATACCAAAATCTCGATCAAAATCTCAAAATTCGGCCTAAGAGCTTTTCTCAGTTTTCCCAAATTTTCGCCCCAAATCAGAAATTAAATAATGAAATTAATCTTAGATTTAGGGGATGTAATAAAAAAGGAGTTAGGAATCATTATCCACAAACTTCCTTTGAAATCTTTCCAAATTTTGCTTTCTACCGAGCTCTCAATCAAATTTTTGAGTTATGAACTCAAACCCTCATTTTGAACTCTTAAAAAATTTTCCGAGATGCGTTCTTCTTTGCGAACGTGACGCTACCATCACGAACGCGATAAGCAACTTCCACTGCTCCTTTTCAAATGCGAGGTTCCTCTCGCGAATGCATAACTTAACTGACGGACCCTTCGAGAGCGCGGGACCTCTTCACGAACGCGTAGGCTAAATGCCTGAAGCTCCCTTCGCCCTATTCCTCTATGTGAACGCGAGGATCATGTCGCAGACACGTATGCTTGATCCCACACCTTCGCGACTGTGGGAACATCATTGCGAACGCTAAGTACAACTTAGCTGCCTCTCCCAGATGCTCTACGCGATTGCGAGACCCCCCTCGCGTACACGATGAAGGATTCTTCTAGAGCAAAACACCAGAAATCTGCCATTTCTCTAATTCCAAAAATGACCCGTTGAGCATCCGAAACACACCCGAGGCCCCTGGGACCTCAACCAAATATACCAACCAATCTTAAAATACCATACGAACTTAGTCAAGTCTTGAAATAACATCAAACAATGTTAAAATCATGAATTATCCTCCGATCCAAACTTAATGAACTTGAAATTTAAAATTTTTACAACCGATGTCGAAACCAAACCAAACCACGTCCGATTGACCCCAAATTTTGCACACAAGTCATATTTAACACTATGGACCTTCTCCAACTTTCGAAATCGGATTTCGAACCCGATACCAAAATTTTCACTATCGACTAGAAACTCAAAAAATTCAACTTTCGTCATTTCAAGCCTAAATGAGCTACATACCTCTAAAACACAATTCGGACATGCCCACTAAGCCAAAAATGACCCAACGGAGCTAACGGAATCGAAGGAATTCTATTCCGGGGCCGGCTCCACACTGTTCTGACTATAATATAAATTCTAAGACCTAAACTCTTATTTAGAGACTAAGTGTCCCAAAACACTCTGAAACTCAAAATGAACCATCGTGACAAATCACTATAGCAGAAAAACAGTTAAGAGGGGATCAAAGCATAAATTCTCAAAACAACCAGTTAGATCGTTACAAAACCTCAAGATTCTTTGCTCACTTCATTGATTACTAAGTCATACACATAGATGCACTTTGTATATGTAATTAAATAAAAGTTTTAACATTTTTTCTCTCCAAAAATCTCAAGGTTCTTTACACACTTCATTGACCACTTATGCATACGTAACTAAATCAAATTTCTAAAGTGTTTCGCTTTTGATTTCTATTTTTTTTTCTTCAAATGATAGAATTATGGACCGTTATGAATCATCGTATTTGTTTTGAGGATTTCGTGGTATCCCATGATATGTCAAACATCCCAAACGTCTGTCTTTTATTACAAATGTTCCCATCAATGTCTTTTCTTCTTACTACGTACTAACTTTACACGACATATGCAGAAAAGTACGCTGAGTGGAGTAAAGTTGAAAAGCAAAATGTGAATGGTTGTGATAAGACTACAATATCATCATTTGCTTATAACAACAAAATAATCTATTAGAGTATATACCATAACACCAAGTACAAAGATTGCAAAATGTGACGCAGAGTTGTCGACTAACTATAAAAACATGAACAGTATAATCACGTAGTGGTAAGTAATAAGAACCATTGCATGTGCATCTAGTAGTAAATAGGGAGTATTTGAAAAAAGAAGAAGGGCTAGAGGTAGTGCGAACGCACGTCGTGTTGGCAAGCGGGCATCAAGAAATGATATTGTGTATATGTGTAAATTACGATTAAAGGTGCGTGAATTTTGTATAAATATTTTATTTGAACCCACTTAATAACTATATTTTAAGAGTAAAGTTATATACTTTTAAAATCGAATCTGCTTGCACAAAATCTTTGCGCCCCCAACTAGAGGTGCGGAAAAACACCCCGGCCATCTTCCATTACTTTTTGGTATCGTTTACAAAGAAAACTGAGGAGCTTAAGCAGTGGAGTGGAGTACTAGGGGATAGCTGTATTCCTCCATTATTAAAATGGCTCTCTTTTTCCATGTAAAATTCATTCGATAAATTTCCTCTTTGGATCACTGCTTCCTTGAGTTTTCTTGAAACTGAACCAGATTCACTAAAATATATTTTCATTTTCTGAACATCCTAATGTTCTGCATGCAATGTTTTTTTCTTTCAAAAATGCAGCCCTTTATTGCTCCATGCATATATATGAATAACCTCCTTTTAATCCAAAAAAATAATACTGTAGTTGATATCCTAACAGTCTACAAATTCAGGTAAAATATGAAGTAATTAAAAAATTAGTGACATATTTTTAATGTATATAACTTAAATCAAAGAAGTGGCATGAAGCAGCAAACGAAGGTTATGGATACAGACAGAGTTGTACATTTTACGCTTTCAGTTGTTCCGCCCCGACGATGTCTTATTCGTATTTAACCTTGATTAGTCTGCCTAAAATGTATATTTTACGCTTTCAGTTATTCCGCCCCGACGATGTCTTATTCACATTTACACCTTGATTAGTCTGCCTAAAATGTACATTTTACGCTTTCAGTTGTTCCGCCCCGACGATATCTTATTCGCATTTACACCTTGATTAGTCTGCCTAAAATGTACATTTTACGCTTTCAGTTGTTCCGCCCCGACAATGTCTTATTCGCATTTACACCTTAATTAGTCTGCCTAAAATGTACCAAAACATTCTATTTTGAAATTTTCTTTTAATTATTTGATTAAAATTTCGGTGACTTACAATATCTCGTTGCTACATATATTATTTTACTTAGATAGTTAAATCATTTTTTTTAAATTTTCTTCTTTTACATTCTTCTAATATCTAAAAGAAACATTCAGGTACTCTGGTCTTGAGGCTTCCTCCCTATCCTCCACCCAATTAGGGGAATTTTGAAATGCACACGTCAGATTTCTTACGTCATATAATGCCCCCGTGGAGTCAATAGTGTGTAATTCTTTCTTACACGTCGGATAGTGTGTAGTTCTTATTTACACGTCGGATAGTGTGTAATTCTGGAAATACATTTCTAGTGACCTTAGCTGCTTAATTATAACTAAAGAAAAGGCTTAAGGTCATGGCACAAACCAAATAATGATCAACACGACCCTATTAATACTTTCCTGGCCGACAAATTTATAAAACAAATTAAGTAATACTATGAGTTTCAACTACTTTGCAAAGTAGAGTGATAACTAACGTGTACACTTAGAGAAAAATTTAATCTTCTTTTCATATCAGTTAACGTTTTGTATAAAATATGTTTGACGATGAAAAACATGAGAAAGTATCATCAAGCGAAGCACGGCAAATTATATATGACGGAAAAGACCACATGCAAATATTTTCTCTCTAGTACTATCAAAGACATGATGAACTGAATACAAAGAAATTGGACAAGAAACATATTATGTGAGTTTCGCGATCAATAATGAAATTGGACAAGAAACATATTATGTGAGTTTCGCGATGAATAATCATTCCCAAATCTCTTGTAAAAGAGAGGTTTTCCAGTAAGTTGATAGTAGACATAAACAAATTTTAACTATGATAATATTCTGATGATAATAGAGAGAGAAATGAATACTCAACCCTACCTAAATTGGTATTGATGGATCCCACGAAAATTTGCAGCCGCTACCCTTCGGGTACGCATTGGATATAACCTACTCATTGTGCAATAACTGGCAAACCACACACCAAATGTAAAACGTACTAGATAAGCCCAATGCGACAAACTCTGATTGAGGAGACTAGTGAGGGGAATTGATCCCCAGGTACTTGCTGAGTTGACAGTGCAAAGAAAGGGAAAAATATAACAAGTCTACAGTGTCACCATTATTCATAGCATGCAGCAAAAGAATGTAATGCAGTAGTACAAGATTGCAAAAGTCAACTATTAGAACCACGTATAAGGCAAAAGTGGCATTGAGTCATAGACTGAAGAAACCATTGCATATAGTAAATAAATCTCCTACTTGATTCAACTGACACAAACGAAGAACTAGAGGTGTGAACAAACTGCATGTCCTCCAAAATTTCCTCATTCATGTACGCAACTAAGCATTCCTTTTTTAAATACAAATAAAATAGAGAAGAGAGAACGAATTGAAACTGAAGGAATAAGTGAATGTTATTTTTTGTACTAGAAGGATTTGGTCTTAGTCATCGCTGCAGATCAATTTGTACTTCAGTTGAAATACAAGCAAATTCATCAGGTCATTTCCCGAAATCTTGTTCATTTTTTCCAACAATGAAATTCATTGGGTAATCTATACAATGTATTTCTACAAAGGCTTTACGATATACAGATTCGATTTCTTCTAACTTCAAATAATGAGATCAACCACAGCAAACTAGTTCGATAAGTTCAGTAAATTACATTTGCTATTCAGTAATACAGGGCAGATGAGGTGGGATACATCAAAAAATTAACCAACTACATTTCACTCCCAACTTAGTTCGGATTGACTATAGCTATGACCATTTTGGAGGCATTTCCTCGCTTCAATAAGAGACCCAAAGTTCTTGTATATACCTTAAGCAAAATGGCATCAGCAACAACATGTGGAATAGATTGAAACATATCCCCTCCTACATAGCTTAAATTCTAACACATCTCATTTTCTGAAACATCCTAAGGTTTATTCCTAAAATGCAGGAAAAACCAGACTTCCCAGTGAAGCAGTAAGGGCAATGCAGCTTCTGGAGTGAATACTAGTGCGCATCCACAAACATCTTCATGCGGTTCATATCAACAAAGCTTGATATTCTACAAACTGATCAGGTAAAATATGAAACAATACTCTTGCATCCACCTTTGCAGCATTACTTTCAATGATTTGAAAATCCTAATTTATTTGAGCATCTCAATCATACAAATTGCAAAACCGTCACAACCCAATTTAGAGATGTGTCTCAGCTAAAATCATACAATACGACAAAGTCCAACACCAATACTAACTTCCCTTTTGTAACATACTAACTCCATCACCAAAAAAGATTAGAAAGTAGTACTTATAAGTCTTAAGATAACCAAAATACTCGTGAACTTGACAAAAAGAGCAATCCTAAAGAGTATAAAAGAACGGACGACAATGATGACAAAAATTCTTCGCTCCAGCTCACATAATAATCTTACTGGGGTGATCCCAAAGACTATTGGTGAGATGATTTCCCTCGAGTCGTTGGATCTCAGCTATAACCAATTAACAGGAGAAATTCCAGTTACATTAACACTGTTAGATTTCCTTCAGGATCTCAACTTGTCTTATAACAATTTGAGTGGAAGGATTCCAAGCAGTCCGCATTTTGACACTTCGTATCAAGATGGAACAGCATATATTGGAAACAAATACTTATGTGATGCACCTGGTGGAATGAATTGCAGTAACAATGGTCTATCTATCACTGAAACTGTAGAGAACAAATATGATCAAGAAAATGTCCTTCCTTTGCTTGGTACAACTAACATTTTAGACCATACAATAATACTCTCCTCAAGCTGGATGCTGAAATACATTGAGCACCTCAAGCTTGGACAGAAGAAAGTGGTGCTATGGTGATCCTAGACCTTTGATCATTAAGCTGTCCAACTGCAAAGTAGTAGATCGAGCTACTCTTGATCTTTTCTTGCACAATATGACGATCCATCTTAATGTGGTTGGTCCTTTCATGGAAGATGGGGTTACCAGCTACCTACGAGACTTTGCTATCACAATACAAAGCAACTGGCTCATGGACAGTAACCTGCAACTCCTTAAGCAATCCCAAAAACCCAGTAATTTACTTATTGATCTGGCGAGTGGTTATGAGTTTCTACCTGTTTCTTTCATCATTGTTAGTGTGCAAAGGCTTAGAACAAGGTATAATTTGATATAACATTGGTTACCCGTACCGGGTTTATTATTGAGCAACTATTATTGTCAAAAGTTGTTGCTATGAGTACCAAAGTTATGTGGTAAATCATGTGATTATATCATAAGTAAAGGGTCTATCAAAACTTTCATGTCTCGGCTAAAATCACAACACAACAAGCACCCATAAGAAAAAGTCACCAAAATTACTAACCTCCCAGTACTAAAACAATAATACTAGGTCCTTCACGAAAATTAAATAAAAAAATTTCCAACGGACATTAGAAGTTTTACGATAACCAAAGTACTCATGCAAACTAACAAAGCACTCCTAAGAGTTCAAGGAAAGGGCAAGAATAAATGATAAAGACCTCTTCATCAACAAGGGGATCACCGATGCTATCAACTTTGCAAGCTCTAGATAGGTAAGTCCTCATCTACGTCAATAGATGTCTCTGTAAAATAATAGAAAAAATGTGAGTCACCTAGATTAATGAGTAGATAACGTTTACCAACAACTACTTATGTGGACATAAGTCAAGAAGCACGCCAGTACATGGTATTCACAAAATATATTAGAAATGCCTTTCCTTATAACAATAACCAGTGATTTATTATATCATAAATACATCATATATAAGGTAACGATGCGGTAACAGACAGGCATCATCTTAGCCCCATAACAAAAATCATAAGCTATGTAAAATACGATATCACAATCAACTACGTAGGTTTAAGAAGCTTACAACAATGTACCATGTAAACGATAGGCAACCAAAAAAATCAAAATCATGAAAATAAGGTTTTCTCTGAGGAACTTCTGACACACATTGGCAGCCATTGCAAGAAAGCAAGGATCCGACAAAGAATTACGGATTCAAGGAAAAAATCAAGATTAGGAGTTCTTTTTTCTGACATTTTACGTTCATCTGAATCACACTCCGCTATGGAGTGGCTTTCTTGTAGTAGGATTTAGATGGATCCTAAGATCCAATTTTATGGGATTACTTTCTTTCTTTCATCTAATGTTAGATTTGTTTGATCTTTCTTAGTGCAATTTCGAAATTCAAATTGAAAGCAGTCCTTTGAATCCTTCACATTCTCACCTATGCTTAACAACACCACAACAACAAACCTAGTAACTATTTTCCTACAAGAGGGGTCGGTAGAGAGTAAGATGTACGCAGCCTTACTCCTACCCCTAAAAGGGTAGAGAGGTTATTTCCGATAGACCCTCGACAAATTCTCACCTATGCTTGATTGATCATAATTTGTTTTTTCTTATCCTGAACGCGAGCAAAGGCTAGTCTTGATTCTACTTGCGATCATATCTAGGCAACTAAGAGGGTTTATATCTATATGTGGGACCTAAGGTGGGTTGGTCAATCATCTTTTAACACAATCACTATTTGTTAATCGCGAAAGGTACACCTAGTGAAGAAGGCTATAATAGTTTGGCGTAATTTAAAGAAACACCAAATAATTTAGAAAGTGAATAGATTAAAGAGTAATGAAGATCATATGTTAGTCAAAGGCGAAATTCATATCCAAACTTTTTTTTTTCTTATTAGAATCTCCAACCATCAATTCTGCCTCCGGAACTCTAGCATTTTTCAATTCACTTTAGTTCTAGGATCGTTCATACAGTTATCTAATTTCTAAAGTTGTGTTCAGGAAACATTAATTAGTTAATTAGAAACCCCAATCCTCGTACGATCAACAATAATTTATACCATCTTTGACAAGTACAAGAGGGGTTGCTCTTAGTAAGCAACCCCCACTTCCAACCGAGAGGTTGTGAGTTCGAGTCTCCCAAGAGCAAGGTGGGAAGTTCTTGGAGGGAAGGATGCCGGGGGTCTATTTGGAAACAGCCTCTCTACCCTAGGGTAGGGGTAAGGTCTGCGTACACACTACCCTCCCCAGACCCCACTAAGTGGGATTATACTGGGTTGTTGTTGTTGTTGTTGTTGTTGTTAATACAAGCGTGTGTAGCTCAAGCATATCGTTCACGAGCAATTGGGAACATTTCCTTCAATCAATCTATAACTACATTGCATTAATCCAGTGTTAATTTTATTAGAAAGAGTATTCATTATATCCCTATATACTCATCCCTCTTTGGTTTCATCTTCGACCTACATATCATCAAATTGTGTTTTACCCAGGCCATGGTAACTCAAATCAATCAATAATCCAACTTTTCAATTGGTTCACATCATTTATTCATTGGAATCACGTATAATTTCATGAATACTACTAGTTTCTTTAACCTTTGTTTCGCGATCAAGGTACCAGCGGTAACAATAACCAAGCCTCAATCCCAAATAAGTTGGGGTCTACTATATCAATTATCACTGACCATATTTTCTATTTAAATTTATCCCATACTAACATTACAAAACAAAAATTAAAATGAAAAGTACTAGAAGGAATCTCGAATAGGGCTTACAATTCAAGTATATGTTAACAAGCATGTAGAACATATCATGCTCAAATCATAGTATCTCAAAGAGGAATAAGAGACTCAGAGAAAGAAAAGAACCTAAAGTGAACAGATTAACATGACTACAACATATTTTCAACTAATTGGCATCGCTTATATAAATCTTCTATAAAAATACATAACTCGCCCCTAAGATTTATCCCAAAAACTCAATTCTTCACCTAAACTTCAATGGCGATCCCTTACACCAATTATGGTTCAGAGTGGAACTAATACCTCCTTGAAAATAAATAAAATCAAGCTTGAAGAGGACTACATTTTACACGTTCCTCCATGTGTCAAATGCCGCTTCTAAAAAAATTTATTTTTCACTTTGTTCAATCTTTTCTTAGATGAGTGATTTTAATGGTCTTGCGGGTAGGAAGTAGGGGAGGCGGAAAGGCCCTGGTAGTGATATGTTGCTATATCATTGTTGGACGTATAAATGTTCATGAGAACCTACCAAAATACATTTAACTTGGTAAGCATCGTCATATCACATAACACCCCGAAACCACTTATCCATTTCAACCATCTAATTTTGATGCTATATAAAAACCCCAACCTCCACTCTTTTAACATTTTAGCACGACCTAAGAGAGGAAAAGCACCCTAAATATAGAGGGGTTGAGCCATAACCCAAAATCTTAGGTCCGTAAGGTATGGAAAAGGCTTAAAATTCATGTTTTAGTTAAATTAAGCGTTGGGGCTAATAATTTGGATTCAACTACCAAAAACATGATTTTTGTCTACATTCCGCCTTCGGTGCCAAATCATATGGGACTTTGACTTCAAAGAGGAAAATATTTCTCCTTAGTTAATGAGTGTGACTAATTAGCTATCGGCAACCATATATTAATGATGAGATTAGGGGTGAAGAGGAGAATATGAACCTAGGGTTCATCCCTGGGTTGAAATTAGACGATTGGATGCCCAAGGGCTAAAGTGAAGCATTCTTTGGAGCTTGTTTCATTGTTAACTCACTACGGCTTCGATTTTATGAAGGTATACAAAAATTGAGCCATTGAGGTAATGTTAAAGGCTAGACCCAACATAGAATTTTGTTTTACTTGTAACTTGATTTTTTATAAAAGATGTTGCATGTGTTAGGTTGTGATATATAGGGGATATACGCGTAAACAAACAAGTTTATAGTACCTAAAGTATAGTATCTTCAATAAGGATGAATGTGATATGAATGTGCTAAGACTCTTATTGTATTTAGATACATAAATTGATTAGTTAAATCACACATAATTAGTTAAAAGAAAAAGATGTCATGTGCATGCATGTGAGATACCATAATGACCCGTCTAGTCGTTTTGACTTTTTAAGCTTTTTTCTCCAAAATACCCTTCACGTAGTTCTATCCCGGAGTTTTGATTTGCTTGCAAACTTTGAAGTCAAATGGATATCATTTGGTTCACTGTGCGAGAAGGTTTCACTTTATTTGGAAAAATGTGGTCTAATTTAAGATCTTATAATTCCGTTAGATTTGAATTTTTATTTGAGACTTGTCAAGATTGATGGGGATAATTTTAAAGTTCATATGGTTGGTAATTGACAATTAAGTCGGTTTTAGCATTTAATATTCCTATTTATGGTGAAAGATGGTCATAAGAAGAAATAAGACTCGAATTCGAAATTTATTGGTTCCTTTGGCTTCATATTGATATTTGTGACTAGCGGGGATAGGTTGCGTCATTCCCTAGACAATCAGGTGAGTTGTGGATCGAATTTGGTGGAATAGGAAGTTTTTAAGTTAGGAAAGTGAGAAAATTTGACAAGATGCAACTTTTTCGACGTTTCGTCGATTCCATTAGGTCCGGCATTTGATTTTTGACTTAGTAGAGTCATTGGTTCAGCTACGGAGAGGTTCCGGTGTGATTTAGGTGGTTGGTTGAGAAACCAGCTTTTTAGACGATATGTAGTTGTCAACGGTCAACATCAGGTCAAGACGGATCCGTTTGGGTGTTTTCCGAGTTCGAGAAGCTCTTCGTATGATTATTTAGGATTTGTCCATAAGTTTTGATGAGATTCCAATGAGTTTCAAATTGATTTGGGTTGTGTCATGCTCGTATTTGAGATTCTGACGTTTGTTTGGCAGAATGAGGAACCATATTGAGAGAAAGACCTTTTATTTGCGATTCCTTAAGTTTGATGTTTCCTCATGTTTAACCGATATTTTGATGTTTCCTCAAGTTTAATTCCAGTGGTTATTGACTTTAGCAGTGTTTCATTGGGACTTAGGGTTTTGAACTCAAAAGTTGGAAAGTTGTAAACCATGGATTTGAGAATCAAGATGAAGGCTTTTAGAATGAGCTTTCTGAATCTAAAATATATAAGTCATAGGTAATCTAATAAATAAAATTTTAAAACTCAGCCAAGTTTATTATGCCTTAAACACTTGCAATGATATTTTTAAAAAATATTTTGGGCTGAGCATCATGTTTTACTCTTGCCTGAGTGGCTAATGTGATTTTGCTAACTGAGTAAGGCCGGGCGGCCTATATTGTGAGGATACATTTGGATCGGGTTGCACGCTGCAGCACTGTTATACTGATACTAATATAAGGAATGAAGATCATATGTTAGTGAGGCGAAATTCATATCCAAACTTTTTTTTTGCTTATTAGAATCTCTGACCATCAATTCTGCCTCCGGAACTTTGGCATTTTTCAATTCACTTTAGTTCTAGGATCGTTCATAAAGTTATCTAATTTCTAAAGTTGTGTTCAGGAAACATTAATTAGTTAATTAGAAACCCCAATCCTCGTAGGATCAACAATAATTTATACCATCTTTGACAAGTGCAAGCTATAGCTTTCTACAAAGGTTTTTTTCACTCACAATACAAGCATGTGTAGCTCAAGCATATCGTTCACGAGCAATTGGGAACATTTCCTTCAATCAATCTATAACTGCATTGCATTAATCCAGTGTCAATTTTATTAGAAAGAGTATTCATTATATCCCTATATACTCATCCCTCTTTGGTTTCATCTTTGACCTACATGTCATCAAATTGTGTTTTACCCAGGCCATGGTAACTCAAATCAATCAATAATTTCCCACTTTTCAATTGGTTCCATATCATTTATTAATTGGAATCACGTATATTTTCATGGATACTACTAGTTCATTTAACCTTTGTTTCGCAATCAAGGTACCAGCGGTAACAATAACTAACCCTCAATCCCAAATAAGTTAGGGGTCAACTATATCAATCAACACTGACCATATTTTCTATTTAAATTTATCCCAGACTAACATTACAAAACAAAAATTAAAATGAAAAGTAATAGAAGGAATCTCGAATAGGGCTCACAATTCAAGTATATAAGCCTGTAGAACATATCATGCTCAAATCATAGTATCTCAAATAGGAATAAGAGACTCATAGAAAGAAAAGAACCTAAAGTGAACATATTAACATGACTACAACATATTTTCAATTAATTGGCATCGCTTATATAAATCTTCTAAAAAAATACATAAGCCGCCCCTAAGATTTATCCCAAAAACTCAATTATTCACCTAAACTTCAATGGCGATCCCTTACACCAATTATGGTTCAGAGTGGAACTAATACCTCCTTGAAAATAAATAAAATCAAGCTTGAAGAGGGCTACATTTTACACACTCCTCCATGTGTCAAATGTCGCTTAAAAAAAAATTTATTTTTCACTTTGTTCAATCTTTTCTTAGATGAGTGATTTTAATGGTTTTGGGGGTAGGAAGTAGGGGAGGCGGAAAGGCCCGGGTAGTGATGTGTTGCTATATCATTGTTGGACGTATAAATGTTCAGGAGAACCTACCAAAATACATTTAACTTGGTAAGTATCGTCATATCACATAACACCCCGAAACCACTTATCCTTTTCAACCATCTAATTTTGATGCTATATACAAACCCAGCCTCCACCTCTTTTATCATTTTAGCACGACCTAAGAGAGGAAGAGCACCCTAAATATAGAGGGGTTGAGCCATAACCCAAAATCTTAGGTCCGTAAGGTATGGAAAAGGCTTAAAATTCACGTTTTAGCAGTGTTAAAAATAGCGTGAAGCGAGGAAAAGCGACAACCCCCATTTCACGAAAAGCGAGAAGCGAGAAGCGTAGCGCCCGCTTTTTTCAATTGAAGCGAAATTTAAAAAAAAAATTAAAATAAATACGGCATAGATAACACATGTAATTTGTAAGCAAATGTTCAATACCTCAATTAAAAAACTAAAGAGTAGCATTAAATTGGGCAGAAACTGGACAGAATTTGGGTAGAATTATTCTGAAAAAAATTTGCCAGCATTTCGACACTTTTTGGATGTTTAGAAAGAAAAAGAAGAAGAAGAATGAAAATAAAAAGTGCAAAAGCAAAACATACCTGTTGAAACTTGAAAGCTGTTGGTGTATTGTTGAAGTAGAAAAGAAGAACCCAAGTTTGCTTGAAGAAATC